>CM052539.1:156903170-156961351 GCA_028533065.1 Trachops cirrhosus
GCATGTGCCCTGACTGGGAATCGAACCGTGATCTCTTGGTTCACAGGCCCGTGCTTAATCCACTAAGCTACACCAGCCAGGGCTGGAGCTGTATTCTTAACATTCCCTTTAAATGGTCCAAATTGATGGCAGACATAATGGTAGACATATTCCTCTTATATTTGCACAGTGTAGAACTGGTTTGTTGGTCCAAATGCCATTCTGTTGGCTCTCCATCTGACAGGGGTGGCTCAGGATGGGCACTGGTTAGCACATTAACTTCACCATTAATTCCAGTTAGGCTATTTTAAACAGATAGGTAGATAGGTAGAGAGATAGATAGATAGATAGATAGATAGGCAGATAGATAATAGATAGATAGATAGATAGATGATAGATAGATAGAAGTCCTTAAGGACAAATCAAAGGAGACAACTCTGGAATTTGTACAAGGCAAATAAGAAAATATTCATAGAGAATGTCAAGGCATGAGATAACTAATCTCACCAAAGGAGGAAGCTCTTGCTTTGTAAATAAATAAATCAATAGATGTAGAAACAATTTTATTACAATATCCTTTAAAACAGAAAATTATTGGAAATCACATAAATATTTCTCCATGAAAATAATGAATGCACAGTGTAACCCTGAAAGGATGCTACTTCATTTTATGCTTTTACATACATCTAATTTTTTTCTTTAGAATAAATTCATAGAAGGAGAACTTCTATGTCAAAGGAAATACACATATTAACTGATTCAATATATTTTTGCAATCTTCATGCCAGAAAGGTTTTAAAACATATAATCAGTTATTTAAGTGACCAATGTTTTAAAAATTTATACTCTTACCAGCAGAGAATGAAATTACCTCTTTCTTCACCACTACATTAGGTATTATCTTTTTATCCTCCACTCTAATAGGTAAATATTACATTTTCTTGTTGTTATAATTTTATTTCTTTGATGAATAATGGCTATGAGCATTTAAAATACTTGCTAGACATTTTTATTTTTTCTTTACTGATTACTTCTTTATGTACTAAGGCCATTTTAGGGGATACTTTTTTCTTTTTTACATAGTCATTTTAAGAATTATTTATGTGTTTACATCATATATGTTTCCCAGTTTATGTTTGCATTTAATTATTTCCTTTGTTATATATGGACCATTCTGATTTTTAGGTAATTAAATTCATCAGTCTTTTACTTTTGGTGTCTGCTTTGGTGTTGTGTCCAGAAAGACTTTCTCTGCAATGATGTCATTTAAAGTAAACATTTATTTCCTCCTATGGTGAGTTCATTGTATTTTTTTAATAGTAATTCCTTAATCTTGATGAAATTTACAATGGTAAAAAGTAGGAATCTAACTTTTTCCCCCAAGTAGTTAGCCAGTTTTCCCAATAGCACTTATTGTGGTACCTCCTTTATCATATTCTAAATGTTTCTATAAGCTTCAGACTCTAAATGTTTCAAACTCATCTGTTTTGACACTTTGTTTCATATTGTTCAAGTGTTATGGCTCTAAACTACATTAATGTCTGATAGATATTTTCAGTTATTTTTTTGTGTTTTTCCTGTAGTTTTTATCTAACCAGTTATAGGAACTGAAATGTTAAAAAAACAGTAAAAAGATCTTCGTGTTAAAGATCTCCTCTTTTAACAAGGAGATGCAGGAGCATTAAACGTTTTTTCCCCCAGATGACTCCAAGAGGATAAAGATAATCCAGCAAAGGAATCCAATTCTGATTGAACTTAGACTCTTTAGAGTTTGTTGATCCACTTAATTGTGTAACAACTGCCCTGTCAGCCAGTTTGGAAAGCAATTTGATTGCCTACATAAAGCTGCCTTGTATTGCCCAGGACCAGAATAACTACAATGTGACCAGACATTCTTCAAAAATAGGTAACATTCATACAAATGATGAAAAGTCAGGCATAAGGTACTTAAACCGTGTATTTCATGACCAACCAGTGGCAATGAGCTACTTCTGTCTGAAAAAAGCAGTGCAGCTCTAGTGACCACGGTGGCACCTAATATGTAGGGAGGCCCAGAGCCGCCGCACCTGGGGATTCACCATGGTCACCCTTACTAATTGTTGCAAGTGTAGCTTGTGGTGCAATGAGAAGAAATAGACTTCTAAATAAACTCCTGTGACCTAGGCTGCCCTAGGAGTTTAGGGAAGTATAGACATCTACTCTACCCTAAACCCCAAAGGGGAACATGGGGACATATTTATTTCTTGTCATGGGTCCAGCTTCATAACCGTATATTCTAAAAGTTCCCAAAATAGATAACACAGATTTTAAAGTTATGAACTGCTGATTTTATGACTTTTCAATATGAAAAAGTCAATAAAATTGATTCTTTCTAAACACCATCTCAACCACCTTAGATGAATAAAAGTTAATCTAACTTTATATGAGTCAAAAGCCCCATTAAGATATCTCTAACACATTGGTTTTCCGGTCTCCATTGGGTTGTTTCCAGAGTCGGGCAGCTCACACTTTTTTTCTAAGGCAGCCCATTCTGCTCCTTGTTTTTATTATGTTAAAATATCTCTTCCTAGGATTTCTGTGATTCTGTCCTCTGGAGCCTCAGAGCACACATCCACCCTCTCTTTGACAAGCCAGCTCTTCGCATGTGTGAAGAGAGCAAACGCCCAAATCTCCGAGCTGACTGTTCTTACTCCTGTGCAGCTCCACACGTGCTGCTGTTCTCAGAGCTTTCCCTGGTCCCTGTCTGGTTTACCAGAATCTGAGGCTCCAAACCAAATGCAAATTCTGAGTCCGATTTAATCAACATAGAGTATAGTGAGAGGAATCGGATATATCTCTCTTTGTATTGCCAGGGTCTGTCTAGCACAGAGCTCAGCATAAAAATAGTAGTTACTTACCAAATATTTGAAGGCATAAGTTAATTAATAGAGCACTTTAGATCTTTTTCTTACCCATTTTAACAATTTTACAAAATACATTGTGTTTTCTTACCAAAATGCAGTTCTTTTACACATATGTCCCTATTCCTTGATGTGTGTGTGGGGAAAATCATACTAGGGCAGGTTGAATAAATTTTAGTATGCTTGAAGTTTGCTGAGGTAGCTTCAGGTGCTGTACAAACTTTACTTTATTTGTGTTTTGTTTGTAATTTTGGGACTCAGAGCAGAGGTTTGGTTGGTGGCAGCTCTGTGTAGCTCATAAAGGAACATCTCGTGTGGAAAGTTCCTTCCACGTCCCAGTGCACAGCCATCGGTCTTACTCAATGTGGTGGTGTCGGAGCACGTGTGCCTCTTTGTTTAATGACCTGGCAGTTTGCTTCCCAGCTGCAGGTTGCTTGTGTTAGTGCTCCTGCTCTTGCCAGAGGCGTTTCTGCTGAACCTGGCATCTCTTAGTGCACGTTCCCCAAAACTGAGAGCTAATTTAGGCTTTGTAGTGTATGAAGGCCCGCTAGCTCTTTCAACTTCTGATTTTATTTCGATCCCAAATTGTCACTGTAATGAGGCCATTTTTTACTACCCCCACCAAATGATTTATTTTTTCTGGTGAATTTTTTCCCCCCAGGAATCTAACTCGGTACATCTCTGCTTGAGTTTTATTAGGATGCTTTCTATTAATGCTCTGTAACTCTTGAATTCTCTGTCCTCATTTTCCCACTTCAGTTTCCCTTTTTTAGAAATTAAGGTATAGTTGGCATATAATTTTATATTAATTTCAGATGTACAGGATAGTGATTTGACATTTATATGTCTTATAATGTGCTCCCGCAGTACTTTTAGTAACCGTCTGTCACTGTGCAAGTTATCACACTATTATTGACTATATTCCTCTTCACCTTTTCACCCATCCCTCTACTAATCTTTAAACCATTTTGAGCTTATTTTTCTATATGATGTAACAAAATGGTCCAGTTTCATTTTTTTGCATATATCTGTTTTTGCCAACACCACTTTTTTTTCTCACCCAAGGACATTTTTTTAATTGCTTTTAGAAAAAACTGGAGAGAGAGAAAGAAAGAGAGAGAAACATTGACACGGGAGAGAAGTACCGACTGGTTGCCTCCTGTACATGCCTAGACTGGAGAGCGAACCTGCAACCTGAGTGTGTGCCCTGACTGGGAATGGACCCTGTGACCCTTCAGTTACAGGATAATGCTCCAACCACTGTGCCACACCAGCCAGGGCTCCAACACCACTTGTTAAATAGCAATCTTCAGAATCAGTGCAATTCCAAAATACCAATGGCATTCTTTTCAGAACTAGCACAAATAATCCTAATATGTATATGGAATTACAAAGGACCACGAATATCCAAAGCAATCTTGAGAAGGAAGAACAAAGTTGGAGGTATCATGCTCCCTGATTTCAAACTATACTACAAAGCTATAATAATAAATAAAGTATGGCACTGAAATAAAAACTGACACATAGATCAGTTGAACAGAATAGAGAGGCCAGAAATAAACCCTTACTTATATGGTCAATTAACATACGACAAGGGAGGCAAAAATATACACTGGAGGAATGACAGTCTGTCTCAACTTCTGGGTCTAATTTTAGTATAAGCTTCCATTGTCCATAACTGAGAATTGGATCTCTATCTTACATTCTCTCGTAACTACCTGGGTAGCATATTGTGAGCTATTCCAGGGTGGTATGGGACCTTTTCCTAGGAATTTAAGATTCAGCTGCAATACAAAAGAATAAGATGGTCTGAAGATTTCTACATAGTGAGGTTTAGGAGTCATAATCTGGTTGAAAGCATTAGAGAAAGAGTATGGCTATGGGGCTTGTGTTGAAACTGTGCCTTCATTCCAAATATTAAATGATCTGAGAGAGATCCCTCTTGTGTATTTGATATCTCCCTTCTATTTATTCCTTTCTCAGGATCTGCTTCCCCCATGTTTTATGACAAGGCTGGGATGGACAGAGGTGATTCAACAATGAAAATGGGAACTCAGGAATCTAGTTCCCGTGTTGGCTCCAGATTAGCAAGAGTCAAGATCACTTCCCCAATTCCCTCAGCTGAGTTTCCTACTTTCTTTCTATTTCTGTGGTGGTCCTGGCAAGTAGTGTGGTGAGAGGACAGTCACATTGGCTCCAGAGTGTTGGTGATGTAGCTGTGGCACATAAGAGTGTGAGGACTTGGGCAAGTTATTTAGCATCTCTGAGCACCAGGTAGTTTTATCTGGGAAATAAGGATAATAAAACTGTCTTTTAATTTTATTGGTTCATGGGACGATTGAACTAGATATTATGTATTAGAAAATACTAAACGGACAGTATTAATTCTGTTTCCCTGAGGAAATAATGAAAATAATGTAACAATATGGGAAATATAGAGAACTTCCTCTTCTTTCTGGTTGCATTTATTTCAGTTCTATTTAATATATTCTTTATTTGGATTGACATAGTTAACACATAGGTGGCACATGGAGGAGGGCATCTAGAATTATTGATGGTGGTTCTTTAGCATTCACTGGGGTAAAGGATTGTATTTGTCCTGTGGTAAAAATTCAATAAAAACATTTCACAATAATACAAATAACAATTTGTAAGAAAACTGCTGGCTAGCCCTGGCTGGTGTAGCTCTGTGGATTGAGTGCAGGCATGTGAACCAAAGGGTTGCTGGTTCAATTCCTAGTCAGGTCACATGCCTGGGTTGTGGGCCAAGTCCCCAGTTCAGGGCATGCGAGAAGCAACCACACATTGATTTTCCCCTCCCTCTCTTTCTCCCTCCCTTTCTCCCTCCCTTTCCCCATCTCTAAAAATAAATAAATAACATCTTTAAAAAAAAGAAGAAGAAAGCTGCTGGTTAGAAAGTGAACTCTGTGGTAGTTTTGTGTGGTGTGTATGTGTGTGTGCATTGTGCCTATTCAAAGGGCAATTATTCCTTTCCTCTACTCAAGGGATATGTGCGTGTGTGTGTTTCTTTGTTTTTCTCTACATGAAAGACCTGATGACATACTACTTCACAGGCATGCGTGTATGAAATGATACGTGAGTGCACACAGTGCTACTGTAGGCTATATCCCAGCGTACCACTGCTCTAAAGAGAGGGCAGGACCTCAGCAAGATGTCTGTCCCTTAAGCCAACATCTGGTTTCAGATCTTATTTTCACCACCAATGTGCTATCTGACCTGACAAGTCACCTTCCTGAGTTCACATTCTCTGCCACAAGTTTTAACTTTTAAAATATCTACCTCATAAAGTTTGGGACAGATTTCACATCATATATGTAAAAGAGATTGTAAAAATGCTGTGAATATGCCAGTTTTACTAATTAAGATAGGTGCGTGGGTTTCTGTGTGATCGGCCAGCATAGCTTTCCCAAAGGCAGTGGCCGTGATGACGAGCTGGGGGTGAGGCTCTGCAGTGATGTTTGTCATAGGAGTGGGGTGTAGGCGCTTCTACTTAGTGAGGATCCCCTTTCCATGTACTTGCATGCTTACAGAGTAAAAGCAGAAGTAATGGCAGGAGGATTATTCAAAATGGGAAGCTTCCTTTTGAAGCTGACAAGGTCACGCATTGGCATCTATCTTATTGCAGAGTGAAATAAAGAAAAAATGTATTAATTTTAACACATCTTATTTGAACTGAAATACATTTCTTTTTGTTTGAGTCAGCTGAAATCTTTTAGAATTTCACTGACCCATAAAAGGAGATGATCACATACAATTATATGAAAAGTGAGGCTTCAAGTAGAGGGAAAAACATTCTAATGTTGTTTTCTCTTTTGTTATGTAAATATGATTAATCTGTTCTATAAAAGAAATTCTTATCAGGATGGGGCTTTGTGAGTTTTTGTGTAAGAGTAAATGAGTAGATTAGTAAACTTAAATTCAAAATGATGTTGATAATATTAATCACAGATGGCATTTACTAGTGTATGTGTGGGAAGGGGTAATTTTACATACGAATTAAGTGATTTTAAAATAAACATTCATTTGGGTAAATATACTTTTCCTCTCAAATGTAGGTTTATGAGATTAAGAAAGATTTGCATCTATTAGATTTGAGAAAGATTTGCATTTCTTTTTCCTATGTACGAAGTTGTGTTTTACTTTTGCTCAAAAATGTATGAAAGAACAGTGAGTCCACATCATGACGACATTCAGGAGGCCGTGCACTTTGGGTCCAATCTGGATGTAAGGTAAGTTCGCTGGTTTGTAAGGCATAGGTCAAGGTCAGAGAAGCACCAGATGACCTAATATTGTGAGGAACCTCCTCACATGAGAGGATGGACAAAGCTGTAGTTGCATTCAAGAGGGGATGTCACATGCCAGAGAGATCTGTCTGTGGGCACTCTTAACAATTCTGCCAAATGGTCCCAAGTCAGTTGTTTTTACAGAACTATGAATGAAGTTTCCTCATAGACATCTTATACTTCAGTTAAATGAGGGTCAGTTCTGGGAAAGAGTCTATAAGGCTGCTAGCATGAGAACCTCTCTGGGGAAAATATATACACAAATGGGAGAAAATGGTACAAAAAACTAAAGGAGAACATTTGAAAATTTTTCCCTGAGCCAACAGTCATCCCCTTCCTTTTTTCATGCCTTTTCTTCCCATTTGCGTGTAGGTGCTGGAAGACACATTGTCACAATGAAGCTCATGACTAAAGGCGCTCTGGGTTTGGAGAGTGTAAACACGGTGGAAAGATGGGCTCAACTCTCCGTAACGTGCAGCACTATGATTTGCGCAACCTCACATTGTCACCACTATTATAGAGTAAATGGATCCAGCTATACATGGGGATTTTATTAGAGTATAAACACGCCCTGGGGGAAAGTCAGAGTCTCTTAAATGAGGCAGCTTTGGGGTGAGTGCTCTCTGTGGCACACTAATTATAAAATCAGTGAAGTTATACTAACTTTTCAAAACTATTTTTAGTACATACATAATGATGATAGGTAAATGATTGTTTCTTTAACCAACAGTATTTTTGTAAGGATCAAATTAGTTACTGTGTACAAAAAGGCTTCATACAAGTGTGATATTTTATTGTAAGTGAATTTTAATTGCCTTGCCACCATGCCCCACTAAATTAGAATTTGAAAGTGGTAATGCATCTCCCCTAAGCTTCTAATTAATTTTCATAATGTAGTTTACCTATAACAGTGTAATACAGGTAGGTAGGATCTGTCTCATCCAATTTTCTCAAAGCACTAAATATTCTAGGTAAAAATACAAAATATTGTTTCAGGTTCCCCTGGGTTTGGCTTTCAATCTTCATACCATTTATGTTTTCAGGCAGTTTGATTAAGTCAGATATAAAATGGACACAAGGCAGAGTTAAATTCAATTTCTCTTGATTCCCCACAAATTTGTAAATATTACAGCACCTAACCATATGTGTAGAAATTCCAGGTGGTGCTGCTTTTTTTTTTAAAACAGTCATGGCTCACCAGCATGCTTCCTCTTTTGAGGAGGGATTAGAAAAGTATGCTGACACTTGCACCGAAACCAGATTGGAATGCCTAGTAGAGCCCTCCACAATGCAGTGAACTGCAACCATGGGCGTCTGGCCTATGTTCTCACAGAAAAGCAAAGTCAAGCAGGTGGACATGGAAAAAGCATGGTAATAATAGCGTAGCCAACTTGGATTAACATTTCCTGTGTATAAGGCACTGAGCTACTCATAGCTCATCTTACTACAACTTATTACCACTTATTATACCATCTTATTACCATTATTATACCATCTTATAAGAATACCATCTTATTACCACTCACAAGAACCCCAAGAATTAGGTGTTACTATTGTTTCTAATTTGCATATGAAAAATGTGGGGCTGGTTTGTTTAAATGATGTTTCCATGGCCAAGTTATAAGGTGGGTGCAGAACACGAATCATCTGATTGCAGAAGTGTCCTTAACCATCGTCTTTTGAGCTTTTTTGCTTTTGGCCTTTTGACATTTGAATGTTTGATTCATTTGTCTAATAACCTGGTTAAGCGTATCTTCTTCATGTGTTTGTCTCAACTAGTTTTTATTTTATTTTATTTTTATTTTATTTCTTTAATTATTTTACTGTTCTTCAATTACAGTTGTCTGTATTTTCTCCCAACCCCTCCCCCGAACCCCCTCCAAACTCACCTCCCTCCCTTGCTTCCACCATCCCCCTTGGTTTTGTCCATGTGTCCTTTATAGTAGTTCCTGAAAACCCTTCTCCTCTCTGTCCCCTCCCCACTCCCCCTGGCTATTGTTAGATTGTTCTTATTTTCAATGACTCTGGTTATTTTCATTTGCTTTTTTCTTTTGTTGATTATGTTCCAGTTAAAGGTGAGATCATATGGTATTTGTCCCTCACCACCTGGCTTATTTCACTTAGCATAATGCTCTCCAGTTCTGTCCATGCTGTCACAAAGGGTATAAGCTCCTTCTTTCTCTCTGCTGTGCAGAATTCCATTTTGTAACTGTTCTATAGTTTTTTGATCCATTCATTTGCATTTAGTTTCTTAGAGAGAAGATGTCCAGCCATTTATCCACCACTTTCTGGTGTAAGGGGCCCACTAGAGCAGTGACCAAAAGCAAAGTAAAACAAAACTAAACAAGTGAAAAATCAGGCTGAATATTTTAGCTTTGAACCATTGACCAAAGCAGTTACAGTCTGTCTGTGCTTTCATATCTCTCTCTCTCTATATAGATATATATAGATATATACACACACACACACACAAATATGTGTGTATGTATATATATTTATCCTGAAGGTTTTTCTTCCATAAGATTTGTAAGAGATGTGCAGATAAACAGTCTTAAACAAATGGAACATTAAAATATAAGATTTTCTTGGCAGAAAGCATACTTTTTAGAAAGCTTTTTTTTAATACATGAAATTCAGTTTGGATCTTGATGAATGATATCTTACATAATTTTCAAGTAAGACAATTGGAAGTAATTAAATAATCTTTGAATATAAAGCAATATAATGTAGTATTTAAAATAGTGGATGTTGGAGTCAGGCAACCTGGATTCAAATCCCAGATTTGCCACTATTTGTGTGGCCCTGGGCAAATTACTTGTCTAAGCCCTTGCTTCCTCCTCTCTAAAAAGAAAATAGTTACATATCTACTTACTTGCTTTGAAGGGTTTTCTTTCAAGGAAAGTAGTGTCATTCTGAAACCAGAATTAAATCTAATCTTTTACTTAGTACTGTGTAAATACATGCTGCAAAGTTGCCATTTAAAATTTATTACACCTCTTCGTCATCAACAGTGTTCTGTTACCAAAAGACACTACGTTGTTCCTATGCCGTGCTTGCTTTGAAGGGTGGTCTTTGTGCTCTGAGCCCATAGTCCTTATCAGAGAACCATTTTCCCCCCAGATTGTTAGCTTTTTTTTTAACCTAGGAATCTTTTCTCCTATACATATGTTAGGACACATACCTAACTATGTTCATTGCAGTATTGTTTATAATCAGAAAAATTAGGACATAACCTTAATGTCTGCTAGTAAGGACATTAAGAAATAAATTGTATTATATAATAGAAAACTATTAATAGTAAAAATGAAACTAAACCTCAATGACTTAAAAAATGTTGAATTTAAAAAAGCAACATACCAAGTAATGTCTAGAATGTTGTAGTATTTGCATAAATTTTAAAAATTCACACAAAACAATAATAAATATTATTTCTGGAGACATGCATATATTCAATAAAAGCATTAAAACATGGATTAGGAAGATTATAGATGAAATTCATGCCAATGTTTAAATTTGGAAAGGGTATGTGAAGATTGGGATTGGGAAAGAGATCAAAGTGTGCTTTAGCTCTTTTATTAACAAAAAATGACAAAATATGAACACACATTCATCCAGGGAGGGCTTGCATGTAAGGCTGTTATATTTCCCTTTGGAGTTTTTATATTTTATTCATAAAATTAATTAAAAAATTAAAAATAAAAATGATTATTTACCACCTTCATCCATTTCATGGTGATCAAAGATACAAAGTTCCAGTTGTAAGTCCTGGGAATTTAGTGTGCAGCATGGCTCACAATACTGCATTGTGCTTTTGAATATTGCTAAGAGAGTAGATCTCTGTTTTGTTCCCCTTTGCTCAGGACTTTTGATAGTTTTATTTATTTTATTTTTTATTTTTTAAGTTAAAATTATTGGGGTGACATTGGTTAATAAGATCATGTAGGTTACAAGTGTGCATTACTATGGTACATGATCTGTATGTATATTGCATTGTGTGCCCCCCACCCAAAGTCAGATTACCTGCTGTCACCATATATTTGTGTCCCTTTACCCTTGACATCCCCACCCCCTTTCCTCTGGTAACCACCATACTATTGTCTGTATCTATGATCTTAAATGTTCTCATTAGAAGAAAAAGACATTGTAAGTATGTGTGGTGATGGATGTTAACTAAACTTCTTGCAGTAATCATTCATAATGTATACAGATATTAAACTTTGTGTTGTATACCTAATTCAAATACAATGTTATGTGACAATTATATCTCACTAAGTAGAAAAGATAAAAATGATCATTAAGGATTGGATTTGAATTCTGATTCTACTAATTTCCACTTTCAAAGACCCCTTTTGTTATTCTCAATCTCTTATCAATGAATTTTATATCCTGAAAGATTTTGTTCAACAAGTTACATTTATATGGTATAATTTATTTTCTCACTTTCCTTTTAAAAAAGGAAATGCCAATAAGAACTGATCAGCACTCTGAGATAAGCACTCACAGAGGTGCATGACATAGTGACTGGTGTGTTGCCCGGATTTACCTTTGCATTGAATACCCGGATTTACCTTTGCATTGAATACCGTGTGTGATGAGTGTTGTGTGCTGATGGGGCGGGCAGGCGAGCCTGAGCCACTGCCCGGCTCCTCGTCTTCAGGCCATGCTGCAGCTCCCTGATCTTTATTTAACAGCTGACGGTTCTTGTAAAGGAACTACAAATTCTGTTTTTTTCACAAATTCTTCTATATTTAAGGTTAGTGTTATTATCCTGACTATGCTATGCAATAAAGTTTAGAGTTCATTAGGGGGTGTTTGAAAATTTAGGTGATAGCTATAGTGAAAAATTCCAAAATTAATTAAGGATACATAAGGATATATTTTCAGTTATAATATAGAGCATATTGAGAGATATTATTACTATATTGTACCCATGAAGTGAAGGAATCATAAAATTGCTGTGATTACCTTGAGAATGCCAAAGATATAATGTATGTCTAGCCAAAGCAAAGAAACTTGACATTGCAGTTAGCCCATACAACCTCATTATGTGCAAATACATAATTACCATTTTAATGATAATTTTTTTGAATACTTAAAGTCACTTGAAGATTTCTATTAATATGTTTATGAGCTCCTAAGTAGTGAGGGATTTTGCTTTGGGAACAATACTCTCATAGGGACTTAGTTAATGTTCTGAATCAATGACACAATAACTTTTTATCTCTAGAAGAGTTTAACCACTTCACAAGTATGACTATTTCTTCATTTAGTTCAAAATAGAAATTCAATAGAAAAGCAATAAATCACAAAAATATGAATTTTGGCATAGTAGGATGGAATATGGGGCACATACCATTTATAGGAAGGAAAGGTGGAGAGGCAGAGTCAGGTATCTGGGAGTTGGAAATCCAATAGCAGGATTAAGGTCTGAATTTGAGGAAAGTATTGAAGTCATCATAGTAAAACTATAGAGGCCGACTAAGAAAGCTGAGTCCATAATTTCCCACGGAAATTCTAAATTGAATAAAGGAAACCATTACTAATTTATATTTGCAAGTCACCCTAACTTAATCATCGTTTGCATCTCTGGAACATACTCAGCAATTCATGAGATGCCTGCCAATAATGCTGGCTAGAGGAGAGAGCATTCATGCTAGAGTTGAAATACTCTGCCAGATTTCAGAGGTAATTTTAGGTCACTAGTCCCAAGCCAAATATCCCTACTTTAGAAAGGCTGCTTAAAGCACTGCATTGGGGGATTGGGGGAAGGGAACCCTTAAGCCTCCAAACTCTAGTAGGGCTTCTCCAATAATCATTACTTCAGTTAGATTTCTTTCCATGTGACTCCAGAAGGCTCTGTCTGCTAATGACAACTCATTTAGCAGAATGACAGTTGTTTGATGTTCCCAGGGAATGAAGCAAGCACGGCCCAATGCACGCTATACCCCTTTTAACAGCCTTGCTGCAAGAGAATCTTTACTGCAATGAGCATTAAAATTAGATGTGAGCTATTAATGAAGGAAAATCTCGCGCTACCAAATAATAGTCTAAAAACGTATGAGAGAAAAAGAAAACTCTGAGAAATTTTAAAATGCTTTACTCTGGTCTACTGGTTGATTGCTACAACATTCAAATTTATGGGGTACCCACGCAGTAGGGGTTTTGGGCCACAGATACATCAACATAAATCCTTATTTGCATTCATTTAAGAATTCATAAGACCAGTTGTCAGAGGGAATATGGCTCTTTTAGGCTGTCCATCTGTGTGCAAGCACGTTCTTGCATACAGTAGCATTTGTATGACTTAGAATTTAAATAGCAGTGAGTCTGGATTCTGAGTTGCTTTATGTAAACTTTAATAAAAATGCAAACGGATTCTACAATACCATTTTGGCTACCACATCTGATTGATTTTCTTTGATGAGATCTTGAAGGCTATTTTGAATTACCATTTTTTAAACCCATCAAAACATGACTGGAGATGAAAGGAAAGCGATTACTGACATGTCTGCTGCTCGGCTGTGCTCATTAAAGTGATTTGATCGGTAAACAGAACCCCTTTTGTTTAGCTGCTTGAGAGATACCTATTACAAGGGTTTTACAAAATGTTAAAAGAAAATTTGTTACTCGAATTTCATATTTCAGGGAAGAGTGATTTGTTCAGCAATTTACATTTTGGTGAAAAAATGTTGCTTCTTTCTTAGACTTCATATTCCTTTTTGTAGCAATGCACAGTTGGCTACATGAGCATAAACAAACGTGAAACCACATACTGAGAGACGCTACATTAAGAAAATGAAATAAATTCAGTACACAGTCAGAAAATATCATTCTCTGTCACTCTCTGAAGGAAAGGATAATATGTTTCCTTGTGCCCAGGTGCTTCTGGCATAAAAAGGCCTGGAATACATCTTGGGCTATTCATTACTTCTTTTGCTCTGAGCCCTTATGCACAAATCTGAGAAAGTTAGGTGTTTTTACAGCCTTACACTGCCTCCTTCTTATTTACTATATGTAGGGCAAGGGATTTTTTTTAATGTTTAAAACCAATGATTTGATGTGGAGTTTTGCTAACAATCTAACATTCTCCTTTTTGGGAACCAGCAAAGAAAACTTCCCGCTCTCTAGTCTTGGTGGGAGACCTTTGCTGGATGCATTCCTTTGTTAAGAATGAATGGTAGAGTGTTGTTATGGTAGTCCTTAAGGAAATATAACTGTCCCTTGATCTACTGGCAGCAAGTCATCTGATCCTTCTTCAAGGTGAAGCCTATCTGCTGTATTATCTGTGTTCTGTAACACTTCTTAGAAGTCTGTGGGACTCTCCCACATCCTCCAGGGCCCATTACATGGGCCTAGGATGAGGACAGGTGTGTGAAGATAGATGATGCTGTGGGCTTCCTGTCACTGCAGGGTCTTGCCACTCGCTCTTTATTTTTAATAATAATTGTGTGTATATAAGATGCACAATGTAATGACTTGATATACATATATGTAGTGAAATTACTACACGAATGCTAATTAATATTTCATTTCCTCTCACAGTTACCATTTTGTGTGTGCGTGTTTGTGTGGCGAGAGCACCTGAAATCCATTCTCTTAGCAAATTCTCATTAGTCTTTGTTTGAAAGAGTCTTTTTATCTCTCCTTTTAGTTAATGCTTATATCAATATTTAGATTCTAATGTATGTGTCACTTTTTCAGAGGAGCTTCCACCAATCTCCAATTCAGGTTAGTATTTGTGTATGTATGTATGCATTATGCTCGTATAGGATCATATTTTTCTTTTCTAGAAAACACTTTGATTTTTACCCATGTGTTTATTTGTACTATTATTTGACTTTAAGCTCAGTGAGACTAGGAATTGCATCTGTCTTTACTGACTGTTATCTCAGGTACATAACATGGTTCCAGGTATTTAAGTATATAGTAAAATGTTGTTGAATACATACACACATGAATTGACAGAAGACTTAATATAAAAATTCATGGCAACTATCAGTAATTTCCAATGTATTCACAGAAATTAAAATATTTTTACTTTAATATCTTATAAGTAGAAGCATTGTTTTCTTTACCTAGAAAAAAAGACTCTTTGATGCCTTATTATACATTTAAAAGGAAGGTATAAAGGAGGACACTTCTAACAATTATAATTAAGGCCACCTCTTAGTTAAAAACATAAAAAAATAAAGACTCAGATTTACATTGGTTGACTCTCCTACTCATTATATGTATGCTTAACTATCTCTTCAATTTACATTGGATGGGTGAACACTGGCACAGAGAGGTTTGCATAACAGGATTTTACTTAATTAGTCGTCAACAAACATATCGGGTATGAGCAGGGGAGGAGGAGGGGGCACCTGGTGAGGAATATGGGATTGTGTCTTGGAGCGTATAAGGTGATGTAGCACTGTTTTGTACCAGGGTGAGTAATAAAAGTTATTCCTACCATTAGCCCGCAGTCCTTCCAAGGAAGGTACCATTTACTCCTTCCCTGAATACATCATTTTCTGACACACACTTTATGCTCCAGCCACACTGAATTTCTTACCTTACCTTAAACACAGGCCCTGCCACACCCTATGCCTTTGTACATACCTGTCCCCTGTTCTCCTTTCCCTTTTCCTCTTTGTTAATACAAGACATGACCTTGGTCCTTGAAGAATCAATGTAGTCAAACTTCATTAGTGCTGCTCAGTAGAGTGTTTTATGTCCTTTTTGGTAGGCACTCTGTTTTACCTATCTTCCTATTATATGTGTTGTTTTACCTGCTTTTATTCATATTGAATAACTGATCCAGACCTTTTTAAAAAAATGCGTAAGCCCCCTATAGTTCCCTCATTTCTGTCTTCTGTGGCCCTTCCCCTCTGGAGCAAACCAGGCTCTTCCTCCCAATCCCATTCATCTCCATCTCTGAAGGATAATGCTCATACTTTTCTTCCTCTCTTTCTTTGTGGTCTCCTATTCCCAATGTTTATGCATTAAAAATCCAATCTCCATCTAAATAAAAGCAAATACTCTTTAATAACTCTGTTATGCTTTTGAGTCATTGACCTACCTTTCATTATTCTCTTGGCAACCAAAATCCAGGTTCTGACAACCCTCTCCTCTACTTCTGCTTCTGTGGTTGAATTAGATCCAGTTTTTTCCCAATGGGATTATGATTCTCTTCTCATCAGAGTTAGAAGCTTCTCCTCAGTCATCTTCCTCCTTTTGACATCTCAGTGATATATCTTGGTGGACAACTTCAGTTCTTCCCAAACTCCCCTTGAACCTTCCTCTCGCTGATCTAGAGTGGTTTCCATCTCTCTTATGCTCCTTTCCCACTGCCACCAGCTCCTATTCCTCCTTCAGCCTCTTGGCCATGGTGAGTACCCAAACTTTATTTCTAAGTCTTCAGTTCACAAACATTGCTTACTTTGTAGAAACTGTTATTCTCTATTTCTGTTTTAAATCTTTATCTATAAATCAATTGCTCCTAAATCCCAATCTTTTGCCAAACCTTTCCATCAAGCTCTAGCCCTTTAGTTCAAGCTATAGGAAATCTTCAATGGCAATTTCTTTAAAATGGTAAAAAGTTGTGTGACTATAATTAAACTTGTTTTTATTCTTAACAAGGCTCTCTTTCTCCTCATCCTTATTTCTAGTTGGGTCACCAGAGCTCCTGTAAGTATAAATGCTGGGCATTAATGACAAAACCCAAGGCACTTTCAGAGTGGTCTCCCATTGCTTTTATTGCCTTCCTCTGTCCGTACCCTACACAAGGACTTTACATTCATGTGCAAATTTAACTTCTTCCTAGCTTCATTTTTTATTTCTTATAGCTTCCATTTTCTCCAGACTATATCTTACTTTTCTCTAATTACTTTTTGCGTTGTGTAACTGTACTATGTAATTAGGAAGTTCTGTTATTAATAGATTATTATCTAAAAAACTATTCAGAAATTCATTTACTAAGAGTTTAACAAACTCTTAGTAAACATACTGTACTGTCTCCTACAACTTACAGTATTTTTACTGACTTGTAAAAAACTTACTGTATATTTAAAATGTTAATAATGGTTGTAGCCCATTACCAAGCATAAGTGCAAACACATCAAGTATGCAGGCCATTAGGTAAACAAATAGGAAGATGAAAATGATTAGTCACAACTGCATAGGCATCTATTGGTAATGGACACAATTGCCTTCACATTCAGATCTGTCTCCCAGTCTGAAAGGTTTAGGTAGAGGTTCTGTGAAAGAAGCTTTGCTATGGTCTTAGTCTCTAGCACTGCATAGTTTAGCATATTGCTTGCCATTGTTTTATTAATTTTATTGTCATTAATACCTCCATATGGATAAGAAAGTGTAATGTCTAGCATATCTAGTTGCACAGTAAAATAAAAACTAAAACCAAAACAAAACAATTATAACTTTGCTATTATTTATTTATTTATTTATCTTGTATATATTCCTATTGCCATTTAGTCCTCTTATACTCCTCTCACCAACTGCCCCCTCAATCACCACACTTCTATCCATGAGTCCTTTATTCTTTTTTCTCAATCCCTCCACCCCCTAGCCTCCTCCCATGTGCTAGCTGTCATCTGCTCTCTATTTACGAGTCTGTCCCCATTTTGCTTGTTAGTTCAGTTCATTCATTAGATGCCGCATATGAGTGAAATCATATTATATTTGTCTTTCTCTGACTGGCTTATTTCACTTAGCATATTGTTCTCCAGGTTCATCTGTGCTGTCGCAAAGAGTAAAATTTTCTTCTTTTTTATGATTGAGTAGAATTCCATTGTGTAAATGTCCCATAGTTGTTTTATCTACTCATCTCTTCATGGACACTTGGACTGCTTCTATATCTTGACAATTGTAAATGATGCTGCAATCAACATAGGGGTGCTTATGTTCTTTCAAATTAGTATTTTAGGTTCCTTCGGATATATTCCCAGAAGTTGGATTGCTCAGTCAAAAGACAGATCCACTTTTAATTTTTTGAGGTATCACTATCCTGCTTTCCACAGTGACTGCAACAATCTGCATTCCAACCAATAGTGCAAAAGGGTTCCCCTTTGTCCACATCCTCGCCAACACTTGTTGTTTGTTGGTTTATTGATGATAGCCATTCTGACAGAGCGAGATGGTATCTCATCATTTCTCTGATGATTAGTGACATTGAGCATCTTTTCATATGTCTATTGGCCATCTGTATGTCTTCTCTGGAGAGGACCTATTCAGGTCCTTTGCCCATTATTTAATTGGGTTATTTGTTTTTTTGTGTGTGTTGAGTTTTGTAAGTTCTTATAAATTTTGGATGTTAACCCCTTATCAGATGTGTCAATGAATATGTTCTCCTACTCTTGGGTTGTCTTTTTGTTGATGATTTCCTTTGCTGTGCAAAAACATTTTAGATGATGTAGTTTCATTTGTTTATTTTTTCTTTTGTTTTCCTTGCCTAGGGAGATATGTCTGATAAAATATTGCTATGAGTTATGTTCAAGAGTTTGCTGCCTATGTTTTTTTTTGGAATTTTTATAGTTTAGGGTCTAATGTTTAAGCTGTTAAACCATTTTGAATTTATTCTTGTGTGTGGCATAAGAAGGTGGTATAGTTTCATTTTTCTGTATGTATCTTCCTAACATGATCTATTGAATAAACTCTCTTTAGCCCAATTTTCCCAACATCATCTATTGAATAAACTATCTTTAGCCCATTGTATGTGCTTGCTTCCTCTGTCAAAAACTAATTGACTATAAAGGCGTGTGTTTATTTCTGGGCTCTCTATTCTGTTCCATTGATCTATGTGTCTGTTTTTATGCCAGCACCATGCTGTTTTGATTACTATGGCCTTTTATTATGGTTTGATATTAGGTAGCGTGATTCCTCCAACTTTGTTCTTTCTCAGGATCACTGTTGCTATGCGGGGCCTCTTATTTTTAAATATTTGTTCCAGTTCTGTGAAATATGTCATTGGAATCTTGATAGGAATTACATTGAAACTATAAGTTGCTTTTCGAAGTGTGGACATTTTAATGATGTTAATTCTTCCCGTCCATGAACATAGTATGTGCTTCCACTCATTTGTATCTTCTTTAATTTTTTTCTTTCAGTGTCTTATAATTTTCTATGTATAGGTCTTCCATCCTTGGTTAGGTTTATTCCTAGGTATTTTATTCTTTTTGGAGCAATTGTAAATGGGACAGTTTTCTTAATTTCCCTTTCTGTTAGTTCCTTATTGGCATATAAAAATGCTGCTGATTTCTGGATGTTAATTTTGTACCCTGCAACTTTGCTGAATTTGTTGATTTGTTCTAGTGGTTTCTTGGTGGAATCTTTAGGATTCTCTACATACAGTATCTTGTCATCTGCAAATAAAGACAGTTTTACTTCTTCATTTCTAATTTATATGCCTTTTATTTTTTCTTATTGTCTGATTGCTGTGGCTAGGACTTCCAGTGCTGTGTTGGACAAGAGATGTAAAAACAGACATCCCTCTCTTGTTCCCGATCTTAAGGGGAACGCTTGTAGTTTTTGTCTGTTGAGTGTTATGCTGGCAGTGAGCTTGTCATATATGGCCTTTATTATGTTTATGTATGTTCCCTTTATTCACACTTTGCTGAGAGTTTTGATCATAAATTTGTTATGGATTTTATCAAATGCTTTTTCTGCATCTATTCATATGATCATTTGGTTTTTCTCCTTCAATTTGTTTATGTGGTATATCACATTTATTGATTTGCAAATAATGTACCAACTTTGCATTCCTGGAATGAATCCCACTTGATCATGGTGTTTGATCTATTTGATGCGTTACTGTATTCTGTTTGCTAATTTTTTTGAGGATTTTATCATCTATGTTCATCAGGGATACTGGCCTATAATTGTTTTTTGTAGTGTCTACCTAGTTTTGGAATTAGGATAATGCTGGCCATATAAAATGAATTTGAAGCCTTCCCTCCTCTCGCATTTTTTGAAATAGTTTGAGAAGGAGAGGTGTTAGTTCTTCTCAGAATGTTTGGTAAAATTCACCTGTGAAGACCTCTGGTCCAGGGCTTTTGTATGTTGGGAGTTTTTTGTTTACTGCTTCAATTTCAGTAGGTGTAATCTGTCTATTCAGATTATCTAATTCTTCCTGATTTATTTTTGGAATACTGTATGTTTCTAGGAACTTATCCATTTCATCCAGGTTGTCCCATTTGTAGGCAAATAATGGTTGACTATATTTTCTTACATCCTTTGTTTTTCTTTGGTGTTAGTTGTTATTTCTCCTCTTCCATTTCTGATTTTATTTTTGGGTCCTTTCTTTTTCTTGATGAGTCTGGTTAAAGGTTTGTCAATCTTGTTTATCTTTTCAAAGAACCAGCTCTTGGATTCGCTGATCTTTTGTATCATTTTATTAGAATCTGTTTCATTTATTTCTGCTCTGGTCTTTATTATTTCCTTCCTTCTGCTCACTTTGAGCTTTGTTTGTTGTTCTTTTTCAAGTTCTTACGTGTGAGTTAGATTGTTTACCTATCTTCGTCTGTTTCCTCTGTCAGAATCCAGGGTAAGTGGCTGCAGAGGAATTTTGTGCATCAGGCCTTTAAGGGCTCTCTGAGTCTCCAGCCATCTCTCCCTGGCAGATAGAAACCTTGCTACTTTTTGCAGATGTGTTATTTGGCTTCCTTTCCTGGTTCTGGTGCTATAGGCTCAGGGGTTTAAACCCCACACTTCTCAGAGGAAACCCCCTGGCTGCTGAAATATCCCTCTGGAATTTCAGCTCTCACTTGTGGGAGCCAAGCTGGCACTGTCTCATTTCCTCCTTACTCCCTACCACTCTTGTGGTGATGTGGCTTCTTCTGTTTGTCCTTGGTTATAAGGCTTCTCTCCAGCTGATGTTCAGTTTATTATTTAGGGTAATTTTTTTATAGTTCAGTTGTGATTCCAGTTTGGTTCTTGGAGGAGGTGAGTATAGCTTCCACTTACTCCTCTGCCATCTTGGGTCCTAAGTTTTATTATAGGCAACATAGACAATAGGCAGAGATTCAGGATTCCATTAATAGGTCAATGGAAACATGTACTTGTTAGTTTTGTCTAATTGTGTTTAAGTGTGAGCCCCTTGAGGACAATTCAAGTACACACTGGTATTTTTTTTTTAAAACTAACCATGAGTAGTTTCCTCAATCTAAATGATCTTAGATCTAAAATATATTTTACATGTAATTTTAAACATTTTGTAATTACATTACATTATCAAATAGTTTGGTAAACCCTTACTGACATGGCTCAGTTGGTCTGGCATCAACCTACAAAGTGAAAGATCAGCAGTTTGATTCCCAGTGAGGGAACATGCCTGGGTTTCAGGTCTGGTCCCCTGTTGGGCATGTGTATGAGGCAACCAATCGATG
The DNA here is from genome assembly GCA_028533065.1 of Trachops cirrhosus. Classification (NCBI taxonomy): domain Eukaryota; kingdom Metazoa; phylum Chordata; class Mammalia; order Chiroptera; family Phyllostomidae; genus Trachops; species Trachops cirrhosus. Next base: position 156,924,735 of record CM052539.1, read on the forward strand.
TTTCTCTTTCACATCAATGCTTCTCTCCCTTTCTTTCTCCCTACCTTCCCTTCTCTCTAAGTAAATAAATAAAATATTAAAAAAGAATCTTAGGAGTTAGTCTTCATTTAAAATAAAAGTTTGATGAGTGTTAAAAAGAAAAAAGTACATAATCCTACTAATCCAACCTATCTATTAACCAATTTTCTATATTTCCTTACAGTTTTTTCGTATTATTTGCATGCTTGCAATCATAATGTACAATATATGATATTTTTTACTCTGAAATTTTTAAAACAACCTTGTATCATTTCCCCACATATGCTACATTGCTACCATGCTTCTCTGATGTTGCTTTAAAAATAGGATCTAAGAGTGAGCTGGGTAAAGTCTAAGGACTTGTAGCCAAAGGCTTTCCTCTTTCATTAGTAATAGGCCAGCTGCCCAATAATTCTTCCCTGCTTCTAGTTGCACCACACACGATGGCATGATATTCCTCCTAGAATAGTTAATTTACAGGAATAATTAAGGTTCTTTGCCTTGAGATTTAGGAAATTAGAATTGGCTCTATATGAGAGATTCTCCCTTGCATAATGCTGGCTGAGAAAACAGGGTAATGTTTCTTTCTGTGAAATACATTCTCAGACAATCAAAACATGCTCATGCTGAGAAGAAAAACATTCAGCCATTTCAGTATTTAGAGATGCAAGAAATTTGATCTTTTTCCTTTGGCATTTTTGTCACATTCAGCCCTTATCTTGGACTGTCAGAATGGTGCCATCACTTACATATTCCATTTGATTTGTTTTTATCAGTTACTGCCTCAGAAGTCCTTATTCTCAGTTAGTTTCAATTAATTTAAATATAAAAGAAATATATGTGGGTTAACCACAGACTTGGTTGCTTTATTTTGTGTAATATGTATGACTTTCCCTTTATACTCAAATCAGCTTTTTTTTTTGGCCCTATTTATTTGATTTCTTCATCAATACCCTGCACCATCTGTGTATTTCAAAGTATATTTTGGTTCTTATTTGGGGGTTATTTTTAGAGAAATAGTTTTGTTTTTATTACTACTCATTCTTATTTCTCATATTTAAAAGTTTCATTATTTTTAGTGACTCCTATATTTAATTTCTAATTGAACTTGAACATATATCAAGCTTTATCTACCCAACCATCTTTGCATTCATTCATTCTTCCATTCTTCCATTTATTTACTCAGTGAATCTTCCTTTCTAAAAGGCAAAAACTAGTTGGTTTTTAGTTCAGTTCAAAGAAGGTCCAATTTAGTCAAATGATAGTTGTGACTATTGATTTTTCCAGAGCATCTGTGCATGAAATCAGAATTTGTTTGTTTGAAATAGAGTTTTTATGTAGCTTCTCCTACTGATAATATAAAATGTACTTTTTAACATTAGTTTAGATCTTCTTTTGCGTATTTTTCTTTTGAAAGCTCTTAACTTTTCTTTCCTAAACTGATATATTGGGATTAAACTGTTTAATCCCAATATATCAGTTTAGAAGTGTTTTTTAATTTAACATACTGGTGGCTATTATATTTTATTACCATTATCAATGTTGATACTTGGTCTGTGAATATACTTTACCATTTCAGCTTATTTGAATGCCTTTTGCTTATGCTGGTGTACTAAAATTTTTTTTCTCATGGACTTGTTTCCATTAATTTTTTTTCTGCTCTGTATATAGAAGCAACCAATTATTTTCTCACATGCTTCAATCCTATCTGCAAAGTACCTTGGATGGTTTTTTCTTTAAGATCTCTAGACAGTTCTTAAGTAAAGATTTAAGAAATTGTAATCAGTTATTTTGGTGTAATAATTACTGGTTAATTACCCAGCTCCTTGCTGCCAATTCATTACATTTTCAATTACTTAATACTGAGTTAAAGTCAGGTAAGTATTGCTAGTGATGTGATAATTTTCTCTTCTCTGGATTACTGTTTATGACTGGTCCTCTGATGATTGCTTTCAGGGAAAAGCGTGTTTCTTCACAAGAACAAATGGAATCTAATACTAACCATCCCATAGCATTTTTACTAGAGACATTTCCCTTTTGTCTAGGAAACATTTATTAAAGATGCTACCATTAATAATTGTCTTTCCCTATATTAACCACTCAAACTCCTTTAAAGTTATTTATGTACATCAAATCAACTGAGAATAAAACCTTATTTTTAACAGTTTACTTGAGCTCTTGAGAGCAATGAGTAATTCCAGCTAAAGGAAGATTTACTGGTAAAATAAGCAGAATAATTCCAAATTTCACCGGACATATATTATGAAGTCTGAGGCATTCCATTTCTCAGGATAATGCTTCCCCACCCTATTCCCTCAAGATGCATTTATGATGTAACTTATATGTACTTAATGGTTGTACACACTCTCTTTGTTTTACTGACATCAATTTTGGTCTTTCATAGATTGATTTTGACTTTTGTGTTTATAGCAAATGGTTTGATTTAACTCAGCTTAATATATAACCACTGACCAGAAAACAATTAGATCATAAGTCAGGGTCATCAGAAGTAACAGATTTCATTCTATTAAATCACTTCCACATGTTTATAATTATTATATCCTCTTTGTGGGTTGTTCTTATATCATGATTTTATGTTACTCCTTATTTATATTAATATTTTTTTAAAAATTCTATGTTATCTAATATTAGTATCATTATACAAGCTTTTAGTTTTCTTTTGTTTTTTTATTTGCTTGGAGTACTTTTCTTTTTTTTATGAATCTCATGTGTATAGAATTGGTTTAATAATAAATGATATTTCCTAATGCACTACCATCATTCATAGTCTTTTATTTTTATGTACATAATTTACTTTGTTTAATTTTTAATAAAAAAGAACACTCATTTTATGTATATATAGGTTCTACTATTTTTAATGTGCCAAATATTGTACAGACTTTTTAGGGTTAGATTCATCATTTATTTATTATTAAATTATCTTTTTGATAATTTTTGATACATTTTTATCTGACTTCCTCTTATATCTGACTGATGCATCACTAGTTTTCATTGAATAGCATGACTTCAGGATTAGAAGTCCCAGTTCTGTCATTTAAGTTTGGTTTGCTTGCATTTTCTTTATTATTTTTAGTCTCTTGTTTCTTACAGAAATATTTAAAAATCATTTGACCCTTTTTGTGGGAATCAGCCCATTTAAAGTGCATAATATCATTGACAAATCTCCTTAACATCATAAATCAAATATAAAAGGACAAAGGAGTCCTTTTATTGGTGACCTTGCCAATGGCAACTCCATTGGATTGAGGAAATCTCATTCTTTCCTTAGGACTTTTTACCTATTATGTATGACACACAATTGTTTGACATGCAAAAATGAGGTACTAGTGTCCATTTGTATATTCAATATTTAGTAAGGCTTGATTTCTTTATTTGATTTTAAAGACAAATTACATTTCAAGGAATGTATCATATTTTCTTTTCCCCGTCATAGTAAATCAGCTAGTATAGTGATTCTCAAAGGGTGGTCTGTGGACCTCTGGTGGCCCCAGAGACTCTGAAGGTATTTGAGAGCAAAATTTATTTCAATAATTATACTCAGGAATTTCATCCGTTTTATTTCTTAATTTTATTACTGTGTTGACATTTACACAGATGATACAAAAGCCTTGGTAGGACAGACTGTTGGAATCTTCACATGAATCGAAGTAGCAGCAATAAACCATGCTGGTAGACATTTCTTCATTTCCATGCATGTACAGAAAAGGGACTAAAATGCCATGCCACTTGCAAATGCCCTGGATGAAGCAGGAAAAACTGTTAATTTTATTCAGTTGCGATCCTTGAGTACACGTCTCTTTGATATTGTGTGTGGCAAAGCGTGCATAAAGCAGTCCTGCCGTATACCACAGGGGAGGGCTGTCTTGTTGTGCAGTTGTTGAGAGCTGAACTTGCCACTTTTTCAAAATGAAATACTATTTCTGCTTGAAAGAAACTATGGTTATTCAGACTTGAGTATTTGGTAGACATTTTCCCAAAAAAGAATGAAGTAAGCCTGTCACTTCAAGGAAAACAACTGACAGTATTTGTGGCCAATGATAAAATTTGAGCTTTCAAGTTAAAATCAGAATTTTGAAAACATGTATCTGGCACCATATACTTGACAGTTTCTCAATACTTAAAGACAGGATCAGCTACATAATTTTCAGGCCTCAGTGCAAGTGAAAATATGGGCCTCCTCGTTCAAAAAGCAGAAAAAAAGCCATTAAATGTACTAAAATAGAAAGTTTTTTTTTTCTTCTATGCTCTTTTTCTTGACTTGTCATGGACCATTATACTTGTTATTTCATGTTATTCTAAATAAAGAAAATCTAAATTTTAAGTTACTAGCATTAATTCTACTGTTTATATTGTGCAATGCCAATTTTATATACAGTTATAAGAACATTTGATTCATATGCAAAATCACCAAAATTGCACAGTTTGTATTTCCATAATTCATGCATACATACTTCATTCTTACTAGAACAGTGAAAATGATGTACAACCCTAAGCAAATGTATTTATTTCATTTCTTGACATTAACACATCCTATCAATGCCATCTTTAGCTTATGTATGACTAGGGGAGAAGTGAAAAGAAAAGGAACTATAGGTTGTCCTATCTTTTTTTTTTACTGTCATTGTTTTCAGGTGAAAAGGTTGGCTATTATAGGAAAGGAACACCAGTAAGAAAGAATATGCTAGAATTCCTAGGTGGTTTGTCTTAGACTGCTCTGCCTTTTCTACATTTCAAACAAATTCTGATTTGATTGGAAACTGTGTATTCTCAGAGCTGTTCGCTCCCCCATGTACTCAGCCACAGGTTTAACAAGCTTACCTTGTACTCACTGTGAATGTCCCTGAACTCCCTCCCTCTCACTGTGGGATACTAGGACACAATGAAAACTATATGCAAATAAGGCACCAAGGAATGGCAAACATGCTACATATTACATGTTTCCCTTTTGCTTTATTGTCCCTTTGGGCTTCACTTACAGAATAAAAGAACCTTTAGAGTGTGGAGGCCTCTGTAACTGCACAGTTTACAATCCTACAAAGCGGTCCTGCTTAAAAACTTTGATGAAGTTAGTGGTGATGTTAATGAATGAAGTTGTTGATATTGTATAATGAAGAATGTTAACATTTGGGAGATTTGCATAAACCTACAAACCAATATTTTCCAAGTGATAAATGCATAATAGTACAAAATCATGAATGGATAAAATATTCATTCAAAGCACAAAATAGGCTGATGGATTTTAATGTCAACAGAGGACAAAAATACATTACTATGGTTTCAGATTCCACATAGCAACTAACTTTAAAGAAACCATGACTCACTGATATTTTAGTGCAGGATCAAAGAATACCATTGAAAAGTATCTGAAAAATATGTGGAAATATGGAAATTGTTTTCCCATTTGGAACCACATATCTGTATGAGGTGGACTTTCTTCATATATTTCAACCAAAACAGTGTAGGGAGGCATGAGCAGGTGTTTTCTATTATACCAAACAATTAAGAAAATTTGCAAAGGTAATTAAAAAATTCCATTGTTTGCACTTTTTTTAAACAAAATAATATATTTTTAAATTAGTATGATACTTATGCTAACACAAACCTGTTTTGGATTGTTATTTTATAATAAATTTATAATTTAAAAGTATAATAATTTCTGTTTTAATCTGGAATAGAAAATATCCAGGAGGTGTAACCCATATAAAGAAAAGCTCTTTGGTGAAAGAACAGATCAAAACTCCAAAAAATAGAACTAAGTGATGAAGAGATAGCCAACCTATCTGATGCAGAGTTCAAAACACTGGTCATCAGGATGCTCACAGAAATGGTTTGGTATGATCACAAAGTAGAGGAAGAAGTGAAGGCTATGCAGAGTAAAATCAAGAAAAATATACAAGGAACCAACAGTGAAGGGAAGGAAACCAGGACTCAGATCTATTTGGACCAGAAGGAAGAAATAAATATTCTACAAGAACAGAATGAAGAAACAAGAATGTTAAAAAAATGAGGAGAGGCTTAGGGACCTCTGGGACAACTTTAAACATTCCAATATCTGAATCATAGGGGTTCTAGAGTGAGAAGAGGAAGAGCAAGAAATTGAAAACTTATGTGAAAAAATAATGAAAGTAAACTTCCCCAATCTGGCAAAGGAAATAGACTTCCAGGAAGTCCAGAAAGCTCAGAGAGTCCCAAAGAAGTTGCACCTAAGGAAGCACATACCAACACACGTCATAATTACATTCCCCAAGATTAAAGATAAGGAGAGAATCTTAAAAGCAGCAAGAGAAAAAGAGACAAAGGAGTTCCCTTAAGACTATCAGCTGATTTCTCAAAAGAAACTTTGTAGTCAAGAAGGGCCTGGAAAGAAGTGTCCAAAGACATGAAAAGCAAGGACCTACATCCAAGATTACTCTATACAGCAAAGCTTTCATTTAGAATGGAAGGGCAGATTAAGTGCTTCCCAGATAAGGTCAAATTAAAGGGGTTCATTATCACTAAGCCCTTATTATATGAAATGTTAAAGGGACTGATCTAAGAAATAGAAGATGATCAAAACTATGAACAGTAAAATGACAACAAACTCACAACTATCAACAATGGAACCTAAAACCAAAAACTAAAACAAACTAAGCCAACAAGTAGAACAGGAAAAGAATCACAGAAATGAAGATCACATGGGGGGTTATCAGCAGGGATGGGGAGGTGGCAGAATGGGGGAAAAGGTACAGGGGGTAAAAAACACAAATGGTAGGTACAAAATAGACAGGGGGAGGTTAAGAATAGTATAGGAAATGGAGAAGCCAAATAACTTACATGTATGACCCATGGGCATGAATTAAGGGAGGGGGAAAGAGGGAGGGTGAGTGGGTGCAGGGTTGAGGGGAATAAATGGGAGAAAAAAATGGGACAACTGTAATAGCATAATCAATACAATATACTTAAAAAAAGAAAATAGTCATGGGGATGTAAACTACAGCATAGGCAATATAGTCAATAATATTGTAATAATTATATATGGTACCCAGTGGGTACTTGGAATTATTGAGAACACCTTGTAAAGTATATGATTGTTTAACTACTATGCTATACACCCAAAACTAATAAAAATAATATTAAATGTAAACTAATTGAAAAATAAAATTTTAAAGTAATAATAATAAAAAATAAAGGTCATGTGGATTCAAAAAGAAAAGAAAAGAAAAGAAAAGAAAAGAAAAGCTCCTTGTATTCTCAACAGTTTTTAAAAGTGTTAAAGGTTACTGAATCCAAAAAGTTGGAGAACCTGTTATCCAGCGGATCAAAGAGAGTGTCATAACATTCTCAAAACAAAATAAGCACTTACTTTAGTAAAAAATAAAATGAACAACAATTAGGACTTTTAAAGGTGGCAAATAAATACTTTTTAAACTAAAAATTCATTGATAGGGTATTATGATGGGGTTTTAAATAACTGGGACTCAGGTAGGAAAAAACATCATCACCAAATATATATATGGGACTAATTTTTTATTGACGGTAACATATATTTTGTAATTATTTTATTTTATTTATTTTTAAAGATTTTATTTATTTATTTTTAGAGAGGGGAAGGGAGGGAGACCGAGAGGGAGAGAAATATCAATGTGTGGTTGCCTCTCAAGCGCCCCCTACAGGGGACCTGGCTCACAACCTAGGCATGTGCCCTGACTGGGAATTGAAGGGCCAACAACCCTTTGTTTTGCAGGCTGGCCCATGATCCACTAAGCCACACCAGCCAGGGCATAATTTAAAAGATATACATCTAGTTTTTGTTTGTTTTCTTTTTTTCCTAAATTTTCATGTGTCTTTTTCTTTAAATTATGATTTATTAAAATCTTTGCATTTCCCCCCTCAAATCTGTTTCTTTTTATTTAATTTTTATTGCATTTTTTCTATTATCATTTAGTCCCCTCACACTCCCCTCCCTCCCACACCCCCCAAATAACCACACTGTTGTCCATGTCCATGAGTCCTTTTTTCCTTTTGCTCAATTCCTCTACTCCCTACCCCCCTGCCCTCCCCACTTAGCTGTCATCCTGTTCTCTATGAGTCTGTTTCTATTTTGCTCATTAGTTCAGTTTGTTCATTAGATTCTACATATGAGTGAAATTATATGATATTTGTTTTCTCTGACTGTCTTATTTCACTTAGCATAGCATTCTCCAGATCCATCTATACTGTCACAAAGGGTAAACATTTTTTTTCTTTTTATGGCCAAGTGTTTTTATTTTCTGATTACAAAATAATATATATTCATTGTAAGAATTTAAAGCAGATATAGAACACTGTAAATCCCCTCAATTATCACACTTGAAAGTCTTTATCAATTTGTTGCATTCCCTCCACTGTCCTTACACTCTAATACAAGTAATAACATTGTTATTATAATAAATTGTTATAATAATACAGGTCAAAATATGAGGGTGATAGGTGTATGTAATATTAATAATATCTGAAACTGTTTTTTATTTTTTAATTTTATTGTTGTTCAAGTACAGTTGTCAGAACTCATTTTTCTATGTTGTTACATATGATCTATCTTTAAAAATTATATATTTTAAATTATATAATTATATATAAAGTTTAGATTGTTTCCATTTAATGACAAATATTGACTTAATAGAAATGACTTGGATAACCTCTTGTTTTCAACTAATTGGTATGTGATTGCTAAAATATTAATAAATGAACTTTTCCATGTAATTGATTATGACCAACAAATAATAATTTATTAAAAAATTTGTCATGTTGATTTACTACGAATTGAAATTTATTTATGATTAAAGAGAGCATTATAGAGTCTCTGGTCTAAAAAAGTTAGAATTATATAGAGAACATATCATGCACATAAACAACCATAATAATAAAACAGTGTTAAAAAGCAGGGGAAGTACCATATGCCCAGTGACCTACTTGAGTCAATATTTGATAAGTAAATTAAAGCTCAAACAAAGACCTTTGATAAAGGAATTTACCAGTTTACTAGATTTTTCTGGAACACAAATTCTTCCAGCATTTATGTCACGATTTTCCCATGCCAACATTAATAATTAGATGAAATATATTGAATATGTGTCAGCTTTTGCTTAAATCATAGTTACAGACAGGTCCATCACTCTATTTAATTGTAGAAAGGACTGTCCATAATTTACTCACAAATGTCTTCTATACTTAATTAGACTCACATTTTCCCATCCTTGCTGTTGTTATGTACATTTGATTTGCAAGTAGAAGAGATGAGGACATCTATACAAGGAGCAACATTTAAACTTATCACACATCAATAATCAAATTAAAATGTAATTCTATTTTTAGATTACTTAAAAAATTTCTCCCAATGTTGTAGACATTAGAGAATACTGGTTAATCACATAGTGTAAATTTACGTAATCCATTATATAAGCAGTATGTCAACACATATAAAGAGACAATAACATCCATATTCTTAACCCAGGAATTTGATTAGTGGAAATGTATCATAAAAAAGTATTCAAACAAAATAAAGAACTTATATGCAGAAAATTGCTTATTATTTTATTAAATATTAATGGAATGTAGAATAAACCATTGTTCCACAAAATTATTAACTATTGTACAATCATAAAATAGTAAAAAAGCACTTATAAAAACTTGGTACATGTCCAGTAAGTGAAAATGATAATAAACATGAGAAGACACTGGGATTAGAGCTGTATAAAATTGCGAATGCTCTTGGGTAAATGTCAGTAGGGATTACACTCAGAAAATATAGAAAAGTTATGCCAGACTAACAGAATTATACTAATTTTGTTTTCATTTTGCTGAACTGTTTCCAATTCTTTAATTTTGCTTTTTTTTTGGTAAAAACAAACACGTAAACAAACACGCAAAAAAACCCAAGAGGTTTCCTGAGGCAATTATAGGATAGTGCATTGCACTTGGAATTGAGATTCAGGTTGGAAACCTATCTCTCTTATTTATATATGTGTGATTGTGGATAAGTAACTTAATTTTGTGAACCTTAGTTTTATCATCAGTTAAACTTAAATTCTATCAGCCCTACAGAGTTATGGAATTAATTAAGATTATGTATGTGAAAGTGTTCCTAAAGTCCTTGAAACATACTTGATATTCAGTACATTTTAGTTGAATCTGAAATCAGAGAAACCTTTTTTTCCTTGTAAGGTTTTTAAAATGGTAGTAAACTTTGTCAAAGGGCTTAACATACTGGCCTAGAGAAGGTTATACACTTTGGGAATTTTACTTGAAAAGTGTACTTATTAGCTTCAACATATTTCATGGTATATGCTTGAATGATTTTAAGTTGGAAATTTATTTTTATTTCCAAAGGCCATTTATTGTGTTATCCATGAAGGTAAGAAGGGAGTCAAATGCAGCTGTGTACTTGGTTGAAGCAAGTGCTTTGCTATATCAAAAAAGCAAGGACCTGCAATGATCTTCTGTTAGAAGAAGTTCTCACCCTGGCTGGTGTAGCTCAGTGGACTGAGTGCGGGCCTTAGAACCAAAAGATTGCGGTTCAATTCCCAGTCAGGGCACATGCCTGGGTTGCAGGCCAGTTCCCAACAGGGGACCCACAAGGGGCAACCACGCATTGGTATTTCTCTCTCTCTCCTTCCCTTCCTCTCTAAAGATAAATAAATAATAAAAAATGTTAAAAAAAAGAAGTTCTGATTCACAATATTTAAATACTTGGTGTTGTGCAAGTAATTGTAAAGGATTATAAATTCTTTACTGTTGTTTATGTGTAGGATTCTATGGAAACATCTACAGACTGCCTGCAGGTGTAGAGGAAAAAGCGGGAGAGTGGAATCTTGGGGATTCAGCTTTATCCCCTCCTCTTCACCTGTAAAGGTAGAGGATGGACCACAAATTATTTGAGTTTATTTTTCAAATTATGTGATCTTATAATTCTATCTATCTATCTATCTATCCAATGGTCATGCATTTCTGGACAGTAGAGCATACATTAAATAAGAGGTGGTTATTGCATTATTCACTAGCCAACTGTGTGTGCACAAAAACGTGAAGTAAACTCTGTTAAAAAGGCCACATAATTCCCTAAATATGGTTGCCCTGCAGGCTAAATTTCTTCCTTGTGTATTCAATGATGGAGAAAATATCTACCTTATTTCTGTAGGCAAGCCTATAATATTACAGCGTAGTTAACAAACTAACTTTCTGGGGGGAAGTGGGGCTAATACTTACTGAGCATTTATTATATTCTAGGCTCTCTTTAAAGCACTTAACAGACATTATTGTATTTAAAACTCAAGGTAGTATGTAGACTAATACTGTTTAATATGTAAGGAATCTGATACCTAGAAAACATATGAAACTTTCCTTGAGGCCACACAGTCAAATAGCAAAACTGAGGGGACAACCCAGGTCCACTGTGTCAAATCCTGAGTTCTTCTGCAGTGTGCTGTACTGCCTTGGGAGAGCAGCTTGGTAATTAATTTCCCCAAATACCTTCCTTGTTCATAATCACAACATCTATAGCTATTCTCAGGTGGCCTTTTTACAAATGGAAATATAATGCCTGTTCTAGGTTTCAAGATCCGTGTTTTTCCAAGTGAAGAGAATGAAAGCAGAAGCTTTATGTCAATTTTTCTGAAGGCACCAGAATTGGGAACAGCCATGTTAAAATGAAAAATCGGAGCAAAGTGTAATAAGCTGAGAAAAGACAACAAAGATGTGTTTGAGAAAGTATGTTTATTGAATTATTAGACAGGATGAGGCAGGAAGAAAAAAGATCCTTCCACTAATGATGACTGATAGTTGGCAAAGATGTTTTTGAATGAAGATAACACATTCTCCACAAATCAAGTGACAGGACCAAATCCAAATTTTTACAGAAGAAAAAATGTGGCTCTGTTAGAGTGCACTAGTATGAACATCACAGGCACAGCTCTGTCAATTGTGTCCTGTGACTAAAGCTAGATGTTACTGAAGTTGTGTGTTCATCACTTTCTAAACTAGATTTCAGAGATCTTAAAACACTCAGAAGGAAAAATCCCATCTTGAATATTGTGAAAGAGATAAAGCACACAGCAGGAAATGTAATTTTCATGAGGATTCTTCCCAAAGGATTTGATAGAGCATTTTTTATGTGGTCTCAAATAAATATCTTTCACAGAAACTTTGGTTTTGGATCCAATTGAAATCATAATTCCTTGTGCTAAATACATGTAAGGACAAAACAAACTGGAATTCAGAGCCTTGCAGGGAACCTGAAGCTCCTTGGCAGAACAGCTATCAGTCAGCGTTCTGTGAGGAAGCCAGCGATGTTTCTGTGATACCGCTCACTGAGGCACAGCATTGTGAAGATGAGGTCATGGCCATGGATTTGGTCTGTGAATAGGGCAGCATTTAGGGGTTATTGACTATGCACTTAACTCCTTTCATTTCCTCTAGTTACCAGCACTGGAACTTTTTTCCCCCTGATCATGGGGACAGGTATCCAGGTTCCTTATCACCTCCTCTTGAGAGACTAGTACCTCCAATTTCTCTTTACTTGTAGTAACTGAGGCTTGATTATAATTTTGTTTTAATCATATTCAGTTTGGTCATACTCTTTTTTTTCAATACATTACCTCATCACTAGAGATTTTACTTTATTCTTTTACATTAGGCGGTGTAGTTATCTATCTCTGTAACAAATTACTCTGAAACCTAGTGACTTGAAGCAACAAAATTTATTATCTCACAGATTGTATGGGTCAGTAATATGGAGTGGCTAGCTGGGTGTGCTGGCTCAGGGTCTTGGACAAGGAGGTAATCAAGGTGTCGGCCAGGTCTGCTGTCATCTCAAGGCTCGGCTGCAGGAGGACCCACTTCTGACCTCGCTCATGTGGCTATTGGCCTGGGATCCACTTCTAAGCTCACTCTCAACATGGCAACTGGCCTCCCTGAGAGCGAGCAATGTCTAAGAGAAAATAAAAATAGTCCCTGAGGGTGAAAAGTTGAACTAAACATTTTACCCCCAACCAAATGATACATTTATTTTTAGAAAGAAACTCCAAATCTTATGCTTATTATATACAAAGGTCAAGTGTCAGTCTATGAAGAACATTGTTTTTAATAGTTCATGAAAGATTGCAACTGACTTGAATATTTATTTGAGTCTGAAAAAGGGGGGAAATCTACTGTAAATTTAACCTAATCTCAGGTTAATGAAGAAATCAAACAATATTACAATTGTAGAATATTTTAAAATAAACATATAAAAATAAGATATAAAGTGAAACATATTAAGTTATATTAGGAGTTAACAACATGGATATGATGAGACCATGACAAGTCCGTGGCCTTAACATTTTTTAAATAAAATATAAAAATATGTGAACCAAGGAGTTAAGACAGAAAGTTAGAAAAAAATAACAAGTCAAACTTATGGGGAAAAAGGGGGTGATAATAATGATGATAAATGTAAAAATTAACTAGTAATAACAAAGTGGCAAAGATTTGCTGGCCTTATTAAATAATTACAAAAGACATTTTTCCACAAGAAAGAAAGAAATCTATAAAACAAGCTATAGAAAATCTAATAATGATTTACATATGAGAGCATTTATTATAAAAGTAAGATGCAGAAACTAAGGCATGGTACATTAATATTAAAAAATACTCTCTAGCCCTGGCTGGTGTGGCTCAGTGGATTGAGCACTGGTCTGTGAACCAAAGGGTCACTGGTTCAATTCCCAATCAGGGCACATGCCTGGGTTGTTGACCAGGTCCCAGGTCGGGGGCACACGAGAGGCAACCACACACTGATACTTTTCTCCCTCTCTTTCTCCCTCCCTTCCCCTCTGTCTAAAAATAAATAAATAAAATCTTTAAAAAAAACCCTAGTCTCTAATATTTAGAAACAATGGTTTGAAAATATCAAACCATTAGAAAAATGGTTTGAAATGGTTTGAAAAAATGGTTTCAAAATGGCTTGAAAAGATATTTGAAAATATCTTTTCTCAGAAAAATGCAAGTATATATCGAGTTAATAAAAATTATGCTGAAGCACACAGATTTGATTAACTTGACTATCACAGGTAAGATTTTATTGTTTCTCTGTCTTGTTGGAATTAATCATTGAGTAATAATACTACAGTCAAATATTAAGTCATCCTTTTATAGTATAAGTTCAAAATTCATGGAATTTTAGACTTCTTCCAGTATAGTAGAGTAGGTAAGTGTTTCTAAACCTCCCTTCACTGCCACATAAAAAGCCGAGCAAAATATAAACACCAGCTTGAAAACAATAGAGAGGGAAAAAATTATCAGGCTAGCACACAGGGGAAGACTGAGCGTGGGGAATAAGACTGGCATTTTAGTTATATTTTATCTGGGAGCAGGTGCAAAACCTATAGAAGCAGTTGAAAGGGTGAAAGGATGGATGGCCCATCTGACAGCTTCATAGGTGTAGGGTTCCTTTACACTAAGTTGGAACCCAGAAGATTTATGATGTAGACTAAGGGTGTGTCAGAAGAAGGCAGGCTCTTATAGGGAATGCAGTTTAGCTTTGTGTTTATCTCAATTTAGAGTAATCCCAGATTGTGAGTATGAGCTCACCCATCTTGAGGAAAGAAAAAAACAAAACTAGAAAATAAAAAACCCTGAATTTTGGGGGGAAAAGAAAATAATCCTAGTACCCCAAATATTTCTATAAACAGTTTTGAAAATACATAAAAATAAAACAGTAAAAAATAACAAGAATGGCAACCAGTGTCAATAATGATGATAGAAAAAAACTTAATGGCTCCAAATAGTGAAGTTATTCAATGGAGATTTTAAAATAAGTGTGCTTCCTATGTCCAAGTAGTTAAATATAGGAATAAAATGGTTGAACTTGAGATTGGGTGAGAATCACATAGAAATTCTATAACTAAAAAACATAAATGCCAAAATTAAGAACCCAATATATGGAATTAATAGCAAAATAGCTAAAGACACATTAGATGAACTGGATTACAACCCAGAAATAAATGGTCCACAATGAAACAAGACTAGACTAAAGGCATAGGAAATACACAGAAAAGAAAAGGAAGAAATAGTACATAGTCAATTTATGTATAATTTAGCCCCTGAATAAAAAAGAGAAAGAAGATGGAGCAAAAACAATATTTGAGAAGATAATGACTGAGAATTTTTTAAAACTGAAGAAAGGCATCAAGGCATAGATTCTAGAAATTCTACAAAACTCAACTGGGAAAACTTAAAGAAAACCATATGTCAACTCATGACAGTACTGTTGAAAATCAAATTCATGGAGAAATCTTGGTATAAGACAGAATAATAAATACATATTATTTGTAAGGAACAAGAATTAGAATGATAGGTGAATTTTTAACAGAAACAGTGGAGACAGGAAGGCAAGGAAATGGTTTTGGTCAGAGTGCTGAAAGGCAATAATTTGCCAACTTAAAGTTATAACTTATTGAATATATTCTTCAAGAATGCAAGTGAAATGAAGACACTCTGACAAACAAAATATGAAAAAATTTATTAGTATACCAACACATAATACAACACTAAAGAGTTTTCTTCAAACAGAAGAAAAATAATCCCAGATAGAAGTTCAGAAATGTAGGAAGGAATGTAGTACATTAAGAAGAGTAAGAATGTACAGGTACATTGATATTAACTGTATAAGATAATAATAATGTATTGTGGTGTTCAAAACATGTAGATAATTAAAATGCATGATTTAATGGCATATAGCTCTGGAAGGAAATAAATGGAATTAAATGGTTCTCAGACTCTTCCTCCAAAAAGAGGGAAAATATAGCCATTAATGAGACTTTGTGTTTAGAGGAGTGAGTGCCTCACAAGCTGATTCTTCCCCAAATAACAGCTATAAAATTTGAAAAACCATAACCTGGAAGAAGATATTTTAAAGTTGTTATACTTAGAATGGATTCTAATGAATTTCTACTACTTAATAAGAAAAAGAAAGAAACATATTACAGAAAACTGAGTGGAATGTGAGGAGGCAGATCAAGGAATAAAATTTAGTGGATGGAAAATGTAGAAAAAGTTACTCAACATCATTAGTAATTAGGGAAATGCAATTAGAACCACAAAGACATGATGCCAAAAGCATAATACATGAAAAATAAAATAAGTTGGAATTCATCAAATTTATGAACTTCTTTTCAAAAGATATCTTTAAGAGGATGAAAAGACAAACAAAAAATGACACAAAATATTTGTAAATCACATGTGTGATAAAAGACATATGTTCAGAATTTTTTTAAAGCCCTCTTAAAATACAATACTAATAAAAACAAATAGCCCAATTTAAAAATGGACAAAAGATTTAGAGACACTTCAACAAAGGAGATACAAATGTGGCAAATAAGCACATAAAAAGATGCTCAACATTAATATTCATTGGGGAAATACAAATGAAAATCACAATGAGAAGCCATTACACACTTACTAGAATGGCTGACAACTACAGCAACAGCAACAACTTGAGAGCTGTGAATGCTGGCGAGGAAGCAGAGCGCCAGAGCACAATATTGCCAATGAGAAAGGGTGCCTTGACTTTAATACAGAACAACCCAGTGAGAACACCATAGTTTAAAGACAGGGAAAAAGAATCTGAGAAGGTATATTATTTGCCCAAGGACACCCAGTTTATTATTCTGGTTAATTTAAACTTTTAATTAGTGATATACATATTTATTGGATTGAAATTCTTTTAACCAACAAGTAATATTCATGGTTCACAGAAATAAGACTTTTGAATTTGCTTACAGTAAATACTCCTGCATCAAGATTGCTTTCTCTGGCTTCTGTAAACATTCCATGTAAAGATCACTGTGAATGTGCAGTTTTAGACTGTGATAATTACAGGGAGGAAAATTTATCTCATTCTTCCCCATCTTAGAAACCCTAAACACTTAGAGAACATGCCTTTAACCCTTGACCAAACACGACCAGTTTTAAAAATGAAAAAGGGCAGATTATGGTTATTACACTCCTCTGCTTTCTTTACAGGTTTTGAAGCCCTTTCTCTGTATTTGCTCTTCCCCTCCAGAGATTCACACTCTTTAACTCCTAGGAGCTTCAGTCAGGAATAAGATCTCATGCCATGGTTTGAGGTTTAAGATGAATCTATTATCACCAAAATAATCACCAAACAAATTGACATCATCTGTATTTCTATTTTGAAATATTTTCTTATATTTTAAACTTCATTTGTAGGGGATATGGTAGGCAGAAACAGCATTGTTTTCTCTATACATGAGAACTGAATAATATAAAAAAAAAGGTAAAAGAAATTTTTAGGCATTAATTCAAGCTATGGTCAACCCTTAATATTGCCTATGTAATAGAAAATGCTGTTTTGTTGGATCTGTATAGGATTCTAATTACTTTTTTTTGTATTTTTTTAATTGTTGTTCAAGTACAGTTGTCTCCATTTTCCTCCAATCACTTTCCCCTGCCTTACCCATCCCCACCTCCCGCCTAACAGGGGAAAGAAGGGAAAGGAATCTAATTACTCCTAATTGAAAAATTTGCTATTTAGAAAAGTGAGTTAATTATGCATAACATGTCACAGCAAGTCTCATCATTATTCCTGTCATTTCTTTTTACAGACAACCTCCAATGATTAACAAAAAATATATAATTTTGAAATGTGGAAATAAATGGTATATAATCCATTTTATAGACATTTTGAAATGGTACCATCTATGTAATCAGGTAAAAGCTTATGTGTCTTGACACCTAAGAAACACATAATTCTATTTTAAACTTTCTCTTTCTCAGCACCTTTAGTCTTGAATGCTCTGCTCTTGGCATAAAATTTTTATCTTGTGATCACAAAACTCATTTCTTAGCCTCATGTTTCAAAGTATGGTTATAGGGCAAAAATAAACCTATTGATAAAAGTACCCCTCTTTCCACAGTCATTATGCTACTCTCGTTTCGGCATTTCCTAAAGGTCATATTCAGGTTTCAAGATCATGTTGCTGGCATTTTTTTCCCGCTATCAAGGAAAGGGAATATTCTGCAAGTTTTGCTGGGTTCCTCTGTTCCCCTGGAGACTAAACAAAAGAAAGCTGATTCCTTAAGCTTCAGATTCTCTAGGTCAGCTCCAGATTCTTTTATTTAATTTATTTTTATTTAATCATTATTGTATTTTTTTTTTCAATTACCATTTAGTTCCCTAATACCCCTTGGCCTTCAGCAATCACCACACTGTTGTCCACGTCCAAGAGTCCTTCTCCCTTTTTCCTTTTTGCTCAATCCTTCCACCCTCTAACTGCCCCCCACGAGCTATCATCTGCTCTCCATCTATGAGTCTGTCTCTGTTTTGCTTGTTAGTTCACTTCGTTCATTAGATTCCACATTTGACTGAAATTATGTGGTATTTGTCTTTGGCTGACTGGCTTATTTCACTTAGCATAATGTTCTCTAGGTCCATTCATACTGTTGCAAAGGGTAACATTTTCTTTTTTTCATGGCCGAGTAGTATTCTATTATGTACATGTCCCATAATTGTTCTATCCACTCATCTACTGATGGATACTTGGGCTGCTTCCATATGCTGGCAATTGTAAATAATGCTGAAATTAATATAGTGGTGCTTATGTTCTTTCAAACTAGTGTTTTGGGTTCCATTGGATATATTCCCAGAAGTGGGGTCACTGTGTTGAAAGGCAGATCCATTTTTAATTTTTTTGCTTTCTACAGTGGGTGCACCAGTCTTCATTCTCACCAGCAGCACAACAGCTGGGTGCAGAGATGAGAAGCAGCCTGCCCAAATACACAAAAAGATCAAGCTGATTGGCTTTTGTTGCATACCTAGTTATCAGTTGCAGAATCCTTAAATGTTTTCTGACCAAACTTTTTAGGTCAATTTTTAAAAGATTGCAGTTGCTATTAAAATCGCTTAAAAGAGCCTGGCAAACTCTTTCTTCTCAAGAACTTTGACAACAAGAGCAGGCTCTGACTCCAGGTAAGTGAAGCCAGTCAGAACTACACTCCTTCAGTAGGTGAATGTTGTCAAGAGCATCAGCAAGGGGGGCCAATTTGTCCAGGCTTGTTTCAGCCAGCTGGGTTTTTTGGCTCAATCTATAAGTAGTGGACAAAATGATCATTCAGTTCAATTGGTTCTGAAGACTGCATTCTTTAGGGAACAGCAAATATTATTTGAGGGCAAAAATGAAGGGAAACATAAGAACAACTACTGTAAAATGGAAGTACAATAATTTCTTATCTCCCTTCTGTAATATTGAGACATTATGAGACTGAACCCATAATACTGACTCCTTAGCTGCTGTACATTCCCCAAACATGCTTTTCCTGCTTAGTTACTGCTGCCACTGCTGAAAATAGCTCAGGATTTAAACATAAAGTTCTAGCCTTGAGTCCTGGCCCTGCTTATAATTCTTTGTGAGACTTTGAGCAAGTTATTGAACCTTTCTCTTTTTTGTTTTGACATCTTCAAAATGAATGTCTTAATACTGACCTAATAGGGGAATTTGGAGAACAAAGTGAGCAGAAGCATATGAAAATGAATGCTAAGCCACAAAAAGTATACAAATCATAGTTATGTTATACTCACAGTCACTAGAAATTTAATATTGTATTCATATAGCAACATATGAGTGGTTCCAAAAGTGTGTTCCACGGAAACCTAATGCCACAGATACTCTCTAGAAAGTGGGTTTTAGGTATTTTTTGCACATTTTTTCATTCCAAAATGGTCACTGAGCCCTGCTAGATTGCTCTTCTTGGTCAATAATGAAATGTGGCTCATCATTTTCTGTCTCGGGAGGCTCACAGTCATATCTCACTTGGATTTCTTTGTACTCAACTCCAGCGACGAAAGTGAATCTCGTGCCTGTCCGGGACGGATCACTTCTCTCCATTTATTCTTCCCTCTTGAACCTCAGCCAACACCCATGCCACCTTTGTCCTCTAGGTATATATGCACACACTACAAGGAATTATAGTAGATATGAAACAATTTGTTTTTTTTCCTAGTCTTAAAAAAGAAGTAAAAAAGGCAACTAAACCTGTACCCTATTGATTTTTTAAACTCTAAACAGCTCAGTTTATTGTTGGCTTCATTTTTCATAGCATATTCAATAATTTCCTCTAAAGTTTCTCACCAGGCTCTTTTTAACATCCTTTATTTTCTTAAGTCCTTTTAACCTAAGGTCTTTTCATCATGAGTCTGAAAGGTAGTATCTTCTGAATATAGATCTTTTTTTTCTCTTTTGAGAAATATATGCCTACTTTTGAAATTAACCTGGCAGTCCTTCAGAGGTGGGACAAAGCTCAAAGGCTAGAAAATACATTTTTTATTTTTGTATTGTAAAAATCAATACTTTAGTTTGCACTTACTTTGGCCAAGCCACGTGTTTACTGTTCTAAGTCTGAACTCCATGACTGAGCTTCTCTGTACTATGCCACATCCAACATTCCACAGACAGGTCCCTCTTGGGGCAACTGATTCTTGTAGAACATGTTTCAATCTTAGCGTCTTTGGATTCTAAACCTGCAAGTCCACTTGGCCTGCTACACGGTATACCAAGAAAGATATTGCATGTTTTTAATACCTTTCTTCTGAGGTCTGTTGAAGTTTTAGAGAAAGTATCCATTGTGGGCTTTGGTTAGAAAGCTGAAAAAGGATTCAGGGAATTTGAGACTAGGTCCAGCTAATACATAGATACATAGTAGGCAGGCTTTATACTGATTCTTTAATTCATTTATCTATTTACTTCAATCAATCTTTTATTTATTTTTTTAAACACCTTTTTGTGCAAAACACTAGGAGGATTAGGTATCACTTAGGTCTAGATGGACTATCTTCTGTATACTTAGTACCTTTAACCTTGATCCTGCTTCTAGGGCAGAGTCAAGCAAATAACTCATTGTGCAGAGCCTCCTGTGAATTCTCAGAACAATGTTCTGGCAGCCATTCCACTCAGTCAGAGCTGTAATGTGAGAAAAAAAACCTATTGACCTTCTCTGACCTAGAGGGTTGTATTATCTAAGTTATTGAGTCACCATGCTAAGCATTTCACTTGGTTTATCTCAACTAATCTTTACAACAACCTTATTAGGTAGGCACTATTATCATTTCTTTCTGAAAAATAAGGGGTCCCAGGCTCAAAGAAGTTAAGTTCCTTGACCATATTCATACTGTAAAGTTGAGACTGAATCCAGGCAGTCAGAGTCTAGAACTAGTACTCTGGAAGATAGTGTGAAGTCTTTTCAGGTGCAAGAATATCAACAGAGAAACCCACTAGTTGGGTTTCTTGCAGATGCCATTAGTGAAAATAGGGTTGACAAAAACTTTGAGTGCCACTTCCAAGTATGACATTCAAAAACCTGCATGGTTCTAAAAAATACAACGGAGATCAATGACCTCTATCACAGGATTTGAGGAAAGATTAAAATGAGATAAATCAGATAGTATATATGGGAGAGTTAGTAGAATAAATGACCCACAGTGGCCAGTCAATCAATAAATATTAAATTATTCTTTTTCTTAAAAATATAGGAGTGGAGATTTTTATCTTCCTCTGTCTTCTAACTCTCAGCTTAGAAAATAGGTTCTTTCTCCTTCTGGACATTTTTGTCATTGGGATAAAGTTCTTGTGCCCCATCAGGATGATGGAGAAAAGAGTGTGCCCTGCAGACAATGACAATAAGTCTTGTCATCTCTATTGAAGAGTTGTAATCGCCATGGCAGACATTTTCCCCTTTTGTTTAAAAGACTTAATACCTGCAAAAATGTATATTTTCTGGGTTGAGTAGTAGTTCATGCTGTTGTCTGTCATTTAAATTTTAGTGTAAGTTGAAACTTTGATGAAATGACTTTGTAGGGTTCAGGAATAGAATGCATTGGTTTATGAAAACTGAATATCAATATAGAAGACAAAGAGAGAAAATGTAGGTGGCAGAGGGTCAAGGCAAACATATGGCCTGCTTCTGGTCATGCCCAGGGTTGGCCCTGCATCCATAGTTGCCCAGGCTGAGGATGCACTGTGGGTACAAGGATACGAACTGTATGGTGTTTGGTGGTTGAAGAGAAACAAAGAGGAATATTAGCCTGTGGTTTTACTTAAACAAAATATGCTTTAAAATTATGCCTCACTTTGAGAGACTGGCTTACTACTGCCAAGTTTCTGGAACAGCCTTGGGGTGTGCTCATGGGAAATGATGACATACTGATAGTCATCCTGCATCCCATTAGATCAATAAATGACCCAGTGGTTTAGGAGTTCTCTGGTGGCTGATTTCAAACCTGGTAAATATAAAATGTTGTTCAGAAAAGAAACAAATGTCACCACTAAACAAATCATTAGTCATAATCCTTGGCTGAGTGTTGAAGTAATCTCAGTGAGAGAGATTCACCACTGAAGGAAGTGGGTGAATGAGACTTAATTATGATAACATGGGTTCAAATGCCAGTTTCACCATTTCACATCAGTGTGAGCGTTATGATGTAGCTCCTTTAAACCTTCATTTGTAAAACAGGAATATTAATACTTATCTTTCTGACTGTGAAGAAGACAATTAGATGAGTATGAGCATATGCTTACTACAATAAGATGGTATACTCTGGCCGCTTCAGCTAAATGGTACTTGAAATTTTCTGGTCTATCCAAGGGTATCTGGTATAGAAGTACATAAGAAATATACTTCTATGATCTTTTAATGGTCTGGGGGCTCCCTAGGTACGAGGACTTTTCTAGGCTACTGAGGTTCAGAAAGCATATGGCTGACCCTAGTTTTGTCTTTAAGTGGCATTTTCTCAGAGCACCATGGAGCTAAAGCCAGACCTCATTGTCATGGGACCACTTGTCAGTGAGAAGCTTGCTGGTTTTTCTACCAATTGTTTTTCTAGTAAAAGAAGCAGTATTATGCAGTGAAGACACTGAACTAGGGACCAGGAGTTCTGAGTATGCAAACCACAAAGAGCTTCTTTGGGCCTCTAACTTTCTTACTGAAAAAATGAGGGATAGAGAGAAATGGTGACAGTGTTCTCCAATCTACTTTCTAGCTCTCTGACCCTCCCATTTTTTCAGTCTTGATTCTTACTTGGATGTCCTTACTCCGCATTTTTCTACCTTTTTTTATATGTCTATAAAACTGGGCAATTTTTTCTTTCTTGCATTATTTAAGATCTTGACTTCCCTTTAGAGAAAAAAAATACCGTATAAATGTGAAATTAAATGCTACAGCTATTTATTTATAAGTTAGTCTTGTTCCAAAAATACTATAATGTGGTTAAGACAATGTAGAGATTCTCTTGGTATGTTTTCCATGTGACTGTGTATGAAATTCAATTATATATTTCAATTATGTTTTTAACTAAAAAAGTGTTACTTTAACTGTGTAATCACCTAATGAGGATTACTGGAGTTTTAAAAGTAAGCCTTTCCATGCCAGTTATCTTGCTGTTTTCTTTCTTGACAGTCAAAAGATGTTCAAGCTTTTCTACTCTAGAGGTCAGTATAATGTTAAAAATGGAGACCTTTTTTCCTGATAAGATCTTAAAAACAAGGTCCTTGAATTTGAATCTCACAAAAAACTGAAAAAAAAAAAAAAGAAAGAACTCTTTAACCACAAAAAGGCACTTGTAAAATGACGATAATTCAAAACAGAATATCCAGGGGGAATTGAACAATGATTGAGGTTGTTGACTGAATTACATGCACAAAATACTTCCCCATAGTTATATAATCTTGGGAAAAACAACATATGAGGAGCAGAAGGTGGAAAATAATATATGAAAAAGACAACAGAAAGTCGTGGAGAAGCATCAGATAGGGTAGGAACAAATATTTAAGATTATTTTGAGAAAGTCACTTTGCAGATTCTAGGCTGCTGATGTTATGCTTAAGTGATAGTGACAAAATATAGAAGAAGGAAATGCCTGCCTTTACATTGGTAGTATGTACACTTGTCAAAAATTGCTCGTCTGTCCTCTCAAACCCCCATCAAACTCTACCTTTCACTCTCAGCCAATGACCCTGCCTCCTTCTGCATCTGGAAAACCGAGGCCACAGCTGTGACAGTCTCTGAGTCCCTTTCCCATACAGCACAACAGGCTAGTTTATGTGTCTTCAAACTAGCTTCCTCTCTCCAGCATCAGAAGAAAGGATGCCCCACTTTTTGTTCAAATCCAAACCCTGTCAGTGTTTATGGCCCCATCTGCTCCCTGCTCTGCCAAGACTTGCTCCATTAGACAGTCAGCTTTGTCAATGAAATCTTTAACCTTTTTCTTCTTCTTTTTTCCTGGCTCACTTTCCTCGGCCTATTAACATGTTTGAGAATTTCTTATTTAATAAAGGAAAAAGAAAAATTCTTGGCTTTGCATCTTTATTAAGCAGCTGTCTGAGTGCTCTCCTTTGGCCCTCTATATCTCTGGTAAAAAATAATCTATAATCTCTTCTAATTCACTCTTCAATCCACTGTGGTTTACTGTTTGGCCTCACCGTTTCTCTGAAACTGGCCTTACTAAGTGAGCAATGACCTTCTCATTGACTAATTTTATGACTAATTCAATGGATGTTTTTTCAATCCTTGCTTTATAGGACTTTTCTGCTGTATTGGTGCTACAAATTATATCCTTCCTCTTGAACTTTCTAATCTTTTATCTTTGGTTACTTTTTATTCTCCTCTTCTACCTGTACAACTCTGGTGTTTGTGGACCATTTTTCATCCCCTGGCCACTTACTAGAATCCCCAAGTCACTCCTGCATTTGAAAGGCTTCAATGGCTCCCCATCACTATCAGATAAAACCAAGCCCTTTAATATGGCACAGCAGGTATTTCATAATGATGCTTTGCTCAAAACAGCATAAAATTATAAATGTTTGCAAGATGAAAAAAATGTAACAATAAATAAATATAGTTCTTAAAATTTTAGAGTCTGTAATCATCTGTTTCAGTGTTTTCATGTGTTTATTCGAACTTGGACTATGCATCACAATTTTGGCTTGGACAAATTAAGTTTTTGAATGTTTGGCTGATATTATGTAATAAAATACAGCTACAATAAATCATGCCAATCTACCCACTTTATATAAGAAATTCTTTGTTTGAGCATCTGGACCTTCTTTGGAGAATTTACCGCCTATAATAACATATAGCTGAAGTGTGAGTGTGAAATTCACTCTTGTTGTGATAGTCTAAGTAACTAATAATGTTGCATTTATTCAGGCTTATATTTGCTGGAGCCATGATGATTATCTTCTTTGTTTCTTTCATGTAGTGTTCGGTACCTATCACAACTACTCAACTCTGTCCTTATGTAAAAGGAATCATCAATTATATATATATATATAAATGATAGTGGCTGTATTCCAATAAACCTTCTTTATGAATACTGAAATTTAAGTTTACCATAATTTTCTTATGTCACAAAAATTATTACTCTTATGAATTCTTCAACTGTCTGATCGCTGTTCTACAAAATAGGCAGTGGCCAGATAGGTATTGGAATCCAGTGGCCTGGAGTCACACGTGGACTCTCATAAATGTCAGGGGTTTGAATTAGCCACTTAACCTTCCTGAGTTTTTTTCTTTGACTTTGAAGTGGGCTGATAATATCTATTACACTGTATTTTGGTGAGGATGAAAAGATAATACGTGAGAATATGTGGAAACAAAATATCTTCCTAATAATTGAAAAATCGACATCTCAGTTAATTCTTTTTTACCTAAAATTATGCTAATTCCTGGTGGCTAGAATAAATGTCCATTTTCCTTTGGTATCAGTAGCAATAGACTTTTAAAATATCATTAAACCTATTATGTTTTTCTTAACATTCATTGGGTTTTGCTCTTCTGAATATCCCTCAGTGTTCGTACACATGACATTGACCTCCTTTCATATTTTTGTCCTGTAGTATTCTTTTGTTGCTTTGGAAATCAACTTATTGGGTGATTTATGAGATGTGAAAAAAAGTTACTAGGATACTTAGCAACTTCATTTTAGGGTTAGAGTAGTGGAATGGTCAACAATCATATTTTGTCTACTTTGAATGGTTTTCTTTTACATTTTAAAAACGAATTTTATTATTTTTGCAATGTTTTCAGCTATTGTTAACTTTAAAAATATGTTTATAAAACGATTTTGAACAACCAATGTTTTTAGAAGCAGTGGAATGGCAACATCTGATCTGCCTTTACCTGCCAACCAATTTCCAGGTCTGGGAATCTGAGAGCCAGGGGAGAGGACATTCTTGGGGGGTCTTAAAAGTGGGAACCTTGTTGACATGTAGGCGCCATTACCATTCCGATTGTTTTCAAAGAAGGTGGGCTCTGTTTGGACTGCCATGGAAGTGAAAAGCGAAGCAGGTTGATTTCTCTGTTATTCTTTGTGTCATGTTAACAGCATAGAGGGTGGGTGGCACAGAGCAGCATCTCTCCTGATGTCGCCTCCCTCCCTCCTGGAGCCCCCCACCAAGATTCACTGGCAGTCCTGAGAGATGAAGATTTTATCCTGGTGTCCTGGCCAGCTTCCATCTGGCCAAAGGCATTTTATCTAAACATTTCCGAGGCGCCTATCTCTGCAGTATTGAAGTGCTCAATTAGATATGGCCCAAGTCTTTGGCATATCAGTGTGCACTGCTGAACAGCTGCTGCATTCCAACAGAGGGTGAAGTCATCTCTATATATAGAGCGTGGCAAGCTGCTTGGAACAGTGGCAGATTTAAGCAGACAAATGCACACCTGAACTATAAACCAGTCATCTGGCTCGAGTGACAGAAGAGTCTGAAAAAAATTCCTACTTCCAAGGAGCACTTAGCAGGGTGGCCACAGTGTCCTATTTTTTTAAATTGAAGTTATTGGGGTAACATTGGTTAATAAAATTATATAGGTTTCAGGTGTACATTTCTATAATGCATCAACTGTATAATGTATTATGTGTTTACAACCCCAAGTTAAGTCACCTTTCATCACCATTTATCCCCTGTTTACCTTCTTCTATGTCCCCCCCCTCCACCCTCTTCCCTCTGGTAATCACCAAGCTTTGGTCTATGTCTATGAGGTTTTCTTTTTAAATTTGCTTAATCACTTCACCTTTTCACTCAGCCTCCAAACCCCCTCGCCTCTGACAGCTATCAGTCTGCTTTCTATGAGTCTGTTTTTATTTTATGTGTTAGTTTATTTTGTTCATTAGATTCCACCTATGAGTGAAATCATATGGTACTTGTCTGTCTCTAACTGGATTATTTCACTTAGCAGAATGCTCTCCAGGTGCATTCATCCTGTCCTAAGTAGTAAGATTTCCTTCTTTTTTTTAAGGCTGAATAGTGTTCCATTGTATAAATGTACCACAGCTTTTTTATCCACTCAGCTAGTGATGGACACTTGGCCTGCTTCCAAATCTTGGCTATTATAAATAACACTGCAATGAACTGCAATGAATGGATGCATATTTTCTTTCAAATTAGTGTTTTGGGTTTCTTTGGATATATACCCAGAAATGGAATCACTGGTTCATAAGCAGCTTCATTTTTAATTTTTTGAGGCAACTCCATACTGCTATGGACAGTGGCTTCTCCAGCCAGCATTTCCACCAATAGTGCACAAGGGTTTCCTTTTCTCCACATCCTCACTAGCCCTCATTTGTTGATGTATTGATAATAGCCATTCTGACAGGTATGAGATAGTATCCCTTTGTGGTTTTAATTTGCATTTCTCTGATGATTAGTGACATTGAGCATCTTTTCATATGTCCGTTGTCCATCTGCATGTCCTCTTTGAAGAAGTGTCTATTCATGTCCTTGGCCCATTTTTTAAATTGGATTGTTTGCTTTTTTTAGTGTTCATTTTTATATGTTCTTTATAAATTTATCCAATGTGTTGGTGAGTATGTTCTCCCATTCATTGGGTTGTCTAACAGCCTTTGCTAAGATGTATTTTTTTGTCAACTCCACAAACAGTGAAAATCATTGTTTACAAAAGTGACTTTATTTTCTTCCATTACTTTCTGTTACAAGTTGTAGTTTGTTTCCAGTATCCAGGGAATTGCCATTTATTAAATATCATTTTTGGAGGTAACTCATTGTGCACTTATTCATTGAATGCCTGTCTTGCTTGTTAGGTTACCAGCTCCTTTCTCCTGGCACATAGTACTTGAATACATGCATAAATATTAAGTGTTAGGACAATTTGTAACTCCTCATGGAATATGATGCCTTGGTTTCTACCAAAAGGGCATCATTATTACTTCTAAGATGATCTGGAAAAGATTTGGAAATCTGTTTCCTAAATTCTTGGGTTGTTTCCCAGAGGGCTATGGCTAGCAATGTGATGACTGACACTTGGCAGTAGAAAGATCCTGGGAGGTCATCTGGACCTCTTACTCATTTGATTGAAAATAGGTTCCTTTGATTTGGAACCAAAACCAGAATAAGTAGTCAATTGTGTAAAAATGCCTGGGCACAGAAACAGCATGGATTTGACATTGCAGTTTCTGGAGTTCCGTCCCAGCTCAACCACTTAGAAACTATATTATTCTGGGAAGGTCACAGAAGTCTAATAGGCTTCAGTTTCTTCATCAAAAAATGGAGATAATAACCCTGCTCTGTTCCCCTCATAGCTGTGGATAGGATCTCCTAGAGGACTATGTTTGAAAATGCTGTGTGATTTATGCCACTCTTAGACTTGAAAGGAATATTCTTATTTTTGTCATCCATATTTTATGTCAGGGAGAGTCAGATAGCCACAGATCATCCTATCTC
The DNA here is from genome assembly GCA_028533065.1 of Trachops cirrhosus. Lineage (NCBI taxonomy): Eukaryota > Metazoa > Chordata > Mammalia > Chiroptera > Phyllostomidae > Trachops > Trachops cirrhosus. The sequence continues at coordinate 156,953,516 of CM052539.1, forward strand.
TGAGCACCTGGAAGCAATAGTTCCTTCTTTGCATTTCTCTTTTTAGTGACTGTAATGGTGTGTCAAGTGGGCAGGCAGGTACAAGAGACATTTTGGGGAGAGTACGCTTTCCAGCTTCTTGATATTGCACATCACCTGAACAGGTTAGCCACTGTGACATCCTCTTAGTCTCTTTAGTCAGTCCCTCTGCAGGTAGTGATTCCACCTCATTTCACAGAATCAGAAGCCACTGAAGGTCAAATAGTGCCCAAATGAGGAACACCAGAAGAGAACATTTCATTTATGGCCAGTACTCTGCTTATCCCACAGCTCTGTTATCAGCTATTAAAGCCAGAGCACGTCTGTGGGAAGATAAATTGCTTCCTGGGGATATAGCCTGTCCTTGCTATCACAACTCGAATCCCTCAATGATGAATTTATAAAATGAACTGTGACTTCTGTGAGGCAAGTGACATGCAAACTCTTCTCTAGTGCTGATTTGTGGGACACTGCTGGTTTTTCATTGATTAGTCATTAAATGGAGTCAGAGTGATATAAGCATGTGCTACCAGGAATGTGAATCAAGTTGCCCAGACTAAGTTCTCCCTGGATGAACAACTTTCTTAAGTCAGTTATAACATTCAGCCATGGGTCATGAAACTCTATTCTCAGTGTAGAGAATAACCCAAAGTAGGTAAATGCCTTGCTAGTGCTGATACTTCCTTTGTTTTAAGTTCCCTAGAAGCATAGATGACAGCCTAAATCCTCTCAGTCCCTTAATTTTTGTCTTGTCTTCCTCTTTGACCATTCAGCCTTGTGTTGGACCTTGTGAGTCATCCAAATTGCTGGTCTGACAACCAGCAACTCAATGGCAGGTGGAGAAGGAATTGAGCTGATTACTTATTAATTTTATCCTGAATTAAAGAAATTTTCATATTGCTTTAAAATTTATCACTCTCTCATGCATCCCTGTTGGATTTCTATGCTCTCTCTATAAAAATGCAATGTGACAAATTCCTTTGCCAAGGCTTGGATGTTGGGAACTCAGAGTTTTTATTCAATCATGGTGCTGAGTTCCTGTCTGGCCTTAAATATGCTATTTTACATTTTAAACGTTCCATCTGTAAATGCAGAATGGTAATTCTCCATCTCACAGGGAGTTAGGAGACGATGGATTACTTAGTGTTTCTCAGAGCTTTGGAGATTTTAACTGATAAATAAATAGTATATCAGTCTCTCTTGAACTGGTTATGGACACTAGGAAAAGTTGAAGCTGAAACCTTGGCCAGCTGACCTGTTTTGGCATAGATCTCCTAAGGTTTCATTTTCCAAACCACTCACTGAGTGATGATGCTCTGCATGTCTGGTAATAAAAGGAATCTGGGTCATTAACTTGGATTGTCGAAATCATGCAGTTTTTTATTCCTTGTCCTATTTTATTTTATGAGAACACAACTCTAAACCATCATATCAATAGAGATTTCATTATATAATAAACATGCCTCAAAATAACTATTTTATTATAAAATGTGTTTTATTTTATCTTAAGATGATAGCTAGCGGTTGGGGGTAAGAGGATTCTGGGTTAATGCGAACTTTTGAGAGCAAACTATAATTATCTTTGAGGTTTACCACTTCTATGATGGTGACTGAATCTCTAGATCTGGGGGAATTCCACCTCAATTTGGAGACATTTTATATAGATTATTTCATTTTTCGGCCAAATAGATACTGAATTTCCATGATGACTCAGGCCCTAGGTTTGAAACACATCTGAATATCTCTATCACAAATGCCTTCTCTATCACAGAGGGCTTTATCATGTTGGGGAAGCATAGACATTTTGTGGTAACTAAAATGCAAGAAGAGATAAAAGCAGGATAGCTCATGAACACAAATGAGGGCAATTATTGCCTTAGAGAGTCAGAAGAGATTTCTCGGGTATTGGAGACATTCAAAGTAGGACTTCCACTTAGACATTCTGGGAGAGACCTTTTTACCTTTGTTGATCAAAAATTAACATCTCTTGCAAGAAGAGCACCTCTTTTGCAAGTGTCTTGCAACACAAAGTTTGTTTGACATCTCATATGTTCTTACGGGTGGGAGGGTGGGGGAAGTGGCTGTTGAAGGTCACATTCCTTACAATGACCTAGAATTACTCTCTCTTGCTAATGATGACTACAATGGGAAGAAACCCTCTTTACCTCTCTTCAGCAGCCCATATTCCTCCAGTTTAATAATCATGTATTAAGGCAGGTTGTAGGGAGCTTTAAAGATCTTGGGGAACACCTGCCATCAACCCTCTGGAGTGGAGTTTATGGGAGAGTTACCAAGGTACCATAATATGCGATTCTCTCCAGACTTCATTGGTCTCCAAGGGCCAGGTATTGCACAGGTTAGAGGATGCTGGAGGGAGGTACAGAATATTTTGGGAGTCACTAAATCATTCTTTACATGGCCAAATGTATTTATTTGTCTATCACAAGTATCCACAAAGTAGGTCAGAGGGTCAACTCCAACTCATAAGACTTTCTAGCCTAGAATGTTTTTGTATTTTTAAAGGATTGTGAAACACACACACACACACACACACACACACACACACACACACACACACAGAGGTCGTGTGTTGCCTAGAAAGCCTAAAATACTCACTATCTGGCCTTTTATGGTAAAATAGTTTGCCATCCCCTGGTAAGACAGGTCCCCGTGGAGACGACCTGGTTTATCCCTCAGCTGCACACAGCCTGACTTGATGGAGGCCTTTCCATTCCAAGGTTCATTCTGCTCTCACTCTTGCTCTCCAGCATTGTCCCACAGCCAATAAAGCAAATCGGCAGGCTCCATTTCAACTCTTAATGGGTTATGACATAAAAAGCACGTGCATAAATAAGGCTTTTTCCAGGCACCCCTGCAGAATTAAACAGCCCACGGGGACCAGACCACCATCCTTTCTTGTTGTGACGTGGTGCTTCACCAAGGCCTTTGCAAGTTTTAATTGCTGATGCTTTTTCTCCTAGAGATAAACAGTTGCTGGTGCTGTCAATCTGTCTCTTTTCACGAGCGCTAAAATCATGAAGAATTCATAGGAAGCTGCTGTAAATGTCATACATTTTTCAAAGAAAGCTTTTAAATCCAGTTTTAAAATAATGTGTACAAATCAAAACTTGTAAGATTTACATAACACCTTCCTTCATCAATATCCAGAACACCATTATTACTGATGTTTACCAGTGCTAGAGTCTACAATGGTAAATATCAATGAAACCAAAGGTAATTTGGAAACTTAAGTTTCTCATTTTACGCTTAAAATAGATTCTAAAAATATCCTACATAGATTGATTCCAATTATTTGTCCCAAGTGATTTTTTTTTTATTTCTTCCATTCCAATCTTTCAAAGGATAGAAAAACAACATTTTTATTATTTGACTGGATGGATTCCTCACCGTCTAGTCATCTTCCTCACAATCACCTAAGGCCATGATCCCGGATTAAAAGATTCTTTTCCAATAAACTTCAAAAACAGTTTTCAAATCCTGTCAAATTCCTTTGGAATTAGTTTTTGAGTTGACAGCTCTGTTTCATGTTTAATGAAAAAAGCAAATGTATCTTAATCAAAATATGTCAAAATCAACTAAAAACACCCCAAAAGTTAAAACTGAAAAGAGTATTATTATTTGAAAGATTGTCCACAGTTAATCCATAAAATATTCCAGTAATCAATTGATATTGAACAACAGATGTATTTTAAAGGAGAAAAAAGCTGTATTTTATTGTATCTCAACTTAATAAACTTTTAAATAAAGGTTAACATGCTGGTTGAAAAATAAAATATCATTTTTCAATTTCTTTATATTACAAATAAAAGAAAAAGGAACAGGCTGAGAGCACATAAAACAAAGGGCAAAGCATTTATAAGTGATATATTTTATTTTATTTTTATTTTTAAAAGATTTTATTTACTTTTAGAGAGAGGGGAAGGGAGGGAGAAAAAGAGTGAGAAAAACATTAATGTGTGGCTGCCTCTCACGTGACCTCTCCTGGGGACCTGGCCCGCAACCCAGGTATGTACCCTGACTGGGGATTGAACCGGTGACCCTTCAGTTCACAGGCCAGTGCTCAATCCACTGAGCCACACCAGCCAGGGCAAAAGTGACATATTTTATATGCTATTGACCTTATACAAAATAATAAGTTCTGTAGTTAAAAGGATAGAATAATACTGATTTATACATTCAGGAATATGCTCACCTGGTGAGTTTGAAGGAAAACATGGTACTAAACTCAATCCTTCCCTGAGTCTACCTTGCTCTCTTCCATAAACCATTATTTCTAAATAAATTGTAACTTTTCTGGAAGCAAATAATTCTCAACATAAAAACTTGGAAACAGAAATCAAATAAAAAAGAAATGACTATTATTACATTAATTCCCTATTATTTTTTTTGTTATTTTCCAGTTATTTTGTGACCAAAATATTATCCTTTGTTCATAATATACTGGATTGAAAGAACTACCAGTGAAGTTTTTCTGGCCGAGTGGTAGATATTTGACTCAAGCTGCACCAATCTGACTCTTTCCTGACACTCTGAATATAGTGGTTCAAAATCAGAAAGAAAAAAAAGATTTGAGTCATGTAATGGTAAGGAGATGAGGCTAATAATTTGCTTCCGTCCTTGTGTTCCCAAAACTGCCTCTTCAGTCTGATTCTTTAGCTCCACTTCCCCTTCATCTTATTTCTACTCCTCCTCCTTCTGCACCATATTTTTGGACTTCTATTAGCTAACATTTGTATCTATTGCTTGTGACCAAAGAACCATAGCTCGTGCATATGCTATTTTGTATCCTGGTTTTATTACATCATTTCATGCCACAGTATTAAAAATGTTTGATGCTTTAATAATTTTCCATCACCTAAATGTATCAGAATTTTTTAACTAAACCTCTAGGGTTAAATATTAAATAACACATTAGTGAATATTTTTGAATATGGATGTATATCTACATGTCTAATTATTTTTTAAGTTTACATCCTAATGTAAAATTACTGGATCAAACATTATGAACTTGTTATGAATCTTGCTCTTCAAAAAATGTTAATTACACTTTAATCAGGATTGTATTTGTATGTATTTCTCATACTCTTGCATTATAATGGCTTAAAAATATTTTCCTAATTCAAAGGACAAATAAAAATTTTAATTTGATTTCATGTATTTCTTTTCCTCTAAATAGATGCTCTCTTTTTATCCTTCCATTGAGTCTGAGCTATAGCATGAAAAGAAATGGAATATTTTTGTTTCCAATTGGCAGTGTGTTCTAGTGGTTTGTAAATCAGTTATGTTATAAAAGGTTTAAAATGCAATATGAGTGTTACGTTTTGAATTAATATAGTTTCATGCATTTATCTGGATTTGGAATTCTAACTGTATAAGTACCTTTCATGTTTCATCTTTTTATTCATAAAGTGGGAATGCTTACATTTATTTCCACATTCCTCAAAAAGGGCTTAAGTTAAGTTCAGTGAAAAAATTGCTTTGAATTCCTTGGAGAAATGTCTTGTTATTACTTTGTGTGACCAACTTGCTCTAGGAATCACTTCTATAGTTCAGTAACCTTGACCCAGCATACTAATTTAAAATATAATGTAGTTATGTTAAGGTATGGCTCAGAAACTCAAAAACGTGTTTTACTACTTCCTGTTTATTCCTTTTTTTTTAAAGAAAAAGATGCTGTAATTAAGGTATTTGTTATTGAAGTATTTTTTTAGACTATGGTCAGTAAATATTACACAGAGAGGGTAATTTTAAATGTAGTCATCCTGAATTTAGTCATTGTTTATATCAGCATAGTTAACCAAATTTAATTTGCCAAATGACTAGTAGGATAAAGAAAACTTCCATTCACAAAATGAATTACAGGATGGCTTTGGAGCCAATTTTCATATTGGTGTTTTTAGATGGTGACTGTGGAGATATAAAACAGAAAAGGGACCTATAAAAGTCTAAAGAAAAATATAAAGAAATTGAGTTAAGTGAAACATATTCCTAGGTGCAAAACGTACACACAGACATATATCCAGAGGACTGACCTGTATATTAAACCAAGATGGATTCAGGACTAGGCAACATTATTTGGCACTATAACTTAGACTCCAAGGTATAAGGGTAGAGTGACTCAAGTCCCTCCTATCTGAGCTTATAGTTTCCTCTGAAGCTTGGCTCAGGCAGTTTTATTTTCAGGAAACCTGTTTTCTTAAATTCAGCTCACCTCTACCTTAATTTTTATGCTTGTACTACAGTTCTAGTAACTATTCTTTTGTCTCCTAACTCGTCATCTGTGGCCTTGTTCTATGCCTTCCCGATGCCTGGTCCCTACTTGGGCAGTAAAGCCTTTCTGCCAGACGTGACTTACGCCCACCCTCAGCTCGATGGCTGGTCTTCTGCTCTATGCTTGTCACAAGTGCATGCATTGCCCTTCTAACTGAAAGGTCTTCTAAACACAGTTTTGTCAACTCGAGTCTCCATTCATTCTTCCCAACCATGTGCAAGGCATTCTGCTACTTTATCTTGACTTCTTGGTCATTCATTTTTGTTTTCAGGTTGACCTTTGTCTACCAGTAATCACAAATGACTTACATGTTAACATTTTGGACAGACTCAGTGTTTTCCTCTTCCTGGATCGCAAGGTTTGCTTTCGAGCTGCTTCCTCTTACTCCATCCAGCAGTACAGATAGACCAAATAGCAGTCTGCTGAACTGTAGTTTGACCAAAAAAAAAAAAAAAAAAAAAAAGAAAGAAATTTTTGCTCCTCTGTCTTTAATGATAGCCATCAAAAGAAATTATTTAAATATTCAGTTTAGGAAACTAAAGTAACTGTTTTTCTGTATATGACCATACAACACTTTCAGCTTCCTTAAAAACTGTGGATCATAGCAGGTCAATAGACAGATACACAGGTAGGCATACAATAATTAAGAACGTTGATCTCTGACCTCCTATCAGTTTTGTCTATTTCCTATTCCCCAGGAGTGGGTCTGTTACAGGGTGCAGCCAAGAGGGGGGGCCCCCGAATAGGGATTTGGAATGGGGCCCAGAACTCAGGGTGTCCAGGAAATATTGGGATGCCCTCACCCCTCCCCCACAAAGGTGTGGGTTGGGGGAAGGGACAAATGGAGCAGGGTCATTGAGAGCTGTTTGCATAGCAACAGCTTTGCAGCTAACTCTGGCGGGGTCATTTAACATATCTATAACCTTTAACTGGTTACATAGATATGTTGAATAGCTGTGGCCTTGCTGAGTCAGGGGAATGGAAGTAACTTCCCCATCAAGATGTAACTGGGGGACGTCCCCTGAGTTACAGTGCCTGTGTGAGAGCTTGAAGATGATTGGTTCCTTGACATGGGGCCACACCTGCCCAGGCTCAGAATGGCAGTCCAGTAAAGCTGGAAGGATATGAGAGTGCTGGCAAGTGTAGCCGATTGTGGGAGGAGTCGGAAATGGGGCTGCAGGGGAAGATTGGTGTGAGGATTTAAACTGAGGCATGGTAGCCATTGCGGGGGTGGGGGTGGGGGTGGGACCACGCGGGTTTAGCAGAGTGGACACTTCCACAGCCATTGTGGAGGGAGATCCACATGGCTTTGGCAGAGTGGGGACTCCCATGACCATTGTGTAGAGAGGACCATGCAGCTGTGGCAATAGAAGGGAGAACCTCATGGCTTTGCCATAGTGGGGACCCCGCAGCTTTAAAAGGGGAAATCACCACCCAGCTTTAGCAGAGATCCCAGTGACACAGCTGATGGTGCTGTTACAGAACACAGGGGGCCAAGGGGGGTCCGAAGGGCAATATACCATTAC
>CM052539.1:156961851-157009403 GCA_028533065.1 Trachops cirrhosus
TGCCCTTCGGACCCCCCTTGGCCCCTTGTGTTCTGTAACAGGTCCTAAGATATCTTTGCAATGACTCTCAAACTATTTAGAATCATACTAGTACCAACAAAGGTTAAAAGCAATAATCAATATGATTCGATTTTTCTTTAGTTGTTAGTTATTTTTTTCCCCTTTTATACACAAACTAGACAAACACTGACATGCATTCAAAATGGTGAAAGAACCATTTGAAAGTCTGCTTGGAAAATCTTTAACTTTCTGTGGAATGTAAAGTTGGTAGTGCGGTGACCCCCCAGATACTTGTGTTGTCCCAACATCGCTGCTAACAAGCTTGTGACCTTTGCTAGGCCATTTATCTCCGAACCTCACTTTTTTCATTTATAAAATGAAAGAATTAACCTGAAAATGTTACACTAATTTTACCATTTTGTGATTTTTTTTGTTTTACAAATTTGTCAATGTTTTAAAGGGCCATTCTAGCATTTTGTAAGTAAAATGTCTTGAAAAAATGAGTAATTTGGGGTGTATTTTAAAAATATATTGTCTTTTGTTTGTGCTCTGTGTTAACTGTCCTCTACTTTCACTGAACATAATCTCCAGTTTGAGCTGGTATTGTCCATTATGCAAAAAAGAAATTTTAAATTTAGATTTGACTTTTTCAAATATGCTATCAATTAGAATTTCACTATGCTACATAATGATATTTCCAACAGATGTTATGTAAAATATAGTACTATAACTACTGAATATTCAGACACATACAGTGCAAATCTTGCAAAAATTCTTAGTGACACTTTAAAAAAATTATAATGTTTTTAAGAAGCAATACAAATTAACATGATTTCTTTGTTCCAAACACTATGGAAAAAAATGTAAGCCTCTGACTTTGTTTTATAATATGTATATAAACTGTATAATAAGCTGGTGTCTTTAAGGTAAACAGAAAAGTATATGATGTCAGTAGCATCTGTATTTCAAAAATTTTTTCCAGCATTGGCAATGAAATTTCACTCTTCCATCCACATTCTCCTAAGTGATCTCTCTTATGACAGAGTTAGGACCACAGATCGCATGTTTAGGATGAGGAAAAACATCATTATTTAAGAATGCTTTCAAATCTTTCTTCGACTTTGTAAGTGCATTATGTTCTAACCAACCAAGTTAAGTAGTTAAAAAACAGCTAAGGATAGCATCTACCCTAGATTCACAGTGGTACATCCTGAAACCATCACAAATTCTTCAGTTTATAAACAATATTACTTTACAAAAAGAAGTAAAGTAGAATAAAAATAAATCATGTGGTCTTTGCCCTCCCCCCTTCAAACTGCTCAGCTCCTTTTCATTCTTCATATCTCAGCTTTTTCAGGGAGGAATTTCCTCGCCAATACTTAGGTGAGATCTTACAGCTCCCTAAAAATCATCTAATTCTTATCATGGTTTGGCACTAATTTCTTGCCTAATGGCTGTTTCATAGCTGCAGGCCCCATTAATTCAAGGACTGAATCAGTAGTGCTCACCACTATGGCTCTCACATATCGTGTAATGCAAGTCACAGAGTCATTTAGTAGCTATTTTTTATATTAATAAATGAATGACTCATAGTATGTATTTGATTTATTCAGATTGTTATGAAATTGGCAATAAGTAATAAAGAAAAAATGTTTTTTAAGTATTTTTTATTGATTATGTTATTACAGTTGCCCAATTTTTCTTCCTTTGCCTCCCTCTGCCTGGTAACCTCTTTCCCTCCACCAAATCCCCACCCCCTTAGTTCATGTCCATGGGTCATGCATATAAGTTCTTTGGCTTCTCCATTTCCTACACTACTCTTAACATCCCCTGTCTATTTTTTACCCACCAATTATGCTTTTCAGTTGCTGCACCTTTTCCCCGATTCTTCCCCTTCCCCTCCTAGCTGATAACCCTCCAAATGATCTCCAAAGCTATGATTATGTTCTTGTTCTGATTGTTTGCTTAGTTTTTTAGTTTTTTTTTAAGATTCAGTTGTTGATAGTTGTGAGTTTGTTGTCATTTTACTATTCATAGTTTTAATCATCTTCTATTTTTAGATCAGTTCCTTTAACATTTTATATAATAAGGGCTTGGTGATAATGAACTCCTTTAATTTGACCTTATCTGGGAAGCACTTAATCTGCCCTTCCATTCTAAATGACAGCTTTGCTGGATAGAGTAATCTTGGATGTAGGTCCTTGCTTTTCATGTCTTTGAACACTTCTTTCCAGGCCCTTCTTGCTGGAAAGTTTCTTTTGAGAAATCAGCTGATAGCCTTATGGAAACTCCTTTGTAAATAACTCTCTGCTTTTTACTTGCTGCTTTTAAAATTCTCTCTTTTTAATTTTTGGCATTTTAATTATGATGTGTCTTGGTGTGGTCCTCTTTGAGTCCAACTTCTTTGGGACTCTGTGCTGCCTGGACTTGTACATCTATATCCTTTGGCAAATTAAGGAAGTTCTCCTTCATTATTTGTTCAAGTAAGTTTTCAATTTCTTGCTCTTCCTATTCTTCTTTTGGCATCTCTATGATTCAGATTTTGGAACATTTGGAGATGTCTCAGAGTCTTCTTATACTATCTTCAGTTTTTGGAATTCTTGTTTCTTTTTTCTGTTCTGGTTGAATGTTTATTTCTTCCTTATGTTCCAAATTGTTGAGTTGAGTCCTGGCTTCCTTCCCTTCACTGTTGGCTCCCTGTAGATTTTTATTTCTCTTTGTGTATTCTTCATTTCTTTCTTTATATTGTTGCTGTACTCAGTGAATTCTCTGAGCATCCTGATCACCAGTCTTTTGAACTCTGCATCTGATTGGTTGGCTATCTCTGTTTTGCTTAGTTCTTTTTCTGGTGTTTTGTTCTGTTCTTTCATTTGGGCCATATTTCTTTGTCTCTTCAATTTGGCAACCTCCCTGTGTTTATTTCTGTGTGTTAGGTGGAGCTGCTTTGACTCCTTATAAAAGGCACCTGTAAATTGTGTAGAATGGAGACTTAGGTAACCACCACTGTGGCACAACCCACTTCACCACTTCATGGCTCTGTGTGGGGGGAGGGCTCAGAGAGAGGACTGTGCTGCTGTCTGACTTCTAGGGGTTTGCCCAGCACTTGTGTCATTTCCAATCACTTCACTCATTCCTCATAAGCGACTAGCACCCTTCCAACTATTACTTTGGTGTTGAATCTCAGAATCGGTAGGTTTGCGTACATTTTCAGACTATGCAAGCCCATCAGGCAGAGTTTCCTGAAAACCTGGTAGTTTCTGCTGCCTCTACAACCCCCACTGGTTTTTACAGCCAGAGGTTATGGGGATTTTTCTTCCTGGTGCTAAAACCCTGTACTGTGTGGTCTGGCCTGGGGCTGGGATGGCTCGCTCCCAAGGTATCCCTCCTGATTTTTATTCACCACAGGTGAATGTAGGATAGCCCATACCCATTCTGCCACTGCCACCACCTCTCCCTGCTACACCCCATCTCCTTGTCTTTCTGCCCCGTCTCCACACCTCCACCCCTCCTACCTGTCTAGATGAATATAGTTTCTTTAAATCCTTGATTGTAGGACTTCCATACAGTTTGATTTTCTGACTGTTCTGGGTGTTATATGTTTTGACATTTAATTGTAATTCTTTTTGTGGTTGCGTGACAAGGCTAAGTGTGCCTGCCTATACCTCCATCTTGACTGGAAGTCTCAAGAATAAAATGTTAAGTTCAGGTGTAGCTGTTGGGCCATATCTAGATTCACTCACTAGTAACAGACAACACATAAGCATATTTTAGCACACACACTTTTCAGTGTTTTAACCCAAAATTTCATAATTTGTATAATCTGGTTTCTTTTTTTTTTTAAGCTTTTTTTAAAATTTTTAATTTTTTTATTTTAGATTATTCAGTACAGTTTTTATCTTTTATTCCCATTCCATCCCACCCACCCATCCCTCCCCTCCTCCCTTCCATTTCCAAGCCTCGTAGTTTTGTCCACGTGTCCTCTATATTTGTTCCTGTAATAATCTGGTTTCTTGAGGACCCATGAGTACTTAAAATGATGATTGTTAAATGCCTACATCCACAATCTATTATCTAATAAGTGTATTCATCATTTACTAGTTTTGTAATCATGAGTAAATTATCCAGCCTTTAGAAACCTCAACATCTTCATCTGAAAAATGGACATTATAATACCTGTCATGTTTAAATCAGGTGTGTTGTTAAAAATCAAGTGAATTAATCTTATAAAAATTTCTTGAGGAGCACTCTACAAATGTATGGTATTATATTTGCATAAGCTGTGATTATAGCATGGTATCATAGTTATTTCAAGGAGAATTGTAGCTACAACATTGTGTGCTTGAGGAAAGATAAAACAAGCATCTGTTATTTCATAGCTACTTCATTCCAGTTTTCAGCAAACTACTGATGATTGCAATCAATGAATCTACAAAGAGACATTTGCCTCAGAACATGTGATAGAACTTTACCTGGCTGAGAGCCACAGAAAAGAAGCAGATTTTGTTACAGGCTTGCATATCCAAAAGTTCTGAAGGAAGGAAACTCTCCTTAGAAATACAATAACACAATTCATATGAAAAATTGTGATGTCTCCCATGGCATCAATTTTAACTGAGCTCAATCCTTTTTAAAAGTTCCTTGAATATTTATGCAATTAATTCAAATGCAAAAACCAATTAACCATGTATCCCATAATCAAATCAGTTTCAAGCGAGTGCCCCAAATTTCAAGAGGACTTTGAAAGCAGCACTAAAGTGAAATGGAACAAATGAAGTATTTAGTGCCAGCATTGGAAATGTTTTCATTATTTTTTTAGACCCAAATACAGCTATACAATATCATGTAACTTACTGAATATGTTAGAGTTGTACTAATTATGCTATTTTAATTCACCTGGATGACTGTATCTTGGTGTTTATCAAAGGTAGGGAAACTTGTTTGGAGGAAGACATCAAAAAGCCTTGGTTCCCATAGGTATTCGAGTAAGATAGACTTGTGTTTAAATGTCACTTACAACTAGCTGGGTTCTTACTTAAATTAATTAAACCTTTAAGGTTTAAGTTGTTTGGAGGAAAATGCCAGGCATGTGGTCTGCACTGAGTGTTCACACCTCCAGCAGAGGCTTTTGTTATCAATTTTGTATACTCTGGGTCAGGAGTCCTCTGTGTGTATATCCCCATGGCCTTGTGCATCCTCTTGGGCTTATGAGAGCTGTTACATGTGCAATGCAACTGATTATTGTCACAATGATCTCTTAACAAGTAGATAGTGTCTTTTATTATAATATTGTTTCCCTATTGTGGAGTGTGACACAGTAATGCCTGAAGTGCTAGGCCAACTGAATGCCAAGGCCAAGGGGGAGGCCAGTTGGGCATGTAATTTCAGATGGCCTGGAAATGGTCCTTTCCCATGGACAACCATGTATGCTCTTCCCTACCTCATCTGTGAGTATTTAAAACTAAACTGATACAGGCAAACACTTTTACTTTTTTGATAATGCAAATATCCCAATCAAGGTCCTTGTAAAAATTTATTGTCCAGATAAAGAAAGTTTGAGCAGGTTTTTGATAGGCCCGTGGGAAGCTGAGTGGTATGGGCATATAGCGGGAAGAGGAGATCTTTCCTAAGAGAGTACTAGTATATAGCACAGATGACTATGCTGGTGATGAAAAAATATTTATTTTTTCAACAAATATCAGTTAATAGCTATTACTGATAGCTCCCCAATTGCTTAGTCATGTGACTTCATGCAAGAAATTATCCTCTGTATGTCAGTTTCCTTATCTTTAGAATGGTCATAATACCTATTCCATAGGTGGCTGTAAGAATTAAATGACAACACATGTAAGATGACTAGAATACTGCCTGGCACAAAGTAAGCATAGGGGCCATATGTATTTTTAAAGGGGCATAGCCGATTGTTTTCAGTTTAATTTTAATAATGATTAGGTTCTTAGAGTGCCTTTATTAAGAACTGTGTGAACATCCAAATTCTTGTGTAGACAGGTAAAGTTTTGTTTTTATTTAATTTTTTATTCCCAAGACTAAGTACTTTATAACTACTTTAATAAATGTTAGTTGAGCCCTGGCTGTGTAGCTGAGTGGATTGAGCATGGGCCTATGAACCAAAGGGTTGTGGTTAGGTTCCCAGTCAGGGCGCATGCCTGGGTTGTGGGCTCAGTCGCCAATAGGGGGTGCTCTAGAGGCAACCACACGTTGATGTTTCTCTTCCTCTCTTTCTCCTTCCCTTCCCTCTCTCTAAAAATAAATAAACTCTTCAAAATAAATAAATAAATAAATGTTAGTTGATAGTAGTCTTCATCAGTTCATTAAAATGAGTTACATCTTGGAAATAAAATTTCAACAGACAGCATCTACTAATTTACTGATTTTTGCCTGACAGTATCTAGTTACCAGAAAGGAGCTGGCTGTGCACAATTTGGTATTTTAAAAATGAATTGATATTAGTATTTGACATTGAGTCACCTACAGTTAAGCAGCTGTCACCTTCCTATCCAAATATACTAAAACAATTCCTTCCAGTGTTGTTGGGAAGTAATTTGTAATTTATACTGATGAGAAGCCATTAACAAGGCTTTTTAAGTGGTATGAAATGCAAAACACTTTCTTAAATAGAAAAATCAATGTTCATTATTGCAAAAGACTAAAAATTAAATTATCTCTTGCCACTGGGAAAGAGCAAGTAGACAATGCATTAGAAGCTTATATATATATCATATATATGTTGTGTATATATATATCATATATATACACAACATATATATTTTAATCTCAGAGTTTCCTGAAAACAAAACAGGAAAATTCAAAACTAAACTAGTTTGGGCATAGTAATTCCCACCATTCAGATAGAACACAAGGCTACATATTAATAGATTAAATAACTAGGTTATGTTGTTGGAATTATATATACTTTAAATTCTCTTTTCTTTTGATTCTAATTACTTTTGTATTTATTCTAATTTTTACTCACTCATTTGTTTATTCATTTGTTCATTCACTCATTTATTCATTTGTAATGAAACATTTACTGAGCCAGGAAGTCTATGTGGTGATGAAAATAACAATACCTATAACCGATACCTTCAATGACTTTATAGTCTGTGAGAGGAGACAGATTTATTAGATAGATAATGAGAATACAAGGTAATAAGTGGACATGAGAACTACAAAAAATGTGCTGCCTCTTAGAAGAAATTCCCATGGGCCAGATGGTGGTTTTAAGGAAGGCTTCATTGTAGAAATGACATACAGGCTTTTGATTCCCTGTTTCATGGAATGGTCTACTCTGAAGTTGTCTAACTTTGAAATGGTCGTTGGGCACTTCTGCTTGCTTCTTGGTTCTTAAAGTTTGAACTGGACTATTGCTAGTTAGTTCCACAAGGTGCATTGTGGGGGAGGAAAACTGTAAGAACTTAATACTTTTTGTCCCTCTCTTCATCTGGGGGAGATCGATGAGGGCCTGAATGGTCAATAATTTGTCTGAGGTCACATAGCCATCAAGTAGTAAAACTAGGGCCACTGTAGCTAGGATGTCCTGTTTGTTAGTATAAGCTATTTTTGACTTTTCGCTTTGGTTTTCTGACAAGGATATTTGGGAAACTTTCAGGAAATAAGACATAGTTCTTTGATGGTTTTACTAACTAGAAAATCAGTTTCACACCTTGCAGAAGGATTGTCTTATTTCTTTTTCTTACCATTGCCACTTTCATATCAAGAAAGTATATATTTATTCATTCACTTTTTTTTTCATCTTTTTATGCAAAAAAAGTTGAGGCTAAGAGAGAAGATGTAATTTTCTCAAGGTCACATAGTGGCCAATGAAATGACAGGGATCTAAGCCAGGAAATTCCTTCTCTAAGATTGGTGCCTTTAACTGTATTTCACTGCCTCTTCACATAAAGTCACATGATTTCTCCTCTAAAAGAGTAGTTCAGTAGAAACACATATAAATAAACAGAAATAACACAAGGAAAGAGATATAATCTCTAATCATAAACCATCAAAAGGGAAATATGGGGAATTTCTAGAAGAGTTCACAGAAAGGATGTGAGTTTAGAATGAGTTTGAGGGAAAGGTGATATTTGCATTGCTATTTTAAGATTCAGACATGTGGATATGATGTAATAATGAGAAATAAGACTCTTGAAAAATTAAATACAATGATCACAACCACAGAGGTCTAAATTAAGATATGTATAAAGTGAGAAGCTCATTTTGAGTGATGTTGTTCTATGTGAAAAGCCTGTAGAGAATACAGTTAGGAAGCCCACTGGGACAAAGCTATGGGCAGATTTGAATGTCCAGGTAAGAATTTGGACATTTTTCAACATGCTGTGGAGAATCCTATAGCCATTTAAACCAGAGGAGTACAGTCAGCCAACCTGAGCTTTTTCTTTTTCCCTAAAAAATAAACGTCATGTCATGTCACCTAAAATTTTATTTGCTTTTTAAAAAAGATTTTATTTATTCATTTTTAGAGAAAGGAAGGGGGAGAGAAAGAGAGGGACAGAAACATTGATGTGTGAAAGATACATCGATCAATTGCCTCTCACATGCCCCCAACTTGGGACCTGGACTCCAACCCAGGCATGTGCCCCCACTGGGGGTCAAACCAGCAGCCCTTTGGTTTGCAGGCTGGCTCTCAATCCACTGAGCCACACAGACCAGGGCAAATTTTTATTTTCTTAAAGCCTGTTTCCTAGAATCTGCTTAAAAGTCTTTGGCTCATTCAATCAATTTGTATTTAATAATATACATAATATCTTTTTTCCTATCTTATTTTGAATTTAAGTTTTGAGCTATTATTCTCAGAAGGACTCAGCTTGTATTATAGCACACAAGGAGTTAGTGAATCAGCATATATGTTGTATTATAAGAATAAAAATTATAATTTTGTCAATAGTGTTTCACATAAACTTGACTCAAATTTTTTTAATGATAGGAAAAAACAGGACTCACAATTGATCCACTTAATTCATTGTAAGTTTTTTCAAGCTGTACAAAGTAGGCAGAATGAAGCAAAGTATATGGTTCTTTATGGACAATAGTCAATAATAAGAAGCATTTATCAAGGGTATTTTACAGTCCAGTCTCCTGAGAGAAGCCTTATCCATGATGATACTGATTTTCATGGCAATCCTATAAAATGGTATTATTATTGCTGTCATACATGAGAAAATAAAATCCTAGGAGGTTAAATGATTCACCCAGTTTTCATTGTTGATGAGTGGCGGAGCTGGGCTCAACACCCCTGTGTCTGCCTTCAAAGATAATGCTGTAGTCACTTTTTCACCCAGCCTCATGGTTATTAGCTAAAATATTTTATTTTTTATATTTCCTGTGTAACACATGGAACCATTTTTATAGACACAGCCTATGTTATAGAAGGCTGAATTCTGTGTAACAACTAAATTTTTACCATTTTTTAAACTCTAGAATTTTGTGTTTTAGTGTAAAAAATTATATCTTAGTGTATAGCCATAGTCTAATTTTATTTTGTCTATTGTCACCTTGGATTTCTAATGAAACAGAAGACTCAAGTAACCACAAATTTATCATCTTTGAGAGATGTCAGCATACATTTTAAAACCACCTCACTTGATGTTACAAGGAACTTCAGATTGGGTTTGAAAAATATATATTGCTATGCCCTGTGGCATTTTCTGACCTGTAATGATGCCACTCAGTTTCCAAATAACTATTCATAGATGTTGAGAAAAAATTTGCTGAATAAAGAGGCCATTTTGGAAAGGTGTGGAGGTTAATGTATGCACACAAAACTGTGTGCTTTCAGCTTTCTCACACACTGTCAAATCTGAGCATTTATTCTACCAACTTGCCGCCTGTCTCCGCTCCCACATCATTTCCTTAAATTGCTATGGAAATTAAATCGTGAGAGACACTCTTCATACAAAGATGCCTCCTTCTGAATCCTCTCTGCTGTACTCTAGCCAATTTGGAATGGAAAATCAGCCCACATATCCATGGAACTTAGGAAGGAAGGCCTGGGCCAGATCGAAAGGCACAATTTGCCTAACATCTGTGTTGCAGAGTCATGGTGCATCAAAATAATCTGTGATGCTCAGATGGAAGTAAGCATCCTGTTGTACTAGCAAGTCAGTTTCTATTCTCACTTTCATAGAATCACATCCCATAAGGATAATTTTACTTATAAAGTGTCTAATTCCTGTAACATTATTTCATGATCATGCTAATATATTGGAAATTTTTTCTATCATTTTGTTTTCATTTTTTCTTTCAGTGGGTGCCTTGTATAGAACAGCTGAGGAGACTAGAGATTTTTTTTGGTCTTTATTTCAAAAGACTAAATGTCTAATTAATGGAAGCTGGAGCTTCCTGATAATTTGCAAGTGCTACCCCTTCACCACCCCTACTCACTGTCAGAATCTCGGCCTATTAGTCGGGCCTATTCTATGATGATGTAGTTAGCCAAAAATGACTTAACTCAAAGTGTTGAATGGCCATTGGAAGCCAACCTTCTGGGTAGACAACTCTTCACTGCAGTGTTTATAGGCAAGTTATTGTTCCTAAAGTTTGAGAAACCCTTACATCTGCTTCTTTTACAGTCACTGGCAAAGTGCTCAAGTGTCTACATGCCCTGGTGGTCTTGAAGTTTCAGATCTTTTTCCCATTCAAGTTCAGCTCCCCCTGTCCCTGAAAAATAAAGCTACCATATACAATTTAGGCAAAGTAACATATTAGATGAGAGTTATCTGTGAAAGTAGATATTGGGGCCTTGGAAACTTTAGACTTTATACCACTTAGGTTAAACAACTATTAAAGAGGTATTAAGAATGTTGCATGGTAGAGATATAGAGTTGCAGGACAGTCAAACGGCCTACCTGAAATCAGGTAACTAAATATGAGAGAATAAAATAAGGCAAGCTTTTCCAGTTGACTCTTCCAAACCAGTAGCTACTGCATATTCTCCAGATGATTTAGTCAGGCCTGTCCTTTTGGGATGGTGGTGCAGCTAACTGCTCTCTGAGGTTCAAGTTGAAAGTATCTACCTTAAACTATACTAAAAAGTAAGTTTATTCTTCATAAACACAGTGCAAAGAAAAGTAAAACTAGATAATGGGTTCTGATTTTTTTCAGCATAGAACACAATAAAATGATTTGATCCTGGCATTTTGGATATGTTGGCCCCCATTAAATTACCAAATTATGGCTTTATAAAGTTAGAGCTTGGTTTCATTAATAATGCTCCTTCCCAATTTCACTGGACTCTTTATAGTATTAATTGCACTCATGATGACATCTTTATGTACTTAATTTCTCTGTTTACTTAAATAAAACAATGAAACAGTGCTCTTCCATGCATGCTTTTAGGTCCACCAAATTCAGTGAGCTGAGAAAAAAGATATGCCCAATTGTGCCAGTAGTTGGTCTTAGAGTTTACTCATGTCCAATTGTGCCAGCACTCAATTTTATAGTTTATACTCTCCTTGTTGCCTTGAAATATTTCTCATTTCTCCTATTCCAGTTTTCCATGCCCAATCATAGAAGTCTCATGGCTGTCTGTGTTTCATTACGTTTGTCAGGCGTTCAATAAGAATATAAAAATAACTGCTCATTTCCAGTCTGGAACACCAATACATGCTTTTCTCCTACTGTTGGCAGTTTAGCAATGGAGCTTTCAGAAGCCCCTGGGAAGACTTTGCCCATCAAACACCCACTGTTGTGTAACCGATCTGGATGCTGAGCAGCGGAGGCTGTGGGCTAATTGAGCACTCCAGCACTTGCCATGCTGGTGCTCATCCAGCGAGAAGCTTACAGAGACTAATGGTTTATGACTTCACATCCCGGTTTCTTAAACCGAAATTGGAAACACATGTTGTACACAGATTCCTCACTCTTTTTTGTGATGGCCCAATGAGCAAAAGTCCTGTGGGAGGTTTTGTTTTTTCTGACACAAGCGTGTTTTGATGATACTTCATGGCAATTGCGTTAAGAAAAACAAAAATAATGAGGCTTATATTTCTTGCAGCTAGAACAAAGC
The DNA here is from genome assembly GCA_028533065.1 of Trachops cirrhosus. Lineage (NCBI taxonomy): Eukaryota > Metazoa > Chordata > Mammalia > Chiroptera > Phyllostomidae > Trachops > Trachops cirrhosus. The sequence continues at coordinate 156,973,895 of CM052539.1, forward strand.
CTTGTTTTTAGTAGTTCTGAAAAGACTATAACCTCAACAGGGTCATAAAAAGTAGTAAAGATAGTTCTTATTTGGAATGTTAGTAATGGAGCTAGTTCACACTTTGTATAACTTCCTTCTTATCATAAAAAGTATCCAAATTAACAGGCACTTCCCTACTATTTTTCCTAATTTTTATGATTTCTTGATTTTGACTTCAGTGTACATGTTATCAAAAAGTTCTAAAATTAGCATTTTAATTTTTCACTTGAAAATATGAAGTGTGAAAAAAGCAGATATTATTTGTGATATAGCTTCAGCTCCGTTAGTTTACTTTTGCACACTTGGGAAAATTATTTCAATTCTCTGACTGTTTCCTTATCTTTAAAATAAGAAGTTTATACTATAAGAATTCTAAAATTTTTTCTAGTTCCTAAAATTTATGATTCTATGTTAAAAAAATGTTTGTTTTTAACTCTAACAGTATTTTATGCATGAGATTATGGAAATATAATGTAAAAAAGTAACTGGTTCAAACAAATAGAGGCTTGCAAATATACAAGTCAGTAGACTCGCGAGATGACAAGTAGAGGATTTACCATGCACAACTCCTCTTGTCCTAGATGGGTAAACAAGGGCAAACATTCGGTAATAAGTTGAGAAACTACTTCTAAACACAGTGAGGATTACTTCCTTGTATTAATTGATCTATGTTATGAGTTAAGCACTCTTTTAATAAATATTTCTCAGTTCTATATTATGGTATAGTGAGAAGAATATGGGAGCATTTCTGAAATTTGTTCCTTAAAGACCTATGTGACCTGAGCTTAAATCACTTGCCACAACTTTCTTTTATGAAATTAGACTTAATTTATTTCTAAAGCTCCTTATGTTAAAGTAAAAAAAAAGTTTACATAAAAAGTTTACATGAAAAGTTTATGTTATGACTTACATGGATATATGGGGAGAGTCTAGATTTTGGAGCCAGGCAAACCTGGCTTGAAAACCTTAGTTCTTTTTTTTTCCTAGTTACGTGAACTTGGGCAAGTTACTGCAGTCATTGAGTTCACTGGGTCTCGGTTTTATAATCGGTAAACTTCAGTAGCTTAACTAATAACAATTCTCACTCATGTAACAGTCCAATGCAAGTATTTTTAGTACGGAGGCCACTTTCCTTTATGTGTGATTTAAGAACTTTGCTTCTTCCACTAGCTCCACCCTCCCAGAGCCTTGGAATCCCCTACATTCTGGTCTAAGGAAAGGAAGACAATGGAGAAGGCTTACTTTCATTTCAACAGTGTTGGCCTGGAGTTGGCATACCTCATTCTTTTGTCCATATTCTGTCCACATACTCTGTTCACATTCCTCTCTGGAGAATACATATATGGTGATTCTTGGATGCAAAGAGGGCTACAAAATAGAGCCCATGTCGCATCATAGTCTCCTACAAGCCCTTCCAGAAAGAAAAGATATTTGTGAACAAGCAGCTGACCCTTCCACAATAGGCATTCAACATTTTTTTCTCTCACATTTTTCCTCTCATGGGGAGAGTTGTCATCTTTTGGGTCTTAGTAGAGGAATGAGAAGAAACATCAAATACTCTCTGATAGGCAGAGTTTCTCTTTCTCAGACAAGATATTCTGACTGGCATGTGTAGTAAGATCTGGGTACATGGCTATATTCTAGTATCTTGTAAGCTGGAAAAATACTATTCTAGTGTTTAGGGGTAATGCCAGTAATAAAATTTTCCTTGAAAATATTTCTGACATATAATGCATTTCATTGTTATAACAAAAAAATTTCTTGATTTATTATAATTTCACAAACCATTCTGCATTTGTCATCTTTATACCTTTTGTGAAGTTTGTTATTCATACAACTGCTCTTAAAAGCGAATCAACAATCATGCTTTGGTCCTATATGAATGAATTCAGGAGTATGGAATATGAGTTTTTTAGGATGCATCTGAGCCAAACCTGTGTTGATTTATCACATGCACGTGTGTGTGTTTGGTATGTCACTAGAGCAATAATATCATCAAGAATTTTAGTATGTTTCTTGGGCATTACTGCATACAAATTAAATAGTGATTAGCCTTCAGCTTCATGCTGTTGTTAAGGAAATAAAATTTGTTATTTCCTGGAAGTTGCGTTTTAGTTTCTGGTTATTGTCCGTATTTAGTTGACTGTAGTATCCATTAGCAAAATATAGGTAACTAAAATATTATTGATAAAACAACTTGAAACTTTCATCTCATATGCAGGCTTTTGCTGTGAAATGTACATCTAAATATTAGACTGCCGGCCTGTATCTGTCTACAGTGGGAACATACCATGCTTTTTTTCCTACTGTGACTGTCATTCCTCTCTGTACTCACAGTGCCACTGGCCACTGATCCCCTGAAAATGAAAAGAAGGGGAAGGAGAAGCTTCCATGATGACTTCTCCAGTGATAGAATTGCCAACGGGAACACATTTGATCCAATTAAATTAAATAAGCATTTATTGAACATAGTCACTGGGCTAAATGCTAGTGCAAAAATTTAAAAAAAAATGATAGTACCGTATGGCCCCGGTCTATAAGGTGTTTGCTCTAGGTGAGGAGACAAATGCATAAACTAGCAATTGCACTCTTCTGTAAAGTGCTATAATATTAAATTTTATATGAGTGCTATGGGAAATTACCTTCTGATACAAAAAATAAAATGAACCTAAAGATTGGCTGAACAATGGGATACCACTATCCATTCAGCAGAATGGCAAGACTAAAGTATTAATATTGGGGAAGATTTGGAGGCAGTAGAACTCTCGTACATTGTTGATGAGAGTGTGAAATGGTACTATTACTTTGGGAAAGGGTATGGTAGTGTCCTTGAATATAAAACTACCTTAAAACACATCAATCCTGCTATAAAATGTTTACCCAGGGTACACAAAAATATATGTCCCCAAAAAGACTTGCACAGAGATGTAGCTGGCAGCTTCAGTTGTACTAGGGTCCACCACCGGGAGAATGACTAAGCAATGGAATACTACTCAGCATGGTGATAAAGAAGAATGACTATTTATCCACTCAGCAATATTAATGAGCCTCAAACAGTATGCTGAGTCAAGGAAGACTTATACGAGTCAATCAGTACTGTTCTTTTCTATTTATATGATGTTCTAGAATAGGAAACTGTAATCTACATGGAACTTCAGAACATCATAACCACGGTGGATTCTGAGAGTGTAAGTGTGAGGGTTAACTGGGAGTGGACATGGAGGAACTCCCTGGAGTAATGAGATGGATGTGAACCTCGCTGGGTGTTTGGGTTATCTTGATGTACATTTTTCAAAATTCAGAAAATGTACATGTGGGATTTTGTATCTCACTGTATAAATTTTATCTCCAAAGAAACAATCTTGTAAACAAATATTTAACTTTAATTAATACAATTCATGATACAGTTTTTGGTGAAAAGAAATTTACTTTGAAATGCATCATAAATAAAAGATGGGGAAATAAATGGATAGGTGTGTAATGAAACAAATAGAAAATCATGTTATGGTAGAATATAGCGGTGGGTATACAGATGTTCACTGAAACGTTCTTTCAACTTCACTATATGTGAAAAGATCATAGCAGAAGAGTCGGCATAAATAGATCAGAAATGACCTCTTTTGAATTTACACCTGTGTCATTGGAGGTCCTGGGTGAGCTAGTTCCATTACACACTGCCCTCCTTTTTTCTTTTCAGATTTTCTCTCTATTGTTTTTGTTTTCCTCAATTCACAAATTTACTAAGCTTTCCACCACCTTAAAAACTTTCTATGCTTAAAGATAGTATTTCTCCAAATTGCTGTTTTCCCCCTCTCTTAGCAAAATTCTCTTTAGCTTGAAAGAGTATCTAAATTTGCCATTCTGCTAACTTTCCTTTTTCAACCCCTAGCAGTTTATTGTTCGTCTTTATGACTCAATTAAAGCTGCTCTCTCCACAGTTACCAATAACGACCTAATTGCCAAATCCAATGTTCCTTTCTCAGTCCTCATCTGTTGCATTTGAGGTCACAGCAACAGGCCGAGCGAGGCAGCTGGTTTGGCTCAGAACATTATTATGGCTATAAAGTGACATAACCCACCAAACTGCTTCCTGTGGCAGCTAAAGAAGTGAGTGAAAGTGACATGGCCACATCTCCTAGAACGCATTTCCCCCCCCCCTGTTTTTCTTTGAATATTGACTGCTGCTGACCAAGCAAGTGAAAAACCATTTTTCCTCCAGTTTCTATGATTCAGATTTGAATCAGTATTCTTGCTTTTCTGTTTTCCCACTTGGTGACGATTATCAAACTTTTATTAGCCCCTTAACTTCTGCTTTTAAACAGATCTGTGTTTCACTAACTTTAATGGCATCTATATGCATTTTAAAAATAGTATAAGACACTAAGTATTAAGGCTCCAGACAAAACAGGAGCTCCAGCCTGTAGGTGGAACACACTCTAGGGCTGGGGTGTCAAACTCGTTTTCACCGGGGGCCACATCAGCCTTGTAGTTGCCTTCAAAGGGCCTAAATAATTTTAGGACTGTGTGCATGTAACTACTCCTTAATGGTTGAAGAGTTGAAATTACATTTGGCTGTTTGAAGGCAACCTCAAGGCTGATGAGGCCCCCGGTGAAAATGAGTTTGCCACCTCTGCTCTAGGGGAGGACTCAATGTTGGACTCTGCTCTATGTTGGACTCAACATAGTTCTGTTTGCTATACTGTGATGGTTTTCAAACCTTAAGCAGGAGATTATATATTTAAAGTTTAACATGAGACCTTAATATTTAAAAATATCAGACCAAAGCTATACTGCTCCAGTGAAGTGGTGGGACAGGGTCAGAAGATTTACCCCTTTTCTTAGGTCTTCCAGAGGAGGGTTCCTCAACCTTTTTGGCACCAGGGATATGTTTTTCCATGGATGGGGGAGGGAGGGTAGGAGGCAGACCTCAGGCAGGGTAGGGGTCAGGAGGTGGAGCTCAGGTGAACTACCATCTCAGCCAGGCTCCTATTATGCCATGACCCTGGGTGTTGGGCACATCTGTTTCAGAAGTATTAACTTTCCCCAAGGTGGCCCTAAAGGTTCTCTTTAATACTCTGGAATAATGATCCTTGAAATTTCTGTGCACACTGATCGCCCGGGAATTTCACACAGATGAAGATTCTGGTTACACAGGTCTCGGATGAATGTAGGAGGCTGTAAATCTAGCAAGTTTCCAGGGTCCACACTTCCAGAGCAGGACCCTAAATTTCTTCTGTGCCAAGTATGATTGAAAGTTGTGTAGGTAATGCTCTGATTGTTTTGTCCTGTAGGATATGAATGTTTGTTTCTTCGGAGATCTGAGAGCAGCTATTTTATTCTCTGTAATGTACAATTATTCCTCTAATAGGTTTTTAACTTTGAATATTCTTTTTTGAATTGGACACTGGCCAGGTAGAATGGTCTCAGAGATTGTATCATAAATCCTCTTTCAGGAATCAAAGTAATAGGGAAGGAAGACCTACAGAAACAAAATCCAAACTCTTCAAGGAAACTCAAACATTATTTGGGACTGGTACCTGCAAGTTCAGCCTCAGGAAGATTAAACAGAGGCACCAAGATTATAATGGATAGTTAACAGTTCCACTTGTATTCAGATTTCTTCTCTGTCTTACCATGACAAACAAAAAATTCTTTCTAACGAGAATACTCTTATGCAAAGAGTTTCCATGAGTCAGAGGTTAGGGCACGCATCAGCCTGATGGTGAAATCAGCAGAACCAGTGGATTCTGTATGCAAACTGCAGGGCATGACACCTTTCACCTCCTAACCCAGTAGGTGTATTCCCCACCTGAAGACCTCCTTCCTCTTCTCTCTACGTGGTCTTTTCTCTTTTATCTGGAACTCATTTTAAATTCCAGATAGATGACCTCCATTTCTGTATCTTCAGCTTTGATCTTTCTGGAGGTTTTGTTTCTCTTCCAAAGGTTATTTATTTATTCATTTCTCTCATTCAATTATTCATTTGTTCTTGCTATAGCAACACAGAGACATAAAGTGGGAGAAAGCATAAACCAGTCCTTAGAGTTCTTTTGGGAAAGATAGAAAACCTAGTAATTTCACTTCATTATGTAATGAATTGCACGTTGGGTCTCACTCACACTGTTCTTTAATCTCTAGACAATATGGCTTTGGCCCTCATCCCACATATGGTAGAATGTTTGGTGATCCCGGCATCCCCCACTTTTGTGCAATGCCAGGGCTCTCATATATGGGATAACACTTGCTCCAAATTCCTACCTCGTGTTAATGACGTCATGTTCCTTCCTGAAGCTGCTGTCCTGTCCCTACAACTTTGTCCTCGAGATGATTTCTGCCTGTCCTATTTCACATCCTGAAGCTCTACAACACAGGCTCTTGTTAGCAATAGACTTAAGCAAGTGTTAGGTGCGGTGGGTGCGGGGGGGACTACAAAAAGCTACAAGAGGAAAGAAGGGATACTGGAGCTTTGCAGGCATTGACTCATTGGTTTCTTTCTCCATAGGTCTCAGCCTGCTGACTTCCTTCTGGGGATCTCCCCTCATCCATGTGCTATCCCCTTCCGTGGCCTGCCCACAACCTCTACTTCTCTCATTGCAGTTACAAACAGGACAATACAGCCCCTTTCTCACAGCCTTCCCTTCCCTGATCTTGCACAGGGGGCTTGCCTTTCACAATCAATAAAGGTCAGTCATGGTGTCATCCTAAAGAAAAGAAGATTCTTTTCTTCTTAAGAATTCCATCTTTCCAGAGCAATCACCTCAAATCTAATGATTGCTTTTTTCCTCTGACAAGTGTGTAATAGAAGTGCTATGGATTCAGCTATATATGTGAAAGTACTATAGCTATCTACAACAGAGGAACATCTTGGAAATAATCATATTCAGTATAAGAGGGAGATTACAGAAAAACATGTGATTTCATTTTTAAAGGCTTACAATGTATTTAAAAACTTATTATATAGGTAGACATACATATATGATTGCATTATTTTAAAGTTTATCTTTACAAGATTGCTCTGAGTCACAAAATAAGAGAGTAGTGTCTCCAGCGGCCAGGGAGGTAGTAGGATGAGATGGGCAGGAGCCTGCAGGGAGCCTCACTGCTGATGGGGATGTTCCAGTTCAGAACTTGGGTAGGGGTCATAAAGTTTCATTTTATTCATATGCTTTGTAAATGCGACATGCAGTACATAGATTCACTATAAAATGATACGATGAAGTATACACAGGGTTTTCTGGTTCTATAGATAATAAATCCAGATTTGGAGCAGGTGATCAAAGGAAGATCTATGAGAGTGTGATTCTTGAGTTCATATTCAAAGGCAATAGCCACTTCTGTTTATAAGTTGCATATGCAACACAAACTCAGTATGTGTCTGAAATAAACTCATGATTTCTTTCAGTGTAATGTAGGCCAACCTCTATCTGTCAAAAGCTAGCTCCCCAAAATAATATGGAGATGGGACATAGTTGTCTATTGCTCCCATGATAAGGGAGGATAATACGTGAACAATTTTAGTGGTGAATCAGAGCAGCAAAGAACAATGTGTAATATGTGTTGAGATTTCAAAATCTGATGCTTGATTCTCAAACAAAATGGAAATCAGTGTGGGAGAGAGGTATGGTGAGGCATGCTGGCAGAGGATCGGATAAAGGTAATGATTAATAGTTTAGAATTGGTAGACACAGAAAGAGGAGGAGTTTGTTGAAGGGTTCAAAGTGTTGAGTTGTAAACTGTTGTTTAATGCTTTGTATTAAGGACTTGAAGCTCCTAAAATGAACAATTTGTAATTGTTCGATAAAATAATGAATTTATCCCATAAAGTAATTTGCAACTTTTATCTTCTGAAATAAGCATTTCCTGGAATGCTGAAATTTTCTGAGTGAAGACACTAGAATAATAAAGCCATTTTAATGTAGACAGTAGGCTGCGTAGATGGTTTCAATTCCCAGTAATCCTTCCTAAATTATTCAGAGGCAGCATTCCATAGCCAGTGAGGAAAGGGGGATTGAATTTAGAGTCAGAAATTTTGTGTCTACTTCCTGGTTTGGCCATTGGCAACTTGGATAAGTCACTGCACCCCTTTAAATCTCAGTGTTGATGCTTTTGGAAAGAGGAACCGTGTTACCCTTTAAGGATGGGCACTGGAATTAAATGGGGAAAAGGTATTACTATTTTTACAGTATTAGTTAACCCTAGATCCTGTAGGGGAGGAAAAATATGTTTCATCTACTCGTCTAAGTTCTCAACTAGGGTCCTTGTAACAAAAGACATATTAGCAAGAGAAAAATCATACAGATTCTTTAGTAGAAATTTTATATGAGACGAGAGCCTTCATAAGGAAATGAAAAACCTGAGAAGTGGTTATAGCTGTGTTTTATGCTTGATTTGATGGGGCACAGTAAAGCCTGTTCATTCCAACTCCTCTGTGTCTTGGAGATATGGATGTTCCCTTCCTCCAGTACAGGGAAGGGCACCTCTCACATGAGGGCTTTATAATCTACTTCTGGGGAAGGTCAGAAAGTTTTTCTTGCACATGCCATTTCTCAGATTCCTTCAGCTTGAAGTATTTAATATGGAAGCTGCCATATTTAGGGGTAGTGTGTTCTGAATCCTGTCAACTCCATCTACTCACCACTTCTAAACTGGTCAGTAATTCAAACTCAGCCCTGAATGCAGTCACCTCTCCCAGCATGGTATAATGAAAGCAAGTTTTACATTACAGTGTTTAAAACTGTGTACATAATGAAGAAAATTGTGAAAGAAAAAAAATTTGGTCTGTTTACAATCAAATTAAAAGTAAAGGATATTAATCTTAGATTTAAATTCTTCCTGAAATTTGGCATTTCTGCCAATGCATTCATCTTACTCAATATTATAATTGACTGACGTTCTGTATATGTATCTTGCTTTTTTTTTTGGATAGCTTTAGTATTCCGAATGAGCTAATTCTGCTTCAGTCATGCTTGATGGGAACTGGTGATTCAACTGTTGCAAAACTTTGAAAGTGTTCATTAATTCAGGCTTAATTAATGCAGAATGACAATTAAACTTTTATGGAGTGTATGTCATAGACATGAATACCATGCATTTATTATACTCCTAAATATTGAGATGAATACAAATGAATTCCAATGACCAAAATACTTAAAAACTTTGTTTTACCAGTAGGATTGCTGTGGATATATTTGCAATGTGCCTTATGCAAGTGAAAGAGATTTGAAACTATATTCTATAATCTAAATGCAGGGAAAACACTATATTTTTATTAAAATAATAGCTTTTCTTATAAAATGAGCATCTGAAAAAAGGCATAATTTCTTGAACTTCTTGCTCAATAATTTATATGCCATAAAATATTAGAATTCTAGATTTATGCTATTAAAAATTATCTATGATTTCAAGAATATTTAGTTATTTCTTATACTTATATGCCTGTTTTGTGTTAAATAAAACAGATGTCCATTCTAGAATCTAAACCAGCATAAGGTAAATGGCTATGTAAAATACGCCTGCTCATTTCAAAATTATAGTTTCATCAAATCCTAGGCTCATATACCAGGTTTCAGTATTCAACAGAGCCAGAAATTTGCCATGGCAACTGCTGTATCCTTTTTTTATATAAAGCTACAGACTAAAAGGAAGGAACCATCATGTAAGGTTCTCCCAATTCATATTTTGCTGGATTTTTATTGATGTTCATTTCTTACACACAGTTTAGGTTGAATGCCCAATTGTTTTTGATTAGAGTTTATAATCAATATACCAATATTATTTTCTAGATTCATAATGTACTACCTAGCTTTTAAAATAACTATGGAATTCTGTGTGCTGTACAGCTTTACATTTCATTTAGCTGTGGGCCAACTCACTTTTTTTTGGTAGGTTTCCACTTTTTTGGTTTTTAGTTTCCTCCTAAAACATTCAGATGCCTACAAATATCTTAATCTCTTTATTACTTTTATCTCCAGGACTGGTAACACATATACCATCTAGCAACAAGTTCATCATCAGAGAAAACAATTTCACAAAAGGAAAGAAAATTATTTCACAAATGAATTTTATTAGAAATATAAGAAATAAGATATAGTTATATCAAGTGACTGACAATTGTAAAGCCTTTATTTAAAAAATTATGTTTAAAAGACATCTTTTGAAATGTAAATGTGATTTTGGATCTCCCAGCTACAAATAATAAAAACCACTCTTTTGAGTCTTTTCTCATCATTTTTATTCAACATCATACTTAAAGTCCTACCTACACAATAGACCCAAAATAAAAAAAAAAAAACAAATAGAAAATAAGCAAAAAATTGTCTTTGTTACAGATGACAAATTGTTTATGTAGAATATCTCAAAGAACCAACAAAAAATCCCTTGTACAACTGATAAGTAATTTTATCAATGTGATGGGATCCAAGATTAACACAAAAAAGTTAATTTCTTTCCTATATGCCACCAATGAACAACTGGAATTGGAAATTACAGATACAATATTATTCATAATAGCACAAAAATAAATTACTTGAATATAAATTTTATAAAATATGTAAAGAATCTATATGTGAAAAACTATAAAACTCTGACAAAAGAAACCAAAGATGTGAATAAATTGATGCAGTCTCTACCTCTTACCAACCTCCATGAACTCTAGAAACTCAGGAGTCTTTAGAACTTATGTTTCCCATACCGCCCACATTCAATCACCATGAGCTATTATGCATACCTCCAAAATATGTTTTGAATTTATCTAGATTTCTCATTTTTATTTTTTAATTTATTGATTTTAGAGAGAAACATCAGTTTATTGTTTCAGTTATTTATGCATCCATTGGTTGCTTCTTTTATGTGCCCTGACCAGAGACCAAATGCATAACCTTGGCATATGGGGATGATGCTGTAACCAACCGAGCTATCTGGCCAGGGCTATGTTTCTTCATCTCTATGTCAAACACACTAATCCAAATCACTCCTAAGGTTGTGGAGGAAAGGAAACCCTCCTGTACTTTTGAAGAGAATGCAGACTAGCACAGCCACTATGGAAAACAATATGGAGAGTCCTCAAAAAATAAAAAGTGGAAGTGCCTTATGACCCAGAAATTCCACTTCCTGATGGATGGGGATATGTATATGTATATATATATATATATATCTTTGGATAAACCAAAGAACACTAGAAACCAAAAACTAATTCGAGAGAATATATGTACCCCTTTGTTCATTGTAATGTTACTTATAATAGCTAAGATATGGAAGCAACCAAAGCACCCATCATTGGTGAGTGGATAAAAAAGTAGTGTGTGTGTATAAATATATATATATGTATTTATATATAAATATATAATGGAATATTACTCAGCCATAAAAAGAATGAACTCTTAACTTACATGACAGCATAGGTGGACCTAGAGGTTATTATACTCAGTGAAATAAGTCATTAAGAGAAAGACAAATACCATGTAATTTCACCCATATGTAGAATCTAAAGAACAATACAAATAAACAAAACAGAAACAGACTCAGATGCAGAGAACAGACTGATAGCTGCCAAAGAAGAGGGGCTTTGGCAGACTGGGTGGAAAAGGTGAAGGGATTAAGAAGCACAAATTGGTAGTTACAAAATAGTCATGGGGATGTAAAATACAGTATAGGGAATATAGTCAATAATGTTGTAATAATTATATATGGTGCCAGGTAGGTACTGGAAATATTGAGGAAAACAATTTAAAAAGTATATAATTGTCTAACACTGTGTTGTACACCTGAATCTAATACAAAATAATATTGAATGTGAACTGCAATTAAAAATCAAACAAACCACTACCAACCATTGCTTAGGATACTGTATGGCTACTTAATTGCCCTTCCCACTTTATTCTCATCTCTCTTTTAAAATAATCTTTACACAGTGGTGAGAATAAATTTTTAAACTGTAAATTATTTGAGATCTGTCCAGAAAAAGTCCAGCCATTGTTAATATAATCAAAATGGTTTGTGCAACATTGATGTAACCTGGCAGCCAAGGAAAGTGGACTGGAATGTGCGTGTGTGAACAATGATGACTTCACTGTACCAGTCAGTGGGGGCAGTAGATGCTGTTGAGTGAGCATGTGCACTGTGTGGTCATTGCATTCAAAATGACTGAGAGAATAGAGCAACTAATCTGCATCAAATTTTGCGTAAAGCTTGAATATTCCTCTACTGAGACTATTTGGATGATTCAGAAGGCCACAGCTATGGGCAGCTGGTGAATGGCAGTTTCAACACGACAATGCACCCGCTAATGCATCACATCTTGTGCAGTTTTTGGTGAAATATCAGGATCACCCAGGTGGCCCAGCACCCCTTACAGCCCAGATTTAGTGCACTATGACTTCTGGCTTTTCCCAAAACTAAAATCACCTTTGAAAGGGAAGAGATTTCAGACCATTGATGAGATTCAGGAAAATACAATGGGGCAGCTGATAGAGATTGGGAGACCTGTGTGAGGTCCCAAGGTGCCTACTTTTAAAGGGACTGAGGCGTCATTGTCCTATGTACAATGTTCCTGGTATCTTCAATAAATGTCTCTATTTTTCATATTACATGGCTGGATATCTTCCGGACAAACCTCATATAATGTATAATGCTTTACTTTCTAGCTTTAGAACTCTTCATTAGTGCTTGCTACATTTCATAAAATGTCCTCAAACTCCTTAAAGTGACCTTTAAACATTTGCCATGTGCTGGTCCCCTGCCTACATTTTTAACTTCAGCTCTTGCCATTTTCCTCTTTACTCACTATACTCTAGATATTACAGCCTTCTTATATGTGCTCAGATGCCCCGTACTTTCTCCCAGCTCAGCACCTGCCAATGTGCCACTCCTCCTGTCTGAAAACGTCTTTCCTAGCTTGTTCATCAAGATGATTCCTGCTTATTTAGATCTCAGTTCTTCAGTAAGACCTTTTCTGACTCTCAGTCTAAATTGAACCTTCTTATTATAGACTACATACATGTTCTTTCTTTGCATAGCAGTTGTTGCAATTATAATTATGAATTTGTTTTCTAATATTTTGTGTATTACTTATGTCTCTTTCCTGACAAAATATTCCATGTGGAAAGGCATCCTTCTCAATCTCAATCTCAATCTTTCTCTCTCCAGCGTTTGGTCCTCAGTGTCTGGCACAGGACTTTGTCAGCAAACACACTCAGAAAATAATTGTTGAATTAATAAATATTCTGATAGATCTATTAGTTTAATCTAGATATGACATACGTACAATAAAGTACATAAAATGACCCAGCTAAAGAATACAGTTTGATTATTTTTATATATGTATATACTTGTGTAACCACTACCTAAATCAAGATGTAAAACATTTCAAAATTTTATTATGATATTTATTCCTAAACTTGAAATTTTCAGCTAAGAACCTCAGTTATGTGGTATAGTGGTTTAAAATAGGGATTCTCAAATTTTAATGAGCAAGTGAATTGCCTGGGGGTCTAGTTAAACTTTAGGTTCTGATTCATTACATCTGAGGTTGGCCTCAAGACATTTGAATCTCGAACAAGCTTCCCAGTAATGTCGGTGTTTCCTGTTTGTGAACCACACTTTGAGCAGCATTCTTTCAGAGAAGGGACATATGAATCAGAGGGGTGGGTTCAAGTCCTGGTTCTGCTAGTTGGTAGCTCTGTGAACCTATATCAATTACTCAACCTCTCTCGTACTCACTTTTCTTATTTGTAAAATAGGGGCAATAATATTTACTTTGCCAAAACTGTTGTGAGATAACATGAGATGATATAGGGCATAGTGTTTGGTGTGCAATATGGTAAGTATTCCTACTCTTATATCTGGCCATGGGACATTGACAAACACTCAACCCCACTGGACTGATTTTCTTACCTGTTAGTGAGATGGCCCTTCAATCTCTAAACCTCTGTGATTCTCTTGCAGAATTGAATGTCTCTTATTTTATTTCACTCATCTTTTTTACTTAAGAAGAAAATGTGGAAAAAAAAATCAAGAACACTGTTCTCTAGAGGGAAGTGTGGCTAGAGATGAAAAATAACTTTAAAATCATAGTGAAAGAAGTAAAGCATCTAATTAATAAATGTTTACTGAATGCCTTCTCTGAGTCAGGCCTGGTCCCAGCCCGGAAAGAGCTCACAGCCTAATGGAGAGATGGAAGACAAATATTTGAGCTAGTAGTAGTTGGCTAGGGGAACTGAAAACTCCAGGAAACCGTTTCTATTCGCTTTGATTTGGAAAGCTTTTTGTAACACAGGCTCAGCAGAACCAATAATATCCTGAGACCTATGTAGAGTAAATTTACTTTGGATTCTTTGCCAATTTCTGTCAATTAAATACAAGGTCTTAAGTTCTTTTTTATTTTTCCCATTAGGTTAGTGGAGAATCTCCCTATGGTATTTGGAGTAAAGTACAAATTCCTTAGCTGGTGCCCAGAGCAATTCACAGATGGATGATTGTCCTCCTTGGCTGCCTAACCCCACCATGATCTCTGTTTCAGCTTTGTCATCAAGACCCATTCCTACAATGGGGTCATTCTCTCTAATAATCCTGGGACTTTGAGCTTGCTCTTGCCTTTGCTGATAAGTCCCTTGCCCCCAAAATCCTGTTTATTCTTTAAGAGTTACATTAAACATCATCTCCTACAGGAAATGTTCCCAAATTCCCATTTTGAGGTAGTAGCACCTTCTTTTCCTCTGTGTATATTTATGGAAAGGTATGCAACACATATTCTACTCTAACAAGTAGTTTATTTACTGACCCTCCGCTAACTCTAAACTTTTTAAGAAGAGAACCGAGTCATATATTTCTATGCCATCCATACAGGTGGCAGTGGATTTCACACGTGAAGGTTCCATAATGTTGTCTGTACAAAGAGCACACAAAAACTTGCTCCTCATTCAAGATGCTAAATAGAAAGACTTAAAACTTATTAATTTTTAAATATTCAAATAAATTCTGCAGAAACTTGTGTTGGCAGGTTACTATGTTGTGGAGAACCAAGACAAATGAAATGATAAACTAAAGATGATTGGCATTTAAAACATAAAATAAAATAAAGTAGAGGATAATACACATGAGGAAATAAATGGGGTAAAATAGCAAGGTTGGAAGTGTTCTAAAAACTAAGTGTATTGAAAGAGCTAGAGATGTGTAAATTGGACTTTTGAGCAAGTGAGGGTAAAGATGCAATGGTCTCAGAAGGTATTTTTGTCGTCATGGGCTGGGTTTTTTTTTAAGTTTCTTGGGTCTTGTTCTAGAGAGGTAAGTTCCAGAGTTTCTGTCCAGGTAGAATCTGCAGGAAAGATAACTAATGAGCAGAATGTGAAACAACGTTATATTTTTTTGTAGGTTGTTGAGACTAGACCTCCAGAGAAACACAGTCTAACAATAAACAATATAAGTCTCTTGAGTTTCATTTTGCTGGCTTATTCATCCATCTGAGATTAATATGAGGGAGGTGAGGAGCTCCATGTTCAGCTGCAGAGGTTGGAAACCATGACGTGCTGGCCAAACGCTGCTAGCAGCCTCTTTTTGTAAGTAAAACGTTGTCAGCATACGACTACACCCGTTCACTTACATCTTGGCTGTGGCTGCTTTCCCACTGTGACTGTAGAGTTGAACAGGAATGAGAGAGATCATGGGGTCTGCAAAGTTTAAAATGTTTATTTGATTATTCATAAAAAATTTTGCTGAGTCCTATTCCAGTCTCACACTCTTCTCTTTTCTTTAACAATTCAGACAGGATGCTGCAGTCCCATAAAAGTGATAACACCACTCTAGCTGTGGCCCATGTACTGTATGATATGTTTTTGTCTTTTGGATTGTTGGAAAATATTCACCAAGTCACAACAACTATCTGTGTTACATGTAAGCTGCTAACAAAAGCAAATGCTATACTTTTTTATTTTACATTATAGTACATTTATATAAAATGAAGATCAGTACAGAGGATTCTTACATACCAGTGCAAGGATTCACAGGTCAGGCATTTTGAGGGGGTAATTTCCAACAGATAGCAAAACCTTAATACATACGTATGTTTAGACCTAGTCAAGTTTACTTATCCTAAAGGAAACAAATGTGAATATGCAAGAAGATTTAGCCATTAGAACATTTTCATATAATATAAAAGATTTGAAATAATCTAAGTTCCCAACAGCAGAGGATTCAATCAGTAAAGTCTACCCATATTGCTGAAATTTAAATGTCATGCATGCATTAAAAGATTTTAAAATAAGTATTTCTAAACATAAAAAGATTATCAACTTGCCATTTACTACTGGGGAAGATATAAAACTGAAAAAGAATATAGCTAACTATTATTAGGTGTTATCAACAGATGGGAACATTTTAAATGAACCAGTTTGTTTTACTAATGTATTCCCATAGTTAATACGTATATTTGAAAAATAATGGAAAAAATCCCATTCCCAAGGCATACATATACTTCACAACTTTTTTTTCAAGTGAACCTAATTAATAGTCTAGAGAGGATACAATGTCCAAAAAAGGTATTCTGGAGTTTGCACCAATATCTCCAACTCCCAGGTTTACATTCTTCAGAAATGCATGTATTGAACAGACACACACACACACACATAAACAGGAAGCAGTACACCACTTGAATCCTTGGGTGCCTTTCTTTTTTATGTACACAACCTACCTCTTACTTTTTAAAAAGACTACATATGATTTATTCATATTCTAGAGTATAATCAGTTGTGAATTGAGTGGTAAAGCCAGATTTCTCATTTCCATACTTTCTAAAACTTGTATAAGTTATTATTTAATTTCCACCATTGAATGAGATGGGTCTCATGATAATTACCTCATTTCCATATTAAAAAACAGCTGATATATAACCAAAGATAGAATATTCAGGAAAAAAAGGGACAGCTTTGGGTGAAAATTTTCTACTTTTTTTTCAGTTTTATCTCACACATCAGCATCACGAGGTAACTATTAAACTTTTCATGATATTCCATGCTTTTAAAATTTTCTTGAGATAAAGCAAGACACTCTAGTAAAATTTCCTCATTTCAACTGTCATGATGTTCTTTGGTAATAAAACAATATTCTTTTGTGTTTAGTTTCTCAGGAGCCTCTGACATTATAAAATATTACAAGTGTAAGTTTAAAAGGTCTTTTTAAGAGTTCAGCAAGTTTTCATAAAATAGTGTTACATTTATAAGTCTTGAAATTCTGAACCTTCCTTGTCATCTATGTCATAAAGCTATTGTGAGGATTAAATAATGTGTATAAGATGCCAAGAATATTATTGCTTGGAAAGTTATGTCACTCAATATACTGTTGCTAATTTTGTCACTCCTTATTGTTGATCAAACATGTTATCTGATAAAATAAAAACAAAACAATGGGTATGTTGACCATCACTTCCGTTTTCAATTAATTAGTGTGGCCCCACGAAACAGATTTTAGTCTAAGCTCCTAGGTTGGCATTTAGGGAGTAATTTCTAGGTGGCAATTTCAAAGCTAAGATTCAGTCTAGTTTCCTCTTCACATTTTTCTCTTTTTCTTTGAGGTAAAAATGGAAAGTCAGCCATCTCGCACAACTGGTCAGGAAGATTGAAAGAAGAGGCAGAACATGCTTCTAAATCATGTAGGAAATAGTAGTTTCTGTGGGAGGGCAGTTTGTGTATGCCTTTGAAAGTCCCTGTTTTCAAACATCTGCCGCAGAATTCCTGCAAGGCGCTGTCACCAGTGTCTATTTAATGCAGGAGCCAACTTGTTTACCAAATTCTGAAATGAAAAACAAGATGTTCTTGTGCGGACTGTAGAGAATTGCAGTTCCCATTTCAGCCTGAACCTCTGCTTTTTCCACCCACATCGACTTGAGAGTCTTGCAACACCAAGCTCATAACAGAAACACTAATCACCTCCGCACTTTTCAATGCCTTGTTTTTCTCCACCACAAAAAAATGTTTACTTAGGCTGAAATACTTTTTTACCTGAAGCTCAGAATTAGCATTTGCTTCCTCAGTCTCTGTGTATTAAACGGCCTTTTACAGTTCTTGGATGAATATGGACATGGTTGCATAACACAAAAATCACTTAAAGGTGAAGCAGAAAATTTTACATGGTGGTCCATAAAAGGCTTAATTCCATTAAGGCTTATCTCTTGGTTCATAGAATCAGATGAATTGCCAAGGGGGCAGGGGAAATCCTATTTTTAATTTAGTGCCCAAAAGTGATTAACACTTTGACTACTCTGGTTGCTGTTAATTTTTTTTGTGGCTTTGAAGCTTGTATCAAGTTTCACTTTTATCCTTATATTTAGACTGATCTTTTCATTGAATGAATTAGTGAATATACCACCTACGTATTATGTAAACATATTGTCACTCTGGCCTACAGATGGTCTAACAGCCAAGCAGGGTACTGTAAGGAGCTCATAAAATGCTACTAGAAGAGGTAATATATATTCACTCAATAAACCTTCCCCCAAGTGGATACATTTTGAGAGAAAAGAAGATACAGAAACAGAGGGTCCTTAACTGGAAAAGAGTTGCCAATAAATATATAAAAAAGAGATAACAGATATGAAGATTTTAGATTGCCTGAAGAGGAAATGTCTGTGAAAGAAAAATGTGAAATACTAGGACTGTCTTCTTATTGCATACTTTTGCTTAGATATGAATAAATGTCTGTGCCATTCATTTGTTTTTAATGTAGAAATTGGACACCATGATTCATGGTTTTCTGAGAGCTATTAGTCTAGGATGTCCACGTACTGTCAACTCATCCTCCAAAAATCCTTAGCTGATCAGCTGGGTAAATGGAGGCACTGTGCTCCCCAAGTGAGAATGACGGGGATTGCAACACATCTGGGTGTGGTGAAGGGAGTTCGGTTTGGGGCGGGGCATGTGAGTGTAGAGCTGCCTGTGAGGTTTCTAATCAGCAGCACCACAGGAGTAGTTGGGATGGGAGTTCAAAGGGGATATTTGGGCTGGAGGTAGCCATTTTGTAGTAATTGGTATGTAGAAAGTTTTCAAAAAAGCCAGTAAAATGGATATAAAGCATAAAATAGAGCCTCAGAACTTAGTCTTGAAATCAAAAGCATACTTAGGTTTAAACATGGATAATAGCTTATATGGCCGGGTGCCTTCTTTGTGCGGCACCGTGTGCTAGGTCTTTACACATTAATTATCCTTCCTGTCCACGGTAGCTTTAAA
Source organism: Trachops cirrhosus (assembly GCA_028533065.1). Classification (NCBI taxonomy): domain Eukaryota; kingdom Metazoa; phylum Chordata; class Mammalia; order Chiroptera; family Phyllostomidae; genus Trachops; species Trachops cirrhosus. The sequence goes on from CM052539.1 coordinate 156,993,127, forward strand.
AGGAGAGCTGTCATTTCCATTTTACAAATTAGGAAGTGAGGATTCAGAATGACAAAGTAATAGTCCAAGGACACACTACTAGTAAGTACCAGAACTGGGAATTGAACACAAGTCTTGTTTTGTTTCAAAACATATATGCCCATGAGCACTGTGTACTATCTGGGCATCATTTAATATTCTCTATGTGTCATGAACATTCATGTAAATAACCTCATTAAATCCTTACAACTCTGCAGGCACATATTATTATCCCAGCTTTGTTCCTAAGGAATCTGAAAATCGCACAGGTCCAATGATTGGTCTTAGGTCAGATGGCTAATTCTGCGGAGCAGGATTCATACCTACCACTGTGTTCCCTCCCCCCACCTCCAAGATGTCCCATTGCCTCTCTGGCACAGAGAGGACAGAATTAAGATTTCTCAAGTACATGCCTGGAAGAGTGGGTGCCTGAGCTGGAAGCTAATGCAAAACATCTTTGAGGTCCAAGGATTCAAAATAATACCAAGAATTTGTGGTTTAGAGCAGTAGGAGAAAGCTTTTCTGGTTCCTTCTCCAAGAAGCAGTGGATTTGTCAGGACTCTGTCATTCTCTGAGTGACGGTAGAAAATGGGATAGTTGCAGTAATCAATAGGCAAAGAATTCAGTGTTCAGGCCTCAGTATTTTGCAGAGTGAGAAGTTTGGAGTAAAAGGTCCTAATGGTTTCTCCCCCTCTCCCCACATTAAAATGTATAAAGTTCATGTCTCCTCAATTTCTAAATTTTTTAGACAGAGCATTCTGTTCCAGTTGTGCATAGGCCTGCAGAAAAGGACAGACCAACAGTAAAACAATCAACTAAGCTATTTTTTAATAAACATTTTTTACTCCTGGGAGAGACTCTTGCCCTGTTTGCTTCCCCTGGGTCACATGGATCAGGATTAGCACACCTTACCTGGAAACTATCTTAATTTTAGGTGACTCTATTCTCCTTGCCTGCTCAGAACATAATGTACTGATGAGTTGTACATGGTATTATGAAACTAATTTGAGCTATAATTACTGTTATTTTCCCCCTCTTATTATAGCAGAGGCGATGCTGAAGTTCAGAAGCTCCGACTTCAGTCTGGGTCTAGGCTACAGTTCTGTAAATTTCCATCCTGCGATACAGTGATGGATCTTGCTTAAAGACAGTTTTAATTACCTTAGAAAACCTCAAGGAACTGTCAGATGGCAGAAATTTGTTACCAGTTTTACTCAAAACAGCACAGAGGAATTGAAAAACAGAGAAAGATGAATATTATAGACAGTTTGTTACCTAGCAGGACAGATAGATAATAAACTTGGCTCCTTTTTTCAGCTAAACTATAAAAATCATAATCTCTCTCTTGACAGAGATTCACCAAATCAGTCTGGCAGTCTTTGGATAGCCTTGGACCTAGGGTTACTGTCAAGGATAAATGAAAATTGCATGTGGCTTGGATTGATCTATTGACCCTTCTTTCAAAGCCTTGCTCTGAGGAGGAAGATACTTTTTTGCTTTTATCAAGAAAAGAAAAAGGCAGCTTCTCTAGGACTATCATCATGCAGAAAACGGATGCGGGTGGAATCAGAGGCCCCACACTCCTCATGCAGAGGAGATATCTGTAATAAAGCTTACATTTTAAAGTATCATTGAGATGGGAATTTAAAAGGAATTAGATGAATATTAATCCTTTGTTTGGGTGCATAACCTATTAGATTACCCTATCTCCATTCTGACTGTATCACATTTCAGCAGCATGATTTTCACTGTGATATTGGATGTAGAGTTGGAATGGATATGAGGACTCTTTAAATGCTTAGCTTACTAAGCGCACAGATAACTAATCTACAGACTGCTAAGAGAGATTTTTAAGATTGTGAAAAAGCATGCATATGGTGATTTCTAAATGTAGTTGATGTTTAAGATGAACTGTTTTAGGTACCAACTCCTTCTGTCAGGCTTTCCTGACTTCTGTTTTCACGAGTTCTATCCTGGGTCACCTTTTGCTTTATATCAAATATCCACAGGCACAGGACTGTTGTGTTAATTTCATCATATATGCAATGACATGTCATTTACATCTTAAGGAATGCACACAAAAGCGAAATCTTACACTGCACTTGGACTACTGCTTACAGCTAATGTTTATGGAAGACGTGCTGTAATCATGCAGTTGGCTGAGTTTAAGGAATCTGAGGACTGACTGTCTGAGAGCCAGTAAGTGGTGAGCCATTACCGGGGGAGCCTACAGTAGGTCGCCCTGGAGGTCATGCCCCTAGTCACTATTATACAGTTGTGCTGCACCCTGTCTATTGTATGGTTCCCACACAATAAACATTAGGATAAATAAAAGGATCTCTGCATTTTCTTCCTACTTCAATTTCAAGAATATCTTTATTTTACATATTATTAGCCATAAATGTAGGAGGAAATTTCTTTTTAAAGCCTCCGATGAGGATTTCCTCCTCTGTTCCATCAAATCTGCTCTTAACAACATCATTTACCTCCATGTTGCCAAAGACAAGGTCATTTCTTTGTTTTCTTCTTACTTTAACTCAAAAGCAGCTTTTACAAAAGTTGATTTCTCATTCTCGTCGATCTGCTTTCTTCACGGGGCTATGATTTCCTCTTACCTTATCGGTCATTTCTTCTCTGTTTCCTGGGCTGATCCTGCTCATCTTCCTCACCACTGAGGACCTGGCACTCTGTCCTCAGCCCCCTCTCTTCTCTGTGCGCCCTCACTCCCTGTACGTGTATAGTGTATATATACCATTCAAATGTGGAATGGTTACAAATTTCTGTTTCTGACCAGGCCTCTTTCCTGAACTCCAGGCTTGAATAACTACCGGCCTGCTTGACATCTCCATCCATATGTATAACACTTGACAATGCTAAAACTGACTCAGATTTTTACCCAAAAGTTGTAGTTTTCACCATCTAATCAATGTAATCTCTTCCCTCTACTTGCTCAGGCTTGGAAGTAACCCTCCTGTGGTTTCATATCCTGCATCCACCAGAAATTCATGTTGGTTCTACTTGCAAGTATAACCAGAATCTCAGCCCTTCTCCCTGATTTCCCTGACATCACCCTGGCCCAAATCTAATAATCTTGCACTTCCTTACAGGTCTTGTCCATCTTAAGATGGATCATGTTAGGTGTTTGCTCAAAACTCTACAAGTTACCCATTTACTGCAGAGTAAATCAGGGCCCCTACAAGGGCCTACACAGTCCTACCTCACCTGCCCCCTAAGCTCCCACTCCTAAGTTAGTTCTCCCTTGTCCTCTCTTATTCCTGGTTGCTCATGGATCACCCAGCTCTAGCCACACTAGCCTCTTCCAACACACTAGGTATGTTTCTCTCTTACGGCCTTTGCCAGAGCCCATCCCTCTGCTTGGGCATTCTTCTCCCAGATGTCTCCATGTTTTCTTCCCTCACTTTAACTTTCTTGTCAAACCTTGCTCTTACTCCTGCTTTCTCTTACCTGTTCTACAGTGATGTTTTTTCCACAGGATGACCACCTCTAATACTACATAATGTACTTATGCATTGTTTCTAATTTATTTACTAAGATCCACAGGAACAAGAAATTTTAATTGTTGTTGCTATATTGATGTAGTCCAAGTACCAAGAATAGGCAAACTATACGAAGAACGGCTTTTTATTTATAAAATAATTCACATAAAGTACTTTCCCTGGAACCAAGTAAGTGCTCAATGGGAGCTACTTATTATTACTTAGCCCTTCCATGTGGGATTATTATTTATTTTTTGATCTTACCCCTTGTGAATTCTGTGAGACATAGTTTATAGAAAAAGCAATATATTCTAAAGAAAGGGATTGTAAAGTGCACAGTAGTAGATTAATGTTACTATTTGTTTACAAGACAATCCATTGGTAAGGTTGCAGAATAGTAGTTTGGTAATGACCCCCCTACACACACACACACACACACACACACACACACAGCTTTCCTCCCCTTCCCCCTTTAGAGCATGAGAGTATATTCACTCTTCTCATTATGATGGGAATTTGATTGAGATTGCATGTATGGTCTTTATAATTTTATCAACAAGAGTAGTTTCCATAAAATAGTGAAATAGACTAACTCCTAAAAGAAGCATAACATACTGATAAGGCTTAATTCCTCTTGTTTTCCAGAGCCATTCACTTGTTAAGGGGGACTTGAGTGTGAACTAATTGAGTGTGAACTATGATTGTGGTACAAAGGGACTGTGGGTAGGAAAGGAGCCTTCCCTTCCATGCATAATTCACTTAGATAACCAACTCACCTTCTCTTAAGCCCAGCACTAAAAGCTGGTATTCAGCAGAGCAAATAGACAGATATTTGGGGGCATGGTTTGTTATTTTGCTCAATTTTTCTCCTTTATATGTAGATTCACACTATTATGTCTGAGAGAATCATCCTGATGAAAGAAAATGGTCAGCAGCCCATTCTCAGTAAGATGGAAATGATGCTTGTTGGTAGCAGGGAATTATCTAATGACATGGAAAATGGCCATGTCTTCTTAAAGATGCTTCATAGCTTTGTTGAATCCATCACTCTTTGGCAATGGAACTCTCCTTTTTAACCATTTGTAGCCCAGAAACCACTGAAGCACCGAGATTTAAATTTTAGAAGCTGTTCATATTCAGAGAGGCACAAAAGGAGTTGTACCTGTCTCATAATGCAAACAGAATTTTCCTCAAAGTTAATAGATGCAAATCATTTTAGCTTGTGTCCTGGCTGATTGGGGAGAAATTTGTTCACATGAATCTTATCACATTGGTTACTACAATATTAGAACATTGTCCCATGTTCTCATTAGTGCACAAATTTAAGAGCAAAACCAGAGTTCTATTATTTATGTGGCAATAATGAACATCAGCAACACAGGGAAGATTTGTGCTTAATTGTGGGTAAGTTGTTTTCTAAAGATTACTGAAGCTTCTTTTACCTTTCTTTCAAGATTCATTTGATAAATTTTAGTGAAGCATTCATTACATACAATGCACAGAGTTGGGTGTGTGTTTTATACATAGATATAAATTCAATATACACTTGTGAGTATCTACCATGTTCCAGGAATCTTGCCAGGAGCTGAGGATGCAATGATAAATAAGTGGTCTCTCTCCTCAAAAAACTGACAGCATAGAGAGAAACTGATGTACAATTAAATAATTAAAATTCAATATGATATTTCCATCAATAGGAACACATCTATGACCTAGTTGTAGCATATGGGGAAGGGATATTAACTTAGATGTTAGAAGTGGCTGTATTTTGAAGGATCTGTGCAAGTTTTCCAGGCAAGGATGGAAAGAGAAATATATTTTGTTTTGTGAGAGTTGCCTTTCATCTTGAAAGACAGTATGTGCTTTTTTTTTTTAATTATGAGGAGGAAAACATAGATGTCCAAACCAAAAGTTTGGTCATCTTTTGGTGACCAAAACATTACATGTTTATAGAGATACAGAACAATGTTTATTGCATTCAATTATATGTAATAAACTGTACCAAGTACTTTTTCATATCCAGGGATAAACAAAAAAGACTCTTCCTCACTCTTGCAATTTAGTGCAAGAGAAATGAAAATGACAGAATAATGTGTTATAATAGTATGAGATATAAATTGCAGTTGACTAGGTTGTCTATTATAACCTGAAAATTGATCAGGGACAACAGGATTAAATAAGCTGATACATTAGGAGTAAGAAGTTAAACAATAAAGTGTTTAAAAAACTGAAAAAAAAGAAGTTAGTATTAGCTCAAGTCTAGACTCTTGATCCAGTGGAGTACTACCATATCGCCTTTCTGCCTCAAACACACACACACACACACACACACACACACACACACACACACACACCTTGTTGTATTGATGGGCTTTCCCAAGTGCAGAAATTCTCTTCCCAGCTCCCACACTTCTCTATTTTCTCCATCAACTAGCTGACATATTCTGGACCTTCTTGCTCTCAATCTTATTTTCCATTCTTTGGTACTTGATTTTTTCATGACTAACCACAAAAATACCTAAGACTGCAGCTAGCATGGCCCATGTTCTATGTTCCATGTTCCATGACCAATTCCAGGAGATACTGTACTCTGGGAGGAAATGTGGAAGCTGTCCCAGAGTCTGACAGTCTTTGCTGGGCCACAGAATAAAAAAATGTAGGAAGGTGACAGGTATTATTTTGTATTCTCTTTCAAGGATTGCTATAGTCTCACCCTTTCCTCACCTATTTCCTTTCTTTTAAATTAACTTTTATTAACAACTTTTATAATAGCCTTAATCTCTCACAAAACCTAATAAATTATAAACTCTGGAGGTGCATTCAGGCTGGCATCTGAGCAGACTAAATACCCCACAGGCAATTCTAGTGTCTGCAGAGCTTGAGAATTCTGCCTTAACCCCCATGATCTATCAACTGTTAAAATAACTTCTTCCCAACCATCAGGACTGGAGTCAAAACCAAGATTAGTATGGCCACAGAGACTAATCACTTTATCTAAATCCTGAGTTCGTATTTGAATCACTGAGAGTTCTTTTGAAAAAGTACCAATGGCTGTGCCTCACTGCAAACCTAGCTACTCAACAAGACTCTGCAGGATGGGTCCTGGATACTTTAAAGTGTTCTAAATAAGCCACCAGGACTCACAACCATTCAGGACCCAGAACTCATGTTTGTAGAGAAGTCTGGTTATTAGCTAGGGGATTAATCCGAGCTGACTTTTTAAGTGGGGCACATACAGATGTGGGAAGTTGATAAAGTTAGAATAAACATTTTCAAGAAGAAATGACCAAGAAATACACCCATGGAAAATGGTATCAGATAATTGGATGGATGGATGGATGGATGGAATTTTAATAAGTGGAGATCAAGATAGAGGGCATGCCATGCCCACCTATTTGATATATAAAAGACTATATAGTACAATGGAAATACATTTTATAGAGAATAGAAAATATTGTTTACAAACAATATTCTCTTTCTGTGCTTTTGGGGAAAGTCATTTAGCCTTTAGGTTTATTTTTCTCAAAAGAAAAGTATTGGATTATGAGTGCTATTATTTAGTTCTACAATATTAATTAAGTATAATCATCACAAATATATACTTATCTGTAAACTAAAAAAGTGGGCATGGCCCCTAAATCCTATAGCATTTCCTATGGTCAAGTAATTCTGTCTGTTAACCCCTTACAGCTTAGGTTTTCTTATTTCATCAGATTGTAATTTAAACTTGGTTACTCAAATAGGAATTTCATTTAAATTCAATAAGATATTTATTACATAATGTGCTAGCCAAGTGTCATCCAGTTATTTAAAATGCGTTTAATGAAGTTTGTCATCCAAATAATTATTACACTATATTGCTTAAACTAGAAATTATGTACATGTAACTCATCTTTTAACATGCAGTTATGCCAATTAAATGCATCTCCTCAGATTTACTTTAAAATAATTTTATTCATCTAGATATTAATTGATCTAAATCTATCTGTTTAACACCACTTAAAACTAATATTTATATAACTTTGTCACCAAAATCTGGTAGTACTGACACTTCCTCCAAGGAGAGGAGACACAACACTGGACAGAGACTCTGGTTTTCACATCACATCAGAACAACATGGGCTCAAGTCCAGCTCTGATGTTTACTAGTCAATGAACACAGGTGAGATTCTTAAATCTCTCAATGCCCATTTTCCAAACCATAAATTTGGAATGTTACCCCTTTACAGAGTTGATAGTTAGGGATTAAATATAATATACAATACATAACATACATGGCGGACAAAAAGGTGTGGCTACTATTATCATTATCATAATTATACAAAGTCTAAGCTAAAAAATGTTAAACCCAAATAAATTAACTGATACATGATGTTTAAAATGCAGTTTTTGGAGTGTGTGTGTTTTATTATGATTTATTATGCTTTATTCATTATTATTTATGAATTACTTACAGTAAATGCTCAAGACATATTTATTGATTTATGTTGGGGACTGCCCTGCCTGGTTTCAGAAGCTGTAATCCCCTGTGGCTAAGACTGAGTAAAGGACCTTGGGACCATAAGCCACTTAGGAGACAAAGCTTATCTTCCTTGTAGGGGCACTGCCTCTGCCCGCTTTCTCTTCACCGTGCTTGGCCTCAGGCGGATGCTTGGTTAGCCAATAATGGGTAAGATTCCTCAAAAGAGGGATTACCTAAGATAGGCCTGGTCATGAAGGGGCCCTCAGGGAAGGACTTGGGGGTCTATAGAAAAAGGGGGTGATGGACCCTCACTCCTCAGCTTTGATGTAGCCTGAGTCCTCATTCTGTCTGCAAGAAGTCTCCTAATCTCTTGGCTGCCTTACTTCCCCTACCTGAATTAAGCCTGAAACAATGCTGGAGGTGTGTGCAGCCCTGTGCTGGAAAGGGCGGGTTCCCCAGGGCAATCAGGCCTAAGAAAGAATTCATAAAATCCTATGAAACCTACTTCACTAATACCCTCAATTTAAATGATTAGGGTCCAAGCAGGAAGTGAGTTTGTTCCCTAAAGTTTTATGACCCTTTAACTCTCTGACCCTGGCTCAGAATAAGCCCTCAGAGTTCTTTGAATGTTATCTATTGTTTAATCATTTCTGCCTGACAATGATTGATGAGCTTTACGTATATGCCCTGTATTCCTGTGCAAATTGAACCCAGTAAAAGCTTGTCAAGGCAAGGGTCTAGGCACTCTCCTCTTGAGAGAGTGGCTAAGGTGCTCCGAGGCTTGCTCTCCACGTGAGAGAGAAGCCGCTCTGTCCCTTTTCCTCCACAGGACTTGGTAGTCCGTGTGAATGTCTTGTCTCATCCATAATGCCACCGTGGACCTCAGGAGCCGGGATCCACATCAGATTTATTTATTCAGTTTCATTTTCAACAAATTCTTGAGTTAATGACCTCATCATGATATTTATAAAGTGATAGTTCACAATGCTAATAAAAATCTCTATACTTTTTTTTTGTTTTGTAAGTGGGATTTTCATGTAATAGTCTTCCACGAAGTAAAACACAAATATCTAGTTGTTTTTTCCTTACTTTTCTTTAATATACCATGAACTATTTTTACTCATAGTACTAATTTCCAATATCTAAGCTGTACCCACTGAAAATGCCCTAGTTCAATGAACTTGCCTTTAGTACCTTTCCTTAATTACTTTCTCACTCTCACTTCATGGATGAGAAGCAGAATAATTTTTTTTACTAACTCATCCCCTTTCCTCTGAATTCAACAAATAATTTCTTTTGTAGGATAAGAATCACATTGTTCCCCCCTTCCCATCTCTATGGAATGGTATGGAGGACACAAATAGGAAAAGAGATCATTTGACTTCTGAAATCCAGTCACTATAAAAATAGGCAGATTAAACAGGTTTAAAAAATAAAATATTTAATCAATTGTGTGGTAGATAGGAAACATAAGATCAAATATCTTGTTCTGACCCATCCTGTTCCAGAGAGAAATCAGAAATTAAACTGTATACATATTTTATACATTATTGGTTAAATAAGTTATAATTTATTCATCCTATTTTTAAATATTTGTATGTCACAGAATGTATAGGACTTAACTGTTGAGCTCTTACTATAACTTACATATAACTAGTCTAAGCTGGAGGGAGGTGGATAGGTTTTGGAAAGAAGGAGCTAAAAATATAAGATCTAATGTTTGCCCTCTGGAGTGTCATGATAGAGACACTGGGGAAAGACACTGTGGAGAGAAGTGATACATTAAAAAAAAAAAGAGTGTTATTTGCTAAGCATTTGATAGCAGAGAAATGGCTTGTGGTTTGGTCTGGTTGGAGCTTAGAGTTCATGTGTGGAATGGAAGAAGATGAAGCAGGTAAGGAAATTTGAAACAGAGCTGTGAGATCCTTAAATCACTCACAAGTTAAAGACATAACCTTCACAAATAGGCTTTAATGAGTAGTAAGCAGAAGAAGTTATCATAAGCATCATTAAGCACAAAAGAACCATATCCTCCTTCCTGGAGAAAGGCAACTAGCTGATGCTCAGGATTCAATAAAATTGAATATTTAGGTTACATACTAACTCATGCAACTTTCATACCTTTATGTAGGCTGAAAGAATCTTGAGCTTTTTATTATCGAAATAGTCTATTTCCAGGTCTGTAGTGCCTGTAATCATATTTCTAAAATTCAATGTTCAATTTTTCAATAAAATAGTTCTCCATGTTACTTGATGTTCAGGCCATACCCTGACTGGTATTTGGGAAGAACTGCAAATATGCACATTGTGCATACAGATGAATAAGTAATTGGTGAAAATATTAATTTCATCTGAAATTCCTGTAAGTAAATACATTTCTAAAAGAAAAAAATAATGCCTATAAGAGATGCATCTCCCAAGAATTATATATACCAGACTTCAAATACTATAATAGTCACTAATTCTTAGGCATATGCAGGCATTTGACAATCTCCTGATTAAATCTTTCTCTTTCTCCCTTTCTGGTAGGCTCTAAATCAAAATATTGGCAGAAACAATTTCAGAAGGGAAAATGGAAAAGTACATAGGATAGTAGGGGTTGCATTCTTGTCTATGCATTCATGTGATTTGTGTTCTGTTTGACTTCTGTAGTGCAAAATAAATATGAATTCCAGGCCCTCTTTTTCTCTGGAACTATGCTTCTGGCCAGTTGGAGAAAGAGATTTTACCATAAAAAGTAGTGATATTTTATTTGGTAACATTTTTTGTTATCATGCAACCAGTCACAATGTAATGGCATAGACCTCTACAGTAACGTCTTAAGGACAAAATGTAATTACTGAATCAGAATAAGAGCACCTTATCTTTAAAAATCTGAATAAACACATTATATATCTATATTCATTTGTCCATTTTTTTCCCAACAAATATGTATCCAGGGCCTTTGGTGTGTAATGAGGGGAGAAATTGGGCCATGAGATCCAAGGTGATGGATGAAAACTATTAGATTCAGGACACAGGAAGAATCAATGGGATGATAGTATGACCTGGCTGCACCTACAGAGGTTCCGGGTTCTAAGTGTGGCTTTGTCACTCCATGACACTGCATGAAATGCTGTGTGATCTTAGGTAAGTGGCTCAACATCTCTACTCCCTCAGTTTCCTTACCTGCTAAATCAGATAATAATTCCCCATTCGCAGGTGTAGGGACCATAAAACAGAACAGTGCACATGAAAGCAGTGGGGGACTGATCAAGCATTACTGATATACATAGGTTGTCATATCTGGCCCTGTTCCACCTTGAAAAATGGTACTTTGGGATAAGAAGGGACCAAACCTGAGGTTAGGCAGGCTAGGGCATGCAGAAAGTGTTCTCCTTTGAAAGACACACTGAAACCCGAAGTCATTTTTTGATGAGAGTAAAAAACACGTGCAGCTTTGTGAGTGAGGCAGGACATGCAGATGACAATAATTCCTGTCATGGTGAAAAATGCGTGTTCGTGAGGCAACATGGAAGTGGAAGGCTGAGAATCAGTTTACCCAACTGTTTTTATAACCGCTTTGAAGACCTGTCAATTTGTCAGTATGTCCATGTACCCAGCTGCATAAATTTCTCCTTTCAGACGTAACAAAACCATGAAAAAAGTCAGTATTCTGCCAGGATTAGGGGCATTTGGCTTGATAAGCTGCATAGCAAGCTACTTGTCAAGGCCCTGAGATAATGAAAATGGCTCTCTTCACATTACAAAGATACTACTTATCTCCCATAGTGTGAAAGCTATAAAAATTCTTACACGTTTTGTATTTACGTTCTAGGCTTCCACACATGGGGCAAGTGCATAACATTTTGTTTCTGCTCTTCTTGGCAGAATGTATGAAAGGATTGCGTGGGTTGCTATTACGTTTTGTTTTAGGAACCAGTCAAGAAGTGGTTGCCTGTCACTTTAAAAGACTTTTTAAAACTTCAGCTTTTTAGTTATGCCTGTTGACCATTTTTTCCTCAGCCTGGAGACAATGATAAGAAATTTCAGGTGTTCACCACAGCTCTGATAAGGAGGTTTCCAGATAATAGACTTCCTTGAGAGCGGTCTCCCCAGGAACAGGGGTTGAAAGGGCATCTGCTAGTTTATTTGAAAGTAAGCAACTATAAGAAATAAAGTGTAGTTAATGTTTTTTTAAAAGCAAGATCAAAGGAAGGAACCCATAAAAGAGCATTTACACTGAGTTTCTCGTGGAATATTTTGCTCTTTTCTTTGAGGAAAACTTTCTGTTTCACGTTGTCACCATTTCTGTACAGGTAGAGAAGTGTATTATTATTTGAAATAATATCATTTAACTCAATGCATTCCAGGTTGTGTTTGCACAAACTGGTACTGTTTCTTAGTATTCCAAGCTGTGATAATCATCGGAAAAAATAACTACATAGACCAATAAATTAAAAAAAAAAAACATGGCGGTTACCAGAGGGAAGGGGTAAAGGGTTCAAAAAAATGGTGACTGAAGATTTGACTTTGGGTGGTGAGTACACAGATGATGTATTACAGAACTGTACACTTGAAACCTATATGATTGTATTAGCCAATGTCACCCAAAATATTATGTTTGAAAAATGTGGTTAAAAATGTCATGTAAGTCTATTCCTTTTCTGTATGAAAAGTGTTCTGATTCATGAATGCACTGAGTTTTACTAAACCTCAACTTATTAGATGCTCAGAAAGTGCCGTGTTACTCAATACACTATTTTTCATTGATGTGTTAACATACTGGATCCTGAAAACAAACCTGTGTAGTAGCATAGGATGAGGGTACTGATGCTCAGGGCAGAAGCTGAGTTGTCTAGAGTTGTGCACTTTCCGCCGTGGACCCGGGTCCCACCGACGACGAACGGAAAACTGCGGCACAGCATTACCATCTCTACGCACTTGCAGTAAGTGCATAGCAAATCTTGCTAGCATGATTATGCACAGCATTAATTTTGTAAAACAGTAATTAATAGGCAAATGTCAGTGTCTTCAGGTTGTTTACATTAGAATTTTAAAGTTAAAATTGATAGCTAGACATACATGCATATGTATATACACATCTGACTTAAACAAATGCAGATAAAACTTACATTGCTTGGAAATACCATCCCCAGTGCCATTATTATTCTTCCTTTCATGACAGCAATGATTATTATGTATACAGTGTATTGTTCTAGTCCATTGTAAAAATTTAAATCCATATATGTGTATCCATAACCATTTATAGTATATTTTTGTGTGTGTATTTAAATTATTTACATAAATGCCATTTTCTGTTTTGCCACTTAACTTGCTTTACAAATTTTTATATCATCTTATTTTTCTGAGATGTATTTATGTATACATATAGTTTCAAGAAATAGTGAGGTCTTTAAATTTTAACTGTTTCTTATTTAGTATACCATGGTGTAAATACTCCATTACTTTTCTTCCATTTATGTGTTGGCTGTCCTTTGTGATTTCCACAATTATGAGCAGCTGCAGTGAATATCTGTATGTGCAACTCTGTGTATCTTTGTGTTTCTCTCCAGCATAAGCACACTTTAAAATTTTCTAGACTATGCTAAAATAGTCTTCAAAGAAAAGCCCATCAACTCCATTTCCCAGAAGAGAAAGTGGCAATTTCTCACAGGCGTACTTACCATTTGTATGTCATCTTTGGTGAAGTATCTGTTCAAATCTTGTGTTCATTTTAAAAATTTAGTTATTCGTTTTCCATTGTTTATTTTTGAAGATTCTTTACATATTCTGCATACAAATCACTTGTTTTAAATATGCTAGCAAATATTTTACCTCAGTGTATGGCTTTTCATTCTTTTATGAGTTCCTTTTGAACAGAAATATTGTATTTTGATGAAATACAAGTTTTCAATTTGTTTTTTATGTATTGTGTTTTTGCTGTTATATTGAAGAAATCTTTGAATATTTCAAGGCCACTATGATTTTATCCTGTTTTCTTCTAGAAGTTTTGTAGTTTTACCTAAAACTTGTATGAAAATTTTAGGTTTTACTTTTAGGTCTATTATCCATTTTGAGTTAGTTTTTGAGTATGGTATATGGTATAAATTGAGGTTCATTTTTTATATTGCTATACAAATATTTTGTCACTATATATTCAGAAAACTACTCTTTCTCTACAGATTTGTCTTTTTACTTTTCCCAGAAATCAATTGTCCAGAAATGTTTGAACAGACTTCTGAACTCTCAGTTTTGTTTCATTTATCTTTTCTCCTTTTGCCAGTGCCAGAACCTTATAACAAATCTTGAGATCAGTTGTAATCCTTTCAAAATTGGTCTTGTGTTTCAAAGTTGTTTTGAATATTCATTGTCTTTTCATATGAATTTTCAAATCAGATTATTTATAATTTTAATTTCAGCTTGATTTTACAAGGGGAGAGAGAAAGAGATAAAAAGAAAGAGAGAAGAGAGAGGAATTTAATTTTAATATATCAACAGTATAAAACATTTTTCTGTTTACTATTGTAACTTACATCATAGTGTTCCCTTCTGGTTTTATTTTCCTTCTTATAAGTCCTTTAATAGTTATTTCAGTAAGAGTCTATTTTAATAAAATCTTCTAGTCTTTGAATGTCAGAAAATATTTTCTTCATTCTCAAAATATAATTTTGCTTGGCATAGAATTTAATGTTGATGGCTAATTTTAATTAGAATTTTAAAGATATTTTCAACTCTTTTCTGGAGATTTGCATTACAGATATGAAGTCTGTACTTAATCAGTATATGTCATATATCATCAAGGTCCAGAACCCACACAGCAATTTGGATATGGAAAATTTAATATAAAGATTTATTAACTGTGACAAGGAATTAGAATATTGAGGAACTGGAAAGTGAGAAGAAAAGCAAAATATAAAGAATACAAAAACAGTGAACACGAGAAGCTGTTTCTAATGTCAGGGTTGAGCCTCAGACCGTGCTGAACTGCGACTGTCCACAGCTCACTGTCCGACAGAGGAGTGTGGTGGTTCCACACTGGTAGGCCCTCCTGAAAACCCACCTTCCAGAGTGCTGAGGAAAGCTGTTCACGGGAAAGCTTTTCAGGTCATGCCATGAGAGTCACTTTGCTATGAAATTGCCCTTGTAGTAAAGATTGAACCTCAACAAAGACACAATTAGTCTTTGCCCTGGGGTCTTAGGATGCATCCTCTAAGACCATGGACTGTCCCGCCTGATGAGTATCTTTGTTTAGCACACTGGATGCTCTAACAATGTCAAGTATGTGTTGGGAACTAAGGTCAGTAGCACAGATGGTCACCTATGTCTATGTGACCCAATAAAATCTCTGGGCACCAAGTCTTGGGCAAACTTCCATGATTGGCATACTCACAGCATATTGACACATATCGTTGCTGGAAAGAGTTAACACTGATCTTGACTCCACTGGCAGAGGATGCTGGGAGCTCTGGGTTTGAAACTCTCCTGAAATTGGCCTCTTCCCTTGGTCGATTTTAGCCTGTATCCTTTGGTTTTGATAAACCATAATAGTGAGTGTAACAGCTCCTACTGTTCTGTTAGTACTTCCAGTGAATTATCAAACCTAAAGGTGAGCTTGGAGAGACCTCTAAACTTATAAAAAGTGAGAACAGTCTTGTGAATGTTTCCTACCTTTGCACCCCCCGAGGAGCGCCAAGGGAAGCACTGATTGGGGCTGCTGATAACTGCACACTGTAGAAGTGGGGTGCCAGTGGAACCATGTCTAGTGCAGGGGCGTAGCACTGGAGAGGCTGCCTGACCTCTCCCTCGGAAGCTGGGATCTGGGAAAGCTGCAGCTGTCACAGGAGCCAGGTTCTGGGGAAGCCATCTATGTTGCAGGAATGGGCTGTGTACTGCAGGAGCCCAGTGACAGCACACTGAACCAGGTAGCAACGTCTCTATTTCCCACCATGTTACTCCAGTGCTCCTTGTCAACAACGTTTAGCATCATAGTGCCAACTGGTAAAGGAACATATTTAAGGAATCTATCTGTTTTTGCATAGTAGGTAATGAAGACTAAATTTAGAACTGAGAGATCATAAATATATAGCTGGCATAAGATTTTAATTTGTTTAAAATATTTTCTTTGGTTAGTTTTTCTTAAAATTCTACAGTTTCACTCTAATATGCTTTTAGAAACAATCCTCACCCAAAGACGTACTTATTGATTTTTAGAGAGAGGAGAAGGGAGGGAGAGAGGGAGAGATACATCAGTGTGAGAGAGAATCATCAATTGGTTGCCTCTTTTCACGCCCCAACCAGGAAACGAGCCCACAACCTAG
>CM052539.1:157009503-157027940 GCA_028533065.1 Trachops cirrhosus
TCCCTTCCCTTCCCTTCCCTTCCCTTCCCTTCCCTTCATCATTGTTCAGTCTTACTTGCCGCATGTTGAGCCAGTTTAAATTGATGATACATACTTGTATTTACCTCAAGAAAATGAACATATATTATCCTTTTGCTTTAATCCCATTTTTCTATTTATTTCTTCTAAGACTAATAAAAAGATCTTAAACATCTTTGTCTACCTTCAAAGCCTATTTTTTCTTCACTTTATTCTATCTAGTTTTTTTTATCTCTTTGTGATGCACTTAGAAAGCTTTTTCTCAATGCTTAGTTCCAAGTACAAATGTTCTTTCCATAAGTCCCAATCTACTGTTGATACTCTACTGAGGTTTAGTTTTTTTGATTATTTTTCACTGGACTTCACATTGGTTCATTTTATCCACTTATTTTTATTTACATCTAACTTTGTATTTTGGATGTCTTTGCAAATTAGGGATTTAAAATACACATAACATCCCCATTTCATTGAAGTAAATTCTTCAAATTATTTCTGTGATATGTTTTTGCAACATTTGTCTTTCTATGTGGTTTATAATTTTTGTTTTAGAGATGATTTTCAAGTTCCCAACAGTGAACCTTTCTTTGACAAACTTACTTACTGGTTCAATCTTGATCCAACAAATGCCACACTCTGAATAAGATTTTTGCTTAAATTTTAGTTTGGCACTCCAATTGTATGAACAGAGCAGTAGGTTTTATACTTTTATTTCCTTAGGAAAATCAGTTTATTGAAATTCATATAGGAAACCTCAGTAATCAAATATCTGAACTTTTCTCTATGAAGAGAAAAGAATAAGATTAAGAGTTTTTCTACTTTACCTTTTCATCTTATTCCCAGCAAATTCTTAAGCACTTTCCTCCCTCAGCATCACAGTTCTAAGGAAGAAAACTTGTGGACTGCCATCTAATGAATGTTGAGTACCTTGCAAAAAATGTTGACAAAATATAGATGCATGTTTAGTGTGTTGAAATGACTGAAACACTCCAAAGTCACTGGAAGACAGGGATGACACTGAAATATGTGCAGAGTCATTAGGAAGTCATATCAAGTAGGCAATTTTTCATATGTAAAGTGTACCATTTTAAATGAAATGTTGAGAGGATAGATGTATTCAGATATTGGGTTTACAGAAGATATTAATGAAGTGTCATTTCTTAGAGACACATATTAGAGAAGAAAGAACATATAGGACAAGTTTATTGGTTGCCAAAATGGTGTGACTCCAATGTCTAGCAAAATTTAAGCTTTCATCAAATCTATTACATCCACAGGTTTTCTCATTATTTCTACGTGTAAACATTGTATGAATAGCTCTGTGATGTTTTTAGTTATTAATGCTCCAGATAGGCATATGCTGTTATATAGCCGCGTGACAAAGTGACAAGATAGTTGCTTCTTTTTTCTGATGAGGGAAGCTTAGCCTCAGATTGAGGATTCTCACATAATGAAAAGTGACACATTTGCTCATTAACTGTGAGATCCCTAACTAGTGAAATTAAGTTCAACTGGTTAAAAAAAAAAACAAAGCAGATTCAAATCTCAGTTTCTTAACTTTTTAGTTCAAGTGACCATCTCCAGCTAAGGCCCGTGTCTGGGACTTGGCCTCCTGATTGTTCTCCCTTCAGTGATATGGATGTTGTCCTGATTGCATCAGCTCTCTTCCAAGAAAATCACTATACTACATTTATTGTTTATTGTTACACTTTTATACATTTTGTTTCGTTATAATTTGACGGTAGCTATCTGGACACCATTGTAATATATATTTTGCTATATATATTTTTAAATTTGATGCAAATGCAGCTTGTATTTTTTTACTTAACATTATGCTTGTGAGATACATATACATTGATCTATAAAAGTTTACCAGTTTTAATTTTTATATCATTGCCCTATAGTATTCTTTTTAATGAAGATAACATAATAGATCTGTTCCCTTTAATGATGCTTTTCTCTTACAAACAATGCTGCAATAATTATTTTTATGTATATATCTTTGTGTATTAGTACAAGAATTTTTCTAGGCTTATGTAAGTGAAATTGCTAAGGAGTACCATATTTGCCTCTTTAACTTCTCTGATACTGTAAGATAGCTTGTACCAGTGCTTGTACCAGTTTATCTCCTGCAGCAATGTATGAATTCCATTACTCTTCTTACTAAAATATGGCATTCTCAGTTATCCTAATTTTTGGTAATTTTAAAGGGATAAAATGTCTTTTCACTGTAGTCTAACAGGAGCCTCCTTGACTATTAATGGATAATATATACTTTCCTTTTTACTGACCATTTTGGTTTTCTTTTCCATGAGTATCTGTTCATATCCTTTCCTTTAAATTATATTTTTATTTTACTTGCTGAATTATAGAAATAATTTAAATCTTCTTAGTTTAACTTGAGAGCTGTTTGTTGTATTTTTATGATAGTTCTTGATGCAAGGCATTCTAATTTAAATACTCATTCATTGCCCCTCAGAGGGAGGGGCAATGGTGAGAAGAAGGAGGAGGGACATGTCAAAGAACATGTATGAATGGTCCATGGACATGGACAATGGCGTGGGGATGGACTGTGGGTGTTGGGGGGTGGGCTGGGCAGAGGAGGGCGAAGGGGGAAAATTGGGACAACTGTAATAGAATAACTATATAAAATTATGAAATAAATAAATACTTGTTTACTCATTATTTCTCTATTTTACTTTTAGTGTTTTCTATATCTTGTTTTAACACAAGACATATGTTTTCATTTGAAAGGTAAAAAGTTTCCATTAGTTTTCATATGCTTTTAATACAGCTGCTATTGATGTGTGTGTGGTGGGAAAATCCCAAACATATTTTTTTCCATTATGGCATTCCATAAGTATTTGTTGAAAGAGTGACTGAATTGTCTCATCTCATTCTTATTAATTTTTAAGTAAAAGTGTCATACTGGCCCAAGTGGAAAGGAAATTACCCTTATATCATTACAATTTTAATAGCTTGGCTGATGGAGCAAGTATAATTTAGAATGAAGTAAAACACAAATACATTAAGTGTGGGTAAAAGTTTCTAAAATCATGTCGGTAAATGGATGAATAATATATGAGGAAAACTCTATTTTCACTCAAAGTATTTCCTCTAATTAGAGCAGTATAGCTTGAAATGTAGAAAATTTGCAGTTCAGACCATCTTCTCCTTGTCTTTCTGATGTCCATTGTAAATTTGCATTTTCAAGAAATTAAGTCAAAGCGGTAGCCTGTCATTTACTAAGGTATTTGCTGTTTCTGCTGCTCTTCCTTTGCTCCTGAAGATTTGAGTTTCACCCCAGTTTCATATGCTCTCTGCTTGGGATTTGCTGAGCTTCTTGAATCTTCCCTCACCAAATTTGTACACTTCCTCATCATATATTTTCAGATTTTTTTCTACCCAATTCACTTTCCTTCTGGGACTACAACTACATATATGTCAGATATTTTGATCAAGACTTTGTGTGGTGTTTGTGTCTTTGTGTCTGTTTATTTTTACTTTTAACATATTTCTTCCCTCTTTTCTTCAGATTGGATGATTTCTATTGCTCTGTCTTCAAGTTCACTTACTTTTTCCTCTGTCATCATCATTCTAATATTAAATTCAGCTAGTGACATTTGAATTTCTATTACAGAGTTTTTTGCTCCTAAAATATTTATTTAGTTGTTTATATATACTCTATCTGGTATTTCCTATCTTTTCATTTATTACAAGTATATTTTCTTTTACCTTGTTAAGTATACATTTAAATCACCTGCTTCAAAGTCATTGTCTAATAATTCCAACTTGTACTCCTCTCGGGATTGGGCTCTGTTGATTGTCTTTTCCCTTGAAATTGGCTCATATTTTCTTGGTTATTTATATGTAACATAATTTGGATTATATCTTAAACATTGTAAATTTTATCCTGCATAGGCTCTAGATTCTGCTATATTCCTCGAGGAGTAATGATGCTTTTGTTTCTGCAGGCAATTAACCTGAGCACATTTAGACTAAAACTCTGGCTCACCAGTGGTGGATGACATCTCAAACTTAAGTTTAATTCTGCTCTATTTGGATGATCTGCTGTTAGCTTTCCCCATGCAGCCAGAGTTCATGAATTAGACCTGGGCAGAGTTTATATAACTTGGTAATCCCCATGTTTGGATCTCTTGTCCATGATTTTCTCCTACTCTTCATTATCTCTGGTTTCTGGCCCCATTCCCTAATTTTTTGGACATAAAGATAGTAGACTTTCTCTCAGATTATTAGAATTTTGGCCATTTCTCATATAGTTAAATCTATAGGAACAGCAAAACTACATAGTAGTATTTCCTTTTTCCTGGTGACAACTTCTTTTTGGAATCTGCCAGTCTTACTTCCTCTCCAAAGCCCTCAAGATATTTTGGTATTTTGTCCAGAGTTTATAGTTGTTATTAGCAGAAAGGTTGTTTGAAGCTTTTTGGAGCTTATTCAGCTATTGCAGAAAGGCATCAACATTTTTTTTGTATAGAATAATAAAACATTGGTATGGTATGAAGTCTTTTTGGAATGAAAAATAGAAATCATTAATTCTTATGATTTATTCGCTCTAGAAAACAATATAGTCATCTTAAGAAGCTAATTATTTATTCTGGCAAATGCTAAATTTCAGCACATATCCAGAACTCCTTTTCAACCCTAAGAGCCTGTGATATATTTTTTAATTTACTAAGAACTGGTATGTACTTAAATAGTGTCATCCACCTCACCAAGAAATTTGATTTTTTATGTAGGCAAAAAAAAAAATTGAACTTAAGACAAATAAATAAGAGGAATGTTATGGACTGAATTTTGCCCCCCTATAATTCATTTTCAGTCTTAACCTCCAATGTGACTACATTTGGAAGCGGGAACTATAGGGAGGTAATTAAGATTAAATGAGGTCATAAGAGTGGAGTCCTCTCTCCACTCTTTTTTTAGAACTGGTGTCCATACAAGAGGAGGAAGAGACACCAGCATTAGCTCTGTCTCTGTGCGCACACAGAGGAAGGGCCATGTAAGGACACAGTGGAAGGTGGCCATCTGCAAGCCAGGAAGGGAGGTCTCACCAGAAATCAGTCCTGTTGGAACCTTAATTCTGGATGTCTAGCTTCCAGAACTATGAGAAAATAAGTGTGGTTTAAGCCACCCAGTCTGTGGTATTTTGTTGTCAGCTTGAACACACTAATACAATGACATAACTTGCTTATACCATGTTTTGAGGGTAAAAAGCTGTAAGTATACAAAGCAATAAAAATAATTCCAAAGCATTTTGTACAGTGACAACATGCTTGAGTCAGCCAAGTGTCCTAATGCAGCAACATGTAAGGGAAACAGTCTCTAGGATGACCATCTGGGCTTCGGGGAGGAAACAGCTTCCTGATTTTAAAGCTATGCCTCGTATATTATTTATTCTTTTGGTAACACTTTGTTAGAATACTGCAAAATGACACATTTCAAATTTGTTTTAGACTGTAGAATGGTAAAAAAATGCAATTTGTAGATTGCCAATTTTAGCTTTCTCCAAGCTTTCAACTTGAATGAATTTCTATTTCAAGCAGATATTTATTACCATGTTTAGGAACCCTTTGACCTTAGAGTGAAAAGATATTTATTTGGCTTAAATCTGCAGGACTGTCATGAGTCCACAAAAGAAGTTACTTATAGAGCTTAGGAGAGATAAGAAAATAATCACTCATTACTCTACCATCTAGCAGCTGCGACCCCAGTGGTGAGTGTTTGTGTGTGTGCGTGTGTGTTTAAATTTGCTAAAGGAATGTAATGGTAAATCACCAACAATAACAGGAGAATCAATACTCTCTATCACCTCTTTTGTGAGATGTGGAGCACGGCCTGAATCTGTCAGACAGGATTAAAAGGCTCAGGGTGTCAGGGAGAATGCCAACAAATAGACCTGCCATGCTGTCCATTAACAGAAGCCCCAGATCACCACCATCACCATTGTTACTACTTTACAAGGGGGACATTTGGGACCTGCCACTTTTAAATGAAAGGTGGTCTGGTTATTCATAGCGGAGATTACTTGCATTTCTAACCAATAAAGTGTACACTAATTCAGTGATAACATTGAATAAACTCTGTGGAAAGGAAGAACCATTATGCTTCACCGTGACGGGGGAAATGACATTCGATCAAAAAACAGATAGAGGAGGTTACTGTGAAACTCAAGAACACAGCTCCAGGCTTGCTTGAAAGTTCCTGTCACATGCACAATCCTTCCTTTGGCAAAGGCTGATGCCTAAGCCTCTCTGGGTTCTTTTGTCTTTGTACAACAACAGCAGCCCATCATGCATCTGGCCAATTGTGCAATGGGATACCACAGGGAGGGATTTCCATCCCAGCACCAGCTGCCGATGATTTTATGGCTACCAGCATGCGGATTGATAGCTTCCATAAATTCACATCCAGCTAGTGTACCCACAGATGCCATTCTTATTCTTATCTTGAAACTTTACTAAATTTTAGCCTGAGAAATATCCTGCAGCAGTGAATTCTGAAAGCTGATTATGCACCACATAAAAAAGTCTTTTTATCCATTTTCAATCTGCTGTCTTTTGAATTCCATCCAGTTTCTGCTCTCTCTCAAATTAAGGTGAATGGGAGTATGGTATATAATTAGGCCGTGTTATACTATTCATTACTTTATTCACCTTAATCTTATTATCTCTGCAGACATGCTAGGTCAATTCTAGCAACATTGGAACAGAAGATGTGGTTAATTTTAAATGAACTGAATATAACTAATAACAGTGGATTGAGATAAACTAAATTGAAAGAAATTGTCATAGGAACTTTATTATGTTATTAACATTGGCAGGAGGAAAGTAGGTGTTTTATGGGCACAGCACTGGGGCCACAGTGTCTCTTCATATTTGTGAAAAGCTGTGAAGACAAGGAAAAATATCCGTAGATCCCTTATTCACTTTGCATTAGTTTTAGGTGAGTAATAGATTGTAAATACTCAGTTGTGTGCTTATAAGTTTTTCAAAGGATGAACCCGTAGCACAAACTTGTAACAGATCAAAAGTATGTAGTCAGCAACTGACAAATGTCAAATACCTGACATTTCTGGAATGGGATGTTAACAAGGAAATAAATGGAGGTATTTTAGTGAACTGTAGTCTCAAAAAGATAATAAGTGCCTATATATTTCTATAATTGAAATACAATTAGGTTGTTCAGCTGAAAAAATGAGAGGAATGTTTTGTTCATAGTAAACATATTTATTACAAATATTAAATGCATATAATCTAGGGCTTAACATAATTCTTTTTTTGTTTATAATAACATATTAGGTTATATGTTTGTGAATAAACTACATTGCAGATCTGCAGTGTCCCTGTGCTGTGATTTCTTCACTAGTTTGCTCCTTTATCCTGCACTTTTGGGGTACGATGAATGTCATTCATATTCTCTCTCTCTCTCTCTCTCTCTCTCTCTCTCTCTATCTCTATCTCTATCTCTGTCTCTATCTCTATCTTTCTATCCATCTCAACTTTCTTCTCGGATGTTGGCTACATAAGAGATTACAGAAAGTCATATCCTCCCATTCTTATTAATTTCTTGTTGGGTTTACTAACCTATTTGTTTTCTTTCTTCATTAAATTTATTGGAGTGACAATGGTTAAGAAAATTATATAGGTTTCTAGTGTACAATGCTATGATATACTATCTGTACATTGCATTGCGTGCTTACCATCCAAAGTGAAAATCTTCTGTCACAGTGTATTTGGCCCCCTTTACCCTTACTATCCCCCCACTCCTTTTTCCCTCTGGTAACCACCATACGGTTGTCTGTGTCTATGAGTTTTTGCTACCACTCAGCTATAAGAAAAGATGAAATATTGCCATTTGCGACAACATGAAGGGACCTTGAGAATACTACGCTAAGCAAAATAAGTCAGACAGACAAGGTCAAAAACCATATGATTTTATTTATATGTGAGGGGGTAAACTGAAAGCAACAAATCAACAAACAAGACAAACAAACAAAAATGTATCTGCTGTTTTACATGGACTCTGAACCGGCCAAATCCTCAGGCTGCTTTCTGTTCTAGTCCAGAGCACAGATGAAGCTTCCTGGCAAGAGAACTCACTCCCAACATCCCCTTAGCCTCAGTAACGTGATTTTTATGCCTCCCTGGCTTCTGACTTTCTACTTGAGTACCTGACCACCTATCATGTTTTATCCAGCTGACCTTCCTTTGTTTATATGTCTCAGGTTTGTTCCTTACAGTTTTCTGATTTCCCTAAATAGTGAGGGTTGTGACTCCTACATTACTAGCAGTATATGCCTGCGCTTCTCTTTCCCTGTCTAGTTTCTGGTCCCCTGTCTCATCTAGACTCCATCTTCCCACCCATACTTCCTACTTCAGCTGCAACTTACAGCTGAAAAAAATCTTGGTTTTTCTAGGAATCAGGTTTATTTTTCTACCCTTCTTTTTTACATAAATTACAAAATGTATGTGGTCCTTGTGAAATATGTGCAAATTACCAATAAAGTAGAAGAAATCACAATGGAACAAAATTGTATTTCTATGATTCAGAAGTAGTATCAATGTTTTGGCATTTATTTCTATTTTTTAAAAACATAATTCAAAAAATGTTTAAGGGGTTTTTAAAAATTCAACATTGTACTATACACATTCTCATATATTACTTAAAAAACTTTGATGCACATGATTTTTAATAGTATATTGTTTAATTTTATAAATCTTCCATAGTTATTCAGTTATGCCTATCATTCTACCATGAATATTATTTCTAAAATAAGTATATAAGTAAAACCGATAAATATCCTTGTTGGTAAATAATTGTCTACATTTCACATAATTTCCCTGGATTAAATTAATCAAATTGAAATTATTGTGTTAAAGTATATAAAGATTCTAGAAGCTTTTAGATTATATTGCTATATTATATTATACAAATGGAGCAAAGCTACCTTTGGAGAACTACTCTCCTTCGATGGATGAAAGTGCTCTTATAGCTGGGGAAGGGGAGCAGGTGGAGAACAGGGCATTTTCATATGATGGCACAATGCAAGAGAAACACAGTTTGTGCAAGTGCAAACTCAGACATGACCTGTGGTAATTATGCATAATAAGTGCCCCATTAATAAGTGCCATCTCTATTTTGTCCTGTGACTCATGGTGAAATGTTCTCTCCTATACTTGACTCTTATCAGTAATGTTTGGCTGCATCGTACAATCTTATTTCCAATATTTTCTTCATTCTCACCTCCACAGCTCTGTTAAATTATTATATTTGCCCCATTCTCACTTCTATGTTTATTCCTGGCCCATATTTTGCACAGCAGCTCTCTTTGGATCTTAATTGTTTCTGATGAGGAGCCAGTGTTCAGATGCCCTTTAGCAGTTTGGCTGGTGTTTGTGGAGGCTTTTGTTGGCACTTACTCTGCTTGGGGTTTGCTGAACTCTTTGTAAATGTGTCTTTCACCAAATTTGGGAAATTTCTGACTTTTCTTTGTCTTCAAATACTTTTTCTGAAAGCCCCTCTAGGACTCTAAAACATATATTTTCTACCTTTTAGTAATGTCTTACAGATTCCTGAGGCACTATTAGTCTTTAATTTTTCTTTCATTCTGTACTTCTTCAGGATCTGATCTGAGCTACATGGCCATTACAAAAGGCTGAAGCTTGACTATGTGTTCTGGAAGAAGTTTACATTTGTGCATGTCTGAATTGCCTTCATTTTCAGTTAAGGTCTGATGCAGGAATTTTACAGGTGGAATAACTGTCTGGAAAACCCAGATTTATGACTCATCAAGGGAAAGTACTGGTGGCATGGCTTGGCTTTCCATCTCACAGATGAGTCTAACCCCTGGAGGGGAGATGGCTCATCCTCATCCAATTCTACCAGAGACATTAAAAATGAGTTAAGATATTGTTATTAGAATTTTAAAGTCATGTCCAACACTTTGTGCTGTGAATGAACATGGACTGGGGTGGGGTAGCCTGAGAGCTGGAATATCACCCTCTGTTTTCCAGGAGATGGGATTCCTGATTAACTGTTATGAAGCAGGCAGAACGGTAGGTTCAGACTATATCAATGTATCACAAAGTGTGGTCATTGAAAAACTGTCATTATCATCTAGAATATTTTTTTAAAAAGAAGATTCCCAGCCTACCCTAGACTTGCTGAAGAATAAGCTCTGTGGCTATCTGCATCCACATGGGTTCGATGCCCCTGTTCATGAAAGTTGGAGAAGCACTGCTTGTGTCAGTGGTTCTGAAACCTGGCTGCACATTAGTCACCTGGGAAGCTTGTAAATCTCACAGATTCCCGGACTCACCCTGAGGTTCTCTTAATTGGTGTGGTTTGGGACACAGACATTCGTATTTTTTAAAGCTGCCTGGGTGGTTCTAATGTGCTGTCAGTGTTGGAAAGCACTGGTCTTTGTGAATAGTAGTTGCTGTGTGGAGGGTCAACAGAATGACTTCTAAGGCTTTGCGGACAATGGGACAAAAGAAAACACTAACTAGTAACTTTTTTTAGGATGTCTGGGCAGAAAATACATCTATGAATACAGCATGAACTTCCTTCCAGATACTCATTTGACACATCCAGAGGGTTAAAAAGATGCTATGAGTTCATCCTACATTGATATTTTTGATTTCTAAGTCCTAAGTCAATTTTGAACATGTTTCTTTATTATAGGAGTTTGCAAGACCCAATTCTTAAGTATTCCAGAGAGAGATATTGTATGCCACATTTCTCAGACTTATTTAATTATGTGACCCTTTTAACTTATGCAACACATTAACATCTTGCACAATCAAATCTGGGAAGTATTTGTTCTAGGAGGCATTTGTAAAGAATAAACATACTGGTTAATCACACGTTGGAATGCTATTATTTATAATATAAATGACGAGGTTTTTCACTATATGCATTTTTTAAAAATCCTGGAGTTTCTTCATTGGAGATAGGCAAATTATTTACTCTCATAGCAATTTTGGCACTTATACTGTTTCCCCTGGGATTTCTACAATGAGGGCAGATATCACCTACACATGCAAAAGGGGGTTTTGCACTATTGTAGAGGAATTGCTGAGGAACAAAACTGTAGATTTCAGAGTTTATATAGAAACTTCTTTCCCAGAAGTAAGGAGAGAAAACTTTTTCCACTAATGGAAACAAATTCTTTCTGGGAAACAATGGGAAGATGCCTAGGTGTTTACAATAACCCTTTAAAATGTAGACAAATGACTCCAGATTTCATTACTCTATAAATCTTTCAGGAAAATAAATCTCTATATATTTTCTAGAGGTTTCTGTGTTAGGACTGCTAGTCCATCATCCTTTAACCCAAGTTGCTAGCAATTTTTGCTCTGAAAACCCTGAGCAGGCAAAAACATGAAAATATTAATATTTGTAATGCCATTTACTCTCAACCTGGAACACCCTCACTCATTCCAACAATGTTCCTGATTCAACAGTATTTTCTAATATCAATCCTGGCAATGTGTTCCTTTCATGAGATGACTACACAGAAGAACTGAGACATGCAGAAAGACTTGCTAAGCACCTTGTTGCATGAAAAATATAAATACAAGTAGATTGCCAACTGTTTATAGTGGACAGGGTGACTATAATAGAATACCATAGACTGTGTACCTTAGGAACAGAAGAAATTTATTCCTCAAAGTTCTGAGGGCTGGAAGTCCAAGGTCAGGGTGACAACATGCCCCTCTTCCTGGCTTCATACTGCCAGCTTCTCAGTTGTATCCTCACCTGGCCACAGCGGCAAGGGAGATTTCTCAGCCTCTTTTACAGGAGCACTGATTTGGGACCTAATCACTTCCCGTCTCCTAATACCATCCCATGGGGCATTAGGTCTTCAACATATGAACACTGGGGGATGCAAACAGTCAAACCATAGCACCAATCATGGAAAATGTTTCCTTATGTCCAACTACACTTGTCAACCTACCCTTTCCGAGACTGTCTCTCACCCCAAGATACTAGAATTGCTGCAAAGTCTTTATATAATGAATTCCAATGGTAATTAATGATTATGTAATTTAAGGCTTCTAAAACTCACTGTATAACCTCATTCTCTCACTTAAGTCAATACAATGTTACATTGGCACCTCCATCCTCAGTCAAACACAGATTTTTACTAAACATTGCACAAAAGCACCATCCACTCCCTAAACTATCTCATATCATATAACTTCTTTCCTTTGTTTTGAAGTTTAGTTGGAATAGAACTAAAGATGTACCTAATTAATAGGCAACCACTTCAATTTCCTTAAAACTTTGGAAGCTTTCTAAGATTCTACCTGTCATTGAAGATTCTCTTATGCTACTCAGCCTAAATATGGATAACTATAGACTCATCATTGAAGTTACTCAGGCTCTATGAAATCTAATTTCTTGATGAGTACACCAATGTTTGTAATGTTTGTCTTCCATAACTTGAAAATTACAATTTTTAATAGCACCTAATATTTTTCTTAATGTTTTTTAATTCTCAAGAAGATGTCAGGCAGCATAATGTATAATAAGATGAGTTCTGACCCCAAACTGACTTCAAAGCCTAGCTCTGCCATTTTCTGGCAGTAGTAGGTATATTAATAGGTTTATTATGTAAACTCTTTATCCATCGGTTTTCTCATTACTAAAATGAGGTTATTGTTATCTATGTCAAAGAGTTGATATAGGATGAAATAAGTTAAAGCATATAAAGTGCTTAAAACAAAATTTATCCCTTAGTACTCAAGAAATATTAACCATTACAATAGAGCTTCTGTAAGTCTAGTTTGTCATTTTGTCTGAGTATATTGTGATTTTACCATTGTTGGATCTGTGTCTACTAACACTTCTTTCATGTAGTGCGGAATAGACTGTAACAAAGGTATAGGTTAGAAGGTTGAAATATAAATGGAAATCAGAAGTATAAATGGCAAGTTGAGTACTAGGCTTAATTCACCCTATGAAAGTTGGGCAGGGGGAGTGGTAGCAAATGATGGGAGATGGGGTGGGGGTGGGGCAAGCCAGGCAGCAAGTCAACAATAGATTTTTCCATGACAAGACATTAATAGGATTAAAACAATTTAAGCCATAAATCTCAAGTCAGGGCAAAGAGTTAACCTGGGATGAAAGTGAATCAGTTATGACAGTGGCTGTCAGACAAGAGACTGTGTGGATAAATGCTGACAACTAGGGGTACCACCATTTTTGCTGGTTCTCATTTTCCTAATAGTACAGGAGACACTTTACTCCTCAGTTTTCTTGTGGGCATGTCCAGGACATAGAACGTGCTAAAAGATAATTTGGGAGAGAGATCTTTGATGATATTTTCTCCCCTTAGAGGAAAAGCGCCCACAGGCCTGTCTGTCTCCACCTCAAGGCCCTTTGCCTGCAGTGAGCATGAATGTCCTCTCCACACCTATTCTGTTGCTGAGAGCCTTCCTTGATTTTATGTAAAAAATGTTTACATGTTTCATTCTGTGAATGTATTCTGGAACAACTCTCAGTTTTATTGTAAAATTTTAGGTGTGCCTGTTCTTTTATTTGACTTTGATTTTGGTCAACTTGAGGGCCTTCCTCATCTCCATGGTTATGTATTTTTTCTGCGTTTTAAAGACTTTTTTTCTCCATTTATTTGTTTACTGGGCCTCTGATACGTGTGGCTGGAAATTATCTCTTAAGTTTTCTGTGTATTTTTCACTCGTTTAGTTACCTTTTTTAGGTAACGTAGTGCACCAACTTAAATTGCTGTTCAGTTGAATAATTTAATTAGTTTATTTTTCTCAAGTAAGAAGCTCACTATTCACATAATAGGAATTTATTGGCTTTATGAGAAGGGTTTACATTGCACTAGTATTCTACTTAATAGCTATTGTTATTGTAAGCTATCTTCAGCCTTTATATGTACATAGTAAATGATATAAATTAGAGTTAAGAAGCTACTTAAAAATTGTATTCTGGGCAGTGGTAAGCAGAGTGGTTATTAACCAGATTTCATTTTGATAAAGAGTGAGCCATAGCTGCTATGAAAATGACCGAAGACATGACCAGAATAGTCAATATCCCTGTTATGTGGAACCCTGGATTCCTGTGATTGCATTGAGACAATAGAAGTGACATAGGACTGCAGCTGCTGACTTAATGATAGCATTGAGAAAGGCTCTTACTTCTGATGTAGGCCACCAACACATGCTGTGCATATTTCCACAGACCAGCCACAGGTGACCCAGCTGGTTCCTAAGTGGTGTTAAATTTAAATTGCAGACTGATTAGCAACTGTATGTGTAGGAATATATGTGCTGCGTATGCATGTGTGGGAATACTCACACATGCATCTCAGGGGAAGAGGGAATGGAGGATATTATAGTACAGCTGGCCAAAAAAGTTATATTTTTCATAACTGCTTTTATTTGAGGGATAGGGCTTTACAACCACACCCTCTAGGATCTGGGTTGGTAATTGGTTGGATACAATTTTTCCAAATCAGTTCAAACTCTGTATCCCACAAACATTTGTGCTTGCCTCCTCTGGCTCTAAATAAACCTCCTATTTTCATACCTCCATCACAGCAGTTGGCCAACTGATCCTTCAGAATAGCATTAGATGGCCAAATAAGTAGCACCATCTGCTGCAATTTAGAGGAATCCTCAGCGGTGCCGTGACAGCTGTCTGGTTCTGAGGCCTGAACACCAGAATTCATTTGTCAGAGAGGACACATATCTAGTGTTAAAATGGCCATTTTCTATAAAAAGAATGATTTTTCTAGCAATGCAGTACCCTGCATTTATAGAGGTCAGACTCTGGCAACGATTCTTCAAAATATAGCCCCAAATGTGGATGCTGACAAAATAGTCCTTCTGAGCAATTAGATTTAAAGCCCAAACTCTCAAACCATACTTTAATGTATGAAAAGTCATTACACCCACCCTAAGTGCCTAATTACATTTATTTAACACATAGTCCTTAATAAACTTGATTATCTGGTTTGTGAGCATAGAGTATCATAGAAGCTGCAAGCTAGAATTAGACATGGCAGGGTTTTAAGTAACTCAAAGTCAATAATTAGAAGTAAGCAGAGAATTTGGTGAATTATTAGGTATAAAATATTAAAATACAACCATAATTTTATACAAATTACAATTACATATTCATGTATTCATCCATTTAATACATGTTTATATATTAGTGACACAGGCACTTTTCTAAATACTGGAGTACATACAGGAGTTAGTAAGATAAGACCCTTGCAGTTAAAGAGTTTGAAGTCTAGTCAGATAGGCTACATCATTAATAATGCAAGGTAGTTGTACAAATACCTTTAGAGGAACAGATAATTTAATATGAGAGCTCAGACTAGGCTAAGATTACTGCAAACACAGGACGGATTCATTGAGGCTCTGACATTTAAAACTGACTTTGAAAAATGTGTGTATAATTTGCATATACAGATAGAGGGTACGTGACATTCCATGTGCATAAAAGAGTGTGAGAAAACTTGAAAGCCCAAAGAACTATCAGAAACATGGAGGATCATCAGGGGCCTAAAGCTCTGCAAAGGGAAGCTGTGCCTGTCCTATTCATTGCCATATTCCCTGGTAAAAGGACTGGCACATGGTAAGCCCTTAATATTTTTGAATGACTGATTGAATGAATGAATAAATGAATGAGTAGCTTAATTGTATATTATGCAAAATGTGTAGCATTAGATTAATAATTGAAATGTACAGGACTAAAAAAAGGTCTACAAATGTAACCATTGCAATAATCAAGATACGGAACATTTTCTTTCCCCTAAAATATTTCCGCATGTCTCCTTATAGTCAGTTCTCTCCAACTACCATTGGCCACAGCCAAACACAGATGTGTTGCCGCTACAGATTAGATTCCATTTGAAAAATGTTTATACATGTATTAGAAAAAGACACATTGGTGACCTATTTTTTTGAGTGACCAGGCGTGGGCCTTCAAAACACTTTAATTAATGTGTTCAAGAAAACATTTGACAAGACAAAAAATTTCACCAGAGAAGAAGAATTTATTTTTCAAAAAAGAATAAAATGAAAATTCTAGAAATGAAAACTAAATAACTGAAATTGAGAACTCAATTTGGGTTTTTTAATAGATTAAACCAGCAAGAGAAAGGACTAGCCAGTAGGAAAATAGGCCAGCAGAGGATATCCATGATGAAAGGAAAATAAAAAAACAAAAAACAAAAAAAGCTTAGTCATATATGAGAAATAGTAAAAAACTTCAGGTTTTTGTTTTAGCCTTAAGACACCGGTATTTGTGTGATCAGTGTTTACTCCACCATTATTTTTCTGAGAAGACTTCCGCTGGTGAGTGGTGTACTCAGAAGCCTGGAGGGGAAAGCAGTTCCAGTATTCTTCCTCATCATAAAACAAGTATGAGTAAGATGTTGAAGATACGGCTGAGACAGGGTACAAACAAACCTATTCAGAAGATGAGACCAGTCATAAAAAACTTTATGTTACTTTGTAAAAAGGTCAAAGGAGAAATTTACATATGTATATTTTTAGTTGGTATTTAATCAAATTAATGACAGTGTAGTTTATACACAATAAAATGAACCTATTTTAAAATATAAGTCGTTGTGTTTGACAAAAGTATAAAACATGTTCTTCATCCCAGAAAGTGATTTCTACATATCTGAGGATTTAAAAAAAATTATCATTTACTTCCATGATGGTCAGTGTAAGTTCAGTCATGCTATTGAGATTTGCTTTATAACTCATCATCTAGTGTCTCTTAGAAGAGTTTTGTGTACACTTGAAAAGAACATGTATTCTGCTTGTTAGATGAAGTGTTCTAACAACGAACACTGGGTAGTAGGTGGGTAGGGCTGTTCACATTGCCTGTGTCCTTGCTGATGCACAGTTTACTTGTTTTGCTGAGGAAAGAGTAAGAGTTCCAACTGTAATTGTGCAGTTGTTTATTTTTCCTGTCAGTTGTTCAGCATTTGCTTTAAAATTGTGGAGTTTTTCTGTTAGGTGTATACCCTTTTGAGTTGTTATTCTTCTTAATGAATTGACCCTTTTATTGTTATTAAACCTATCTCTATGAAAGATCAAATTCCTTGTCCTCAAGTTTACTTTTCTAATATTCAGTAACCACTGTAACTTTCTTATGATTAGTAAATGTTATTGTATGTCACTTCTCATCATTTTACTTTATAATTTATGTGCTCTATATTTTAAATGAATTTTTTATAAACAGAACATTGGTGGGTGTTGCATTTTTAACAACCTAACAATCACTGCCTTTTATATGGAATACATAGACTGTTTATATTTGGATGTGTTTAAGTCTACAATCATTCTATTTGTTTTATATTTGTTACATCTGTTTATCATTCATTTTTCTTTTTGTCTTTTTCAGACTATTTTTAAATATTTAGTTTTATGTCCATTCTTGACTTATAAGCTGAATCTCTCTGTTGATTTTTAGTGGTCTAAATTTTACAATATGCAATTTTCATGTATTATTGACTGTCTTCAAGTATGATGTAATACTTCATGTATGATGTATAAATCTTACAACAATACACTTCCATTTCCCCCTCCTGTTCTCGGTGCTATTGTTTTCATATATTTTACCTCAATATAACTTACAATTCAATTTTATGTCTTATGCTACAGAGTCAAATGTAAATAACTTTTTAAGAAAAAAGTATTTTCACACTTTTAACATTTCTCACACTCTTTATTCCTTTTGAAGATCCAGATTTCCATCTAAAGAACTTTCTTTAATATCTTTTAGGTCAAATACGATAACACTAAATTTTCTTGTGTAGTAGTTGTGTGGAAGTGTTTTAGTTTCTTTATTTTTATTTATTTTATTTTATTTTTAATATATTTTATTGATTATGCTATTACAGTTGTCCCATTCTCCCCCCCTTCACTCCCCTCTGCTCTGCACACCCTCTCCCACCCACAGTCTCCACCTCTAGTTCATGTCCATGGGTCCTACATATGAGTTCTTTGGCTTCTGCATTTCCCATACTATTCTTACCCACCCCGTGTCTATTTTCTACCTACCGTTTATGCTACTTATTCTCTGTACCTTTTTCTCCTCTCTCTCTCTCCCACTCCCCTGTTGATAACCCTCCATGTGATCACCATTTTTGTGGTTCTATTCCTGTTCTAGTTGTTTGCTTAGTTTGCTTTTGTTTTTGTTTTAGGTGATGTTGTTAATAACTGTGAGCTTGCTGTCATTTTACTGTTCATATTTTTTATCTTCTTTTTCTTAGATAAGTCCCTTTAATATTTCATCTAATAAGGGCTTGGTGATAATGAACTCCTTTAACTTGACCTTATCTGAGAAGCACTTGATCTGCCCTTCCATTCTAAATGAAAGCTTTGCTGGATAGAGCAATCTTG
>CM052539.1:157028040-157065230 GCA_028533065.1 Trachops cirrhosus
ATCCCCTTATCTCTTGCTGCTTCTAGGATTCTCTCCTTCATTTTTACCTTGGCTAATGTAATTATGATGTGCCTTGGTGTGTTCCTCCTTGGGTCCAACTTCTTAGGGACTCTCCGAGCTTCCTGGACTTCCTGGAAGTCTATTTCCTTTGCCAGATTGGGGAAGTTCTCCTTTATTACTTGTTCAAATAACTTTTCCACTTGTTGCTCTCCCTCTTCTTCTGGTACCCCTATAATTCGGATGTTGAAACATTTAAAGATGTCCTGGAGGTTCCTAAGCCTCTCCTCATTTTTGTGAATTCTTGTTTCTTCATTCTTTTCTGGTTGGTTGTTTCTTTCTTCCTTCTGGTCCACTCCATTGATCTGAGTCCAAGTTTCCTTCCCATCACTATTGGTTCCCTGTACATTTTCCTTTAATTCACTTAGCATAGCCTTCATTTTTTCATCTAATTTGTGACCCAATTCAACCAATTCTCTGAGTATCCTGATTACCAGTGTTTTGAACTGTGCATCTGATAGGTTGGCTCTCTCTTCTTCACTTATTTGTATTTTTTCTGGAGCTTTGATCTATTCTTTCATTTGGGTCATGTTTTTTTGTCTTTTCATGCCTGTTACATAGTGAGGGGCAGAGCTTTAGGTGTTCACCCCAGTGGGGTGACCCACAACACTGCATTGTAATGCTGTATGTGGGGGAGGGATCTGAGAGGGGACAATGGCGCTTGCTCAGCTCTCTGCTGGATTTCAGTCACTTCTCCTGCTACCCATGCACAAATTGGGCCCTTCGGGTGCTGATACCTGGGTGGGTGTGTGTACGTTCTAGGATCCTGTGGGTCTGTCCAAGAAAATCTCCTGTGAGGCTGGGAGTTTCTCCCGCTGATGCCTCAACTCCCACAGGTGTTTTCAATCAGAGGTTTGAGGCCTTATTTCCCTGCGCTGGGGCCCTGGGTTGCGCTGTCTGTTTCGTTCCCCAGTTGTTCCTTCCAGTTTATCTGCACACGAATGTGGGGCCCCCTAGACTTCCAGCCGCTGCTTTGCTGCAAATCCTCTCCATCCAGCTGCCTGACTCCGGCCCCCCTACCGGTCTGGATGAATGTTTCTTCTTTAACTCCTTGGTTGTCAGACTTCCACACATTTTGATTTTCTGTCAGTTCTGGTTGTTTTCTGTTTTTAAATTGTTGTTGTCCTTCTTTTGGTTGCGTGAGGAGACACAGTGAGTCTACCTATGCCTCCATCTTGGCCGGAAGTCTGTTTTTAGTTTCTTTGTATTCTGAAGGATATTTTTGCTGAAGGTAAAATATTAGATGATTGTTTGTTTGTTTACAAGGCAATTTACAAGGTTGTTCTTCCATTGTCTACTGATTTACACTTTGTTTTTTTTCTGATGAAAAGCCAGAGATCATTTGTATCTTTATTCTCCTAAATTTATTTGACTTCTTTCTCTGGCTGCTTTAAAGTTTTCTCTTTACCTCTCTTTTTAGCACAGGCATTGGAATGATTTTCTATCTGTTTATTTTGCTTAGGGTTCATCAAGCTTCTTGGGTATTCATCAGTTTTTAAAACAATTTTAGCCATTATTTCTTTACATGTTTTTGGCTCACTCTTTTTTATTTGTACTAAAATGAAATACATGTTTGACCACTTGAAATTGCTGTATAAGCCACAAAGTCTTTTTTTTCTTGTTTATTTCTCTCTATCTGTGCTTCTGTTTAGATAGATTCTATTGTCATGTCTTTATATTCACAGATCTGTTCTTCAGTGTCTGGTACAAGTCTACAGTTAAGTCCATGAGTTAATTTATATAATTTTAAAGTCATTGTCTATTAATTTATTTCTGTTATTTCTATGCCTGTTTTTATGTACAGATTTTGTTCCTGGTTATGGGTGACATTTTGCTATGCCTTCACATGTCTATGAATTTTAAATCAGATGCTGGCCATTGTGATGTTTTATATTATACACACACACAGACACACACAGACACATACACACCCATGAGCCTTTTTGTCATTTTTCAAAAATTGTTGAAGTTTATTTTGACAGGCAGGGAAGTTACTTGCAAATCAACTTGATCCTCTTAGGCTACTTGTGATCTTTGTTAGGAAGGTTTTAGAATATCCTTTTTCCAGGACTAGTTTAGTATTACTACTAAGATCTAACCCTTTGAAGTCTCTAATGCCCTGAGGTTTATTTTGTTGTTGTTGTTGTTGTTGTTGTTTTTAAGATTTTGTTTATTTTCGGGGAGAGGCTAAGGGAGGGAGAAAGAGAGGAAGAGAAACATTGAGAAACATCTATTGGTTGTCTTTCCTATGCACCCTGACCAGGGATTTACCTGCAACCCAGGAAATGTGCCCTGACAAGGAATGGAGCCGGTGACCTTTTGCTTGTGGGACAGTGCCCAAGCAACTGAATCCCACTGGTCAGGGCTGCTCTGAGTTTTTATTGAGGATTCTACTCTCTGGCTGGTTGGAAGATGAGTATCCCCTACCCCTGTGTAAACTAGGAAATTATGTAGCTTACCACTTCTGATAGTTTTTTATTTACTTTTGCTTAGTATCACAGAATTTTAGTTTATGAATATACATCTTGGTGTTCAGCAACAGACCCAAATAGACTGCTATACAGAGTTTTGGAGAACTTCCTCTGCATAATTCTTTCTGTCTCAACCTTCCCACAATTAAATCACTATTTCTTCAACCCAAGAAAACTACCTTGCTCTACTTTAGTCCCTCCCTCAGCACCAAGTCCTTGTAAATGCCCATAAAACCAAGAAAATTATGGAGCTCATTAATTGTTTCACATATTTTAATTAATTTTTTTATGAAAGACAACATTATTTTTTGAAATTTTAAGTGTAGTCTATATGGTGCCAATAAAAAAGATATTTTTGCATATTTGATTCAGAATTTAAAATTTTATTTGGTTCTAAAGAATTAATAAGCAATATTTTATTGAAATGCCAAAAATTATACACAAAAGTAAAATATAAAGTTTATGCAATTTTGTTTTTTAAATCCTGTTCTTTGACTATTGATCCAGTATCAGTACAGAATCCCTAAATCATTGGTTCTCAAATTTTATAGTGTACAAGAATCAGCTAGAACATTTGCCAAGGAGCAGATTCCTGAGTCCCATCTCCAGGTAGTGTGATTAAATGTGGGGTAAGGCCAGTTTTTTGATAACACTCTTGATTCTGATGTAGAAGATCCAAGAGAAAATTCAGATGAAAGACCCTTGTCCTGTGAATATTTTCCTTTCTAGTGACTCTAATGACAAATGACCATACTGACTCTGCAAGATGAAAGCATAATTTACGAGTCACAGTGCCTGGAGGCCTTGCGAGTCTTGTGTTCAATCATTCCAAATAAGCAAAAGTGAAAAGTAACAGTTATGGTTTCTTTCTAATTTGAACTTTCCTCCTCTCATTTAGGAAACCAAGGAAGATGACATTTACATTTGAAATGAATTAAGTGTTATCACACAGGTAGCTTGGAAGATGTTTTGTGTGTTTTATAACCACAATGAAAACATATTTGAAATGTTTAATGCAGCTCAGTTAAAAGCCCAAAACACATAAGAAAAATATGAAAAAATACCATTTGTGACACAATTTCATAGCACTTGATTTCTGGTTTTAATTTTCTCCAGCAGGTGGTTGACATCAGGCAATATGCCACTTGCTAGTATTACTTACTTTCTGATTACTTGGTTGACAAAATAAATAATATTTTCTCAGGAGTAAGTGTTTGAAGCCCACTGTGTCCAGGAAGGTATGGGAAACTGAGGACATTCTCCCCTTACTGAGTTCTCCTTTATCTTCTCTCAAATCAGGCTTCTTGGGGTGGGTGTGGGGAGTCACTATGGCCCAGAAAACCCTAATGAATAAAAGCTGCGGTTTGATGAATCCACTGATACATTGAACACTGGGACATGCTAGCATTCTCTGGACCCTACAAAGGTTCAGATTAAAGCCATAACAAGCCTAGGAGACTGATTCTTACCAATACCTTTCAAAGACAACCATTTTATGGTTGGCTTATTTCCTGGATTCAGGACAGGAGTTTCTGATTCTGAGAAAGTTTTAGGGGAAAAATTTTCTCTTTGCAATGCTGGAGCTTGTCTATTTTTCTTCAAGCTGGAAACTTGCCAGTCTACTTCACAGTGGAGTAGCCGCTCAGCTTCAACCAAAAACCATAGATTGGGTTCTAATTTGCTGCAGGCTCTCAATCCATCCTGGAAAATGCCTTTAGTGAAAATTGCAAAGTCTAAGTGTGCTAACTCTTGCCACAATAGGAAGGAGAATGTAGAAGCAGACTTGGTGCTCCTAGACTTGTGCTTGGAGAAATCTAAATTTGCTTTAACAAATACTAATGTAGAAAATGCTAACCTCATATCCCTATTAGTTTTTCTTGTCATACTTAATAAAGGCTTTTCTTTATTCAGCAGGTACTATGTAGCCAGAAATAAAGCACTATGGATATTTTCCGAATTGAGTCTTTACAACAGTCTTATGAAGTACATCCTATTATTATGCCCATTTCACAGGAAAGTCAACTGAGGATAAATATGTTAAATAACTTGCATAAAAGCAAAAGCTAAATGTGGTAGAGCAATAAGTGGCCAAGTCAACATTTACATCCAGGATTATGTGACCATAAAGTCCATGATTATTGTGCTAATACTGTTAACCTCTCAACCTCTATCCTTTCCAACTATTGGCTACATCCACAGGATACCCATGTCTATAAATTGCATTCTTCCCTGGTAATCTTTCTGCCTTAGGAAAATATACAACAAACCTTATT
The DNA here is from genome assembly GCA_028533065.1 of Trachops cirrhosus. Classification (NCBI taxonomy): domain Eukaryota; kingdom Metazoa; phylum Chordata; class Mammalia; order Chiroptera; family Phyllostomidae; genus Trachops; species Trachops cirrhosus. Next base: position 157,032,842 of record CM052539.1, read on the forward strand.
GAGTTTTGGAACTAAGAATTTCTTCTAGGTTTGAAGTCAAAGTTCAAGTCACATCTGATGGATCCTTTATTTGACTTCCTTTGGATCCCCTTTAATCTTTTTTTTAAATCAACCAGATTGGGAATTTGGTACTGTAGACATAAGGTGCCCATATTTTCCCAAGACACATTCACTCCCATGACTCTTCCTATTCTAGTGTTGACCTGTTCTGGAGTTCTGCCTCAAGTTCTCCTATTTTATCTATTGCTCTAACAGGACTTAATTTTGAACTAAAATGCTACTCTTTCCTCTCAGCTGTTCACAAGGTTATGCTTGGCTTTTGTATTTCCACTTTTTAGGACCAGACTGCTCTCATGTTTTCACCTTTTGAGTGAATATCTCCCATGTATAGACAGACTTTAAAGATGACTACCATCTGGATTCCCTGTTGACTGAATACCCTTGAACAAACATTTATTAATCATTTTCTAAGTGCACACTCTGTGTTGGGCTCTCAAATACATAAAGAGGTATATTTTCTCTCATTGTGTGGTCCATTGTCCAGTGACTCTGCTCTATGTTAGAACTGAGCCAACTGCGTCCATTGGTCAATTATCCCTATTCAATTTTTCCATACAGCTGCCTTCTTCCAGTCTCACCTTGGTAGGAATGTCTCTGCTTTATATTTTATAGTACTGTTTTTTGACACTAACTTATTAAGATTAACTGTGGCACATGCATAGAATCTGAGCAATGGCATCTCCTGTCTCATGTCTTCCCTTTTGTCTTCCATGTCACTACTAATACATGACCTGAAGCTGAACATTGCAATGTCTTGCCTTCATTCTCTTAGATACTTGTGCTAGTGGTCATCTTTGTCACTCTGTGCACCCTTAGAGAATAAGCAATCCTGAAATGTCCATCAAGTCCCTTTGTAAGTACTCACTGGGAATTAAAGTTGTAGGGAAACAGTGGTTGAAATCTTCTAAGACAACATTGGCAAACTATATCCCATAGGCCAAATCCAGTCCACCATCTGTTTTTGTAAATAAAGTTTTATTGGAACACTGTCATGCTCATTCTTTAATTGTTTTCTATGGCTGTTTTTGGTATAATAGCACAAAAAGATAAGCAGTTGCCAAAGAGAAACAATGACTCACAAAGTTGATTTTCCAATAGCTTACCAACACTTATTCTAAGACATTCTGAAACTCCTTAGGAAGCACATTAAGTGATAATACATGGTTATTTTAAGTGCTCTAATGGTTAAGAGAATATAATGAAGATAGATGTGTAATGAAAAGGATGTACTCTTTAATATACAGATGTTATATTATAGAATTGTACCTCTGAAACCTATGCTTTTAGTAACCATTGTCACCCCAATAAATTCAATAAAAAGGATACATTCATAATTCTTGTTTCTTTGGCCACACACATATAATCTGAGTAATAATCAAAGAGGCATTTGGCTTGAGCTTTTAATCATATTTCTCAAGTCTCTGCCCGCATAAATTATCCTTCATCCCACATTGTCCTCATATTTCTTTCAGAGTGAATGCCCAACAGTCTCTTTATAACATTTTATGAACCAGTACAAGGCATTTGAAGTCATAGGGTTTTGGTCAATGTTTTCTTGCCATGTTGACAAACAGTTATGGAGCACTTAACATCAGCTTTGTCCAGCCTTCTTCAACTCCAGTTTCCACCACTGACCTGGCTCCCAAGTGAAAACAAACAAACAAACAGACAGACAGACAAAAGTTATTCTAAGCTTAGTGCTTTAATATTTAATATTGACTGATCTGTTTTCTAAATTCAAACAGTTTTGTGGTCTTTGAAAGGATGGATTTGTGCCTTTAGGTTTGTAGCTCCCTCTTCTAATAAGATCACCAAATCATGATGATAACAATAGCTGTGAATGCTTATTATATGCTATAATTATAATGATAAGCATTATAATAATAAGCTATAACAGTTTTGAATGATTATTATATGTTACGCATGAAAAATGTTTCCAAGTTCTAACATAAATTAACTCATTTAATCCTTACAACATTTCAATCAGTTTGGCACCATAGCCAATGTTTTATTCACCATACAAAAGGCATATGACCAGGGAGTTTCTGTTGATTCTTCAGCATAAGGGGAACATATGAAAGTGGTATTGCTAGTTGAATGCCTTTGAGGAGGTTATTTAAGAAAATGGGATATACACGTTGATATAAGTATGTCTAAATCTAACCTATAAAAAGATTTGATGAGTTTTTTTGAGTCAAACTAAGGACACACCCAAAAGCAAGCTCGCAATAGATTGAGAAAACAATGAAAAAATGGCAATTTTGCAGTTGTTTTTATGTTTTGGAATCAGAAGTGGGAACATAAGGAAGATTACATGAAGTCCATCGGTGGTAGATTAAGGAGATGTGAGAAAACAAATAGAGGAAATATCTATGATTGGATAAAAAGTACAAGGGGAAGATACACATTTCTTTTACATTGGGGATGCAGAATAGTTAACATATAACATTCACAATAAATAGAGATGGTATGTGGACAACAAGATCATGTGCTGACCTGAGCGTAGTCACACCTCTGAGGGGCCTGGAAAAGAGGATGACTCTGATATTTCAAAGGTGTGTCAGCTTAGGTGCACAGGGACAATAGACAGGGCCTGTGTAAGGCAAAGATTAGCCTTTTGCTAAGGAAGTTGTAGGCCCGGGGCCTGATTACTCACCATGACTTGCCTAGTTAGGGATTTATGATTAGATCAACCTCTACTTTCCATCTGTGAGCTTGTCAGATCACAGAGCCTCTTTTTGTTGACACGCACAGATTTATAGGCACATACACATATATACATACATGTGCATATACAGATACATATTTTATACAGATACAATAAGCCTTTGTTTCTAGAAGCAGAGAAAATTAGACTTATTCATCAAAAATATTATCCAATGCTGTATGGCAGGCATTGTTGTTGTTGGGAACAAATGCTTCAGTTACTTACCAGATATGTGCATATTCTCTTAAGGATCATTTTTTTTTTTTTTTTTGCTGAGAGTAACAAACTCATGTATTAGAGTAAAACAAAAAAGCCCTAAAACAAAATAAATAGTTTTTCTATCATACGAAGGGGAACTTATGGAAGCTAAATGCAAGAAGTACAAGCAGCAAGCAGGTAGAGGCCAAGTTCATCTCCATCACTCCCTCTCTCACTCTTCCTTCCCCATCTCTGCCTGCCACATGCACATCTCTGTCTGGTCCCTTGTCAGCATCTTTCTGACATCTGCCTCCTTTTCTCTGCCTTTCTGCATACAGCCTCTTTTTGTTTCTGAGTGAACCTGAAAGGCAGCACACGCCAAGCTCTATGACTCTAAAACTTTGGATCCAAAACTTGAGCCTGATGTTGTCTTCTGGGCTCAGTCCATGGTGTGTTGGGGCAGGGTTGGGTGTGTCCGCATGATCTGCTGAGGAAACAGCACCTACAAGTGGCTCTGGAATGAGGCATGAAACCAAGGAACAAGTTTGCTATGTATAAAATACGTGACTCTTTAGTTCTCTCCAAATGCTTAGAAGCCATAGTAATGTTCTCTAACACCAGGTAATAACAGCTCTCACTGCCTTCAAAGATAGGAGAATCTCCTGCACAAGAGATGAAGAATACGTTCAATGTGACAGTGACATTCTAATGGTACATTGTATTCTTAGACCTATACCCCTTGGGTGATTCAACTCCCTGGCATGTTTCTATATTCCTATATTTGCTTGTGATGCCAAAAGAGGTTGCAGTGAAGGCAACGAATGCCAGACTTCCTGATATGAGTTGTAGCCTCATCAGTTTTAAACTTCATCCTTCTCTCCAAAATGCCAGTGGGTGTACAATCCACAGAGATTAGCTAATGAGTGTGGAAGGGGTAAAATGGGAGCATTTTGAGTGGTGTTCTCCAGACTTGCAGAAATCATAAAACTGGGCAACCCAAATCAGGTCAGGGATGATACAATTTGCCACTTCACTGGCAGAATTTTTGCCACTGATTCCCTTTCCTCATGACTCTCCATGGGTTAATGCTGTGTCTAAAAAACTCTGTAGTTGCTACTGAAGAGAAAGAATTGGGAGATATGCAAACAGCCAGTTGAATAGCTAGTCTTTCCAGTATCATATTTTTTAATGATACTGGATGTAACATATTTTTTAAACAAAAAGTAAAAATGTTTCTCTTATTTTGGTGACAGTTACAATTATTTTTTGCCTTTATCATATCATGTTGAGAAGATTCATAAACAATGGGAGTTTGGAAATGAGACAGTTAAAATTGTGACTATTCATTTAAATAGGAACAGAAATTAGAAGATAAAGCTTATGCTTGCAGGTAGAGACTTTACAGATGCACCACAGAGACTTGTATACCACATGCTCACTTGCACAGAACTTTCCAGGTGCAGGGGCTCTCATGTAGTTAGTTAAATTGCCTAAATTCCGTTTGTCACAGAATTCTCGCCAGGTGCCTCAGCTCTCTCCTATGGAAGTTTTAAAGACGGTATAAAAGAATTGATGAGATGGATAGAGACCTCAGGATATCCTCTGGAATGTAATTTTTAAAAGCCACTGTATGAATTTATTGTTTCTATTTTTTCTTTTTATTTTAAGTAGCTGGTACTAACATTTTGCTGTGAGTTAACCCAACTTGAAAAAGATGTTTTCTCTGGAAATACAAAAGTAAGCACATTGTTTCAGTACTGATGATCATGCTGGCCACATGAAAGTTAGATTGAGGGGGACGTCATTAATTCAGTTCTCTCTACACTTGATCTTAGCCAAAAGGCCGAGAAGCAATAAGGTCAAGTTAAAGGATTCATCATCACCAAGCCCTTATTGTATGAAATGTTAAAGGGAATTATCTAAGAAAAAGAAGATAAAAAACATGTGTAGTAAAATGACAGCAAACTCACAATTATTAACAACCACACCTGAAACAAAAACAAGAAGAAACTAAGCAAACAACTAGAACAGGAACGGAACCACAGAAATGGAGATCACATGGAGGGTTAGCAACAGGGGAGTGGGAGGAGGAGAGAGGGGGGAAAGGTGTGAAGAATAAGTAGCATGGATGGTAGGTAGAAAATAGACAGGGGGAGGGCAAGAATAGTAGGGGAAATGTAGAAGCTAAAGAACTTATGACACATGGACATGAACTAAAGGGGGGGAATGTGGGTGGGAGAGAGTATTCAGGGTGGAGGGGAATGAACGGGGGATAATAGAACAACTGTAATAGCATAATCAATAAAATATATTAAAAATAAAATTAAATTAAATTTAAAAAAATGAAAAAAAATTCAGTTCTCTCTAAATCGGTGGTTTCTGAGTGTGAGTGAACATGTGAGGATCTCCTGGGGAGACTTACTGTGATACCAAAGCCCAGGTCATACCCCAGAGATTCTGATTTTTAATTTTTCTGCTGTGTTCTCTGGGCATCGGTGTTTTTACAATCAACTTAAATTTTTTAAACATTTTCAGATTTACAGAAAAGTTGCAAAGATATTACAGAGAGATCTCATGTGCCGCTCACCCAATGTCACAACTAAGAAACCAGCACTGGTACAATACTGCTGATTAAACTCCAGGCTTCATTCAATTTCATTACAGTTTCTATTCTTGCCCCTTTTCTGTTTCAGAATCCCACCTAGGATATGTTGCATTTTGTCTCCAAGCCTCCTTCATCTTTTCAGGTCTGTGGCAGTTTCTCAGTCTTTCCTTGTTTTTCACGACCTTGAAACTGTTGACAAATATTGGCTGGGTGTTTTGAAGAATGTCTCTTTTCTGATGGTTTCCTCATAGCTAGGTTGGGGTTATGGGTTGCTGGAAAGCATACCACAGAGGTGAAGTGCCTTTGTTATCCCACGAACATGACTTCTCACCTAATACTGAACCTTAGTCACCTGTCCAAGGTGGTGTTTACCAGTGTCTCCCCCGTAAAGCTATTTTCTACCCCATTTACTTCCCCATACTCTAGTTTTGGGAGGCGATTTATTAAATGAGTGTTTGGCAAACAGACCTCAAGGGAGGTGATATAGACCTCTATTTGCAGTTGTTTTCATAAGGAAGATTTGTGTTTTCTTCCATGTTCATTTGCTTATTTAATCCTTTATTTATATAAATGTAAACACATGGATACATGTTTTATACTTTGCATTATAACCAAAAACTATGTTATGTATTGTTACTCAGATTATTCCAGCTTTGGCCATCGGGCCCTCTTTCAGGTTGGCTGCATAAATACTTTAAAAGCCCACCAGGTGATTTTTAAGTGCAGTCATGAGAGAAACCTGATCTATATGTAGCAGATGCATCTTTCTCAAAGTGTAGTCCCTGGCCAAAAAGCATCACCATCACCTGGGAATATGTAAGAAATGGAGATTTTTGGGATGCCACCCCAAATGCACCAAATGAAAACCAGTCAGTAGAATCCAGGTAAATCTGATGTGCTCTAACTTTTGAAAACTACTGAAGTCGATAATATCAGGGATACGCTCTTGTTTTTAATGATGGACTTAAAAAGCCTCCACAGCATCACTCCATAAAATGCCCATGCAGTTTAAGATGAGCATCCCATTTTAGGTCTAGGGTTGCAAGGCTAGCACTTATCAGTGGCCTAATTTCTCCCAGGCAGCATGCACTGATTTAGAAAACCTTGACAGAGAAAATGTCCCTGCCCTGACACAGAGCTCCTTCTAATCATGGACAACTGTGAACAGAATGTGCACATGATTGAACACTTTTCTCTAAATATGCCCCTTTATTGTGATACCATAAATATTGATGGACTACTAATTATTAAAATGTGAAAAATTACTGTGAAGGAAAAGACCTCATCTCACCCCAGGCTTTTTTTATTATTCTCAAAGCAGAGACATTAACTTTTTCTAACTTATGCTTCAGGTGTTGAAAAGCTAATTCACAGCTCCCCAGCCGCCTACTTGCAGGGACAGCTTTCTTCTGCTAAGGCAGTAATTGCCTTACTGCTAGACTAAATTGCCCTAAAGAAGAAAGCAAAGCTTTGCTTGCTTTATCTTGTGGATTTAAAGCAGTGCCTATCCTTGCTTTACATAAAAGCGATCTTCTCCTGGAGGTATTTTCACTCTAATCCCTGTGACTCCTTTCAGTTGGGACATGAGAAACAAGGTTATGAAGACATGCACTAACATACATTTTGTTTGCACTGGTAATGTTTTGAAAACAAGTCAGGGATTATCCTGTTGGGGGAAGGGAGCAGCAACTACCTTCCCTGGCCCAGGTTCATGGAGATAGGTACAACATCATGATAGGTACTATGAATAAAAAGTCACATTTAATTGGATAGGTCATTTAGAAATACTTGAATGAATAAGAGCATTAGATTTGATCACACAGGGGAGACTTAAAACCAGAAAACTTAAGTATAACCTGTTTTTTCCCAGAACAAACCATGCTATAGGTAAAACTGGGCACATAATAAGATTAACAAGCAGTATTTCAATACGTCTCCTCTGATATAATACACAGGATTGGATTGTGAAATCAGACTCACAAATCTTACCCAATACCACTACAAGGGTCTAGAGAATCAAGAGGTACAGAAGGGACAGGGAAGGACCTGGGACATCCAGGACAACCAGCCAGGTCTTTTTTCTCCTGCATCATACATGTGCCTCTGAATCAGAATAGCAAGGGAGATCTCTTAATGAGATTCCTAGGGTTACCTCACATAGCAGGGAGCATTTAAATTATGAAATATTGCCATTTTATACCCCAGGGTAGTGGAGCTTATGTGAAATTTTGTAGAGAGCCACGTCTTACAATTCCAGAGATTCTGGTTTATACATCATAGATAAATCTTTCACTGGGGATGTCTCACTAAGGACATTCAGAAGTCAAGGTCCCCTCATCATGGAGTGTATTATTAGTCTATCTACTTGCAGATTCAGGTGACAAGAAGATCGAACTGGGTGACATGTGTTCTTTTCTTTCCTCTGAGGTTGTGCTGCAGTGAAGAGAGTAAATGAATACAAGGCCAGTTGCTATAACCCCTCCTCCGCACGCCTTGACCTGTTGTTGCAGGAACTCCGACTGCATCCATTAATCTATACACACACTCACACTTACACTCACAGCTGACTGTCAGTTCTTCAGATAGATCAAGAAACCCAGAGTAGTTTGACTCTGTGGGGTTTACAATGTTTTGTCCTGTTTCTATGGCCTTCCACAGTGAGATCTGGGGCTGACCCTTCACAGGGCCAGGGCACTGCCCCCTGCATCCATGGCAGAGCTCCTGCAGTTCGGGGTGCCTGGTGCTCAGACTGTTGGCGCCGTAGGAAGGTGACCGTCCCACTGCTGCTCTGAGGGAGCAAAGCACTTGTTCCTGCAGCTGTCTTTTCCAGCCTGGGTTGCTTTACGTTTATTAACTGGTTTCCCTCTTTGTTCAAGCCCCTACGTCTGTCTACTTCTCACACTGTATTCAGATGTTCTTCCTAAGATGCAAATGTGATTGTACCCTTCCCAAGATGAGAAAATTATCATGGCTTCTCAGTGCTGTCAGTATAAAAACCCAAACTTCTGAGCTCTGGCCTATTCTGGAGTCTGATCATTAAGAACTTTTTCCCAAAAATGTGGAAAATGCTTCACATTTTTCCATTCCACCTAGGGAACTCAGCTTTAGGTTAGCTCTTCTTTGCTTTCAAGATTCTGTGCCATTGTAATTGCTGTTCCCTGTGCATGGGATGGTCTTTCTCTCTTTTTTATTTATGTTAGCCTTTTTTATCCTGAATGGTTAAGCTCAGGTAATATCTCTGGAACAATTTTCTGGCCTTCATATTCTAGAGTAGATACTCTTGTAGCAAAAAGAACAAAATGTCACATACTTTGGTACTTACATATGTCTGTTCTCTCTCTTATTATCCTCTGAGCAAGCATTCTATGCTTTATCTAGTTGCAGCTTCAGTGCTTGGCATACAGAAGGAATAGAAGGATGGATGCTATGAAGAGCACAGAGGGGAGATTTACCATAACAAGGGCACACTCTTTCCAGGCTGAAAGGAGAGGTGTGTCTATAGAGAGATTGCTGGAAACTGGGAAGGTAACTTCAGGTGGCTCAAGCTTGATGTTGCTATGGAGGTAGTTGAGTTATTTAATGAGAATGAGTATTAGGTTAAGGACTTGAGAAAGTCTGGAGTATGCATGAGCATGGAACAAGCTGTTGACTGAAGAGAAAAAGGTTTAAGAGAAACAGGAATACCTCGAGGCAGATTGCAAGTGGTAATTTTGTGGGGCAGCAGTGGAGTTGAGTGACTCTCTGCAGTGATCTTCAGTTGACTTTGTATAGCATGTGTAGAGCAGGTGGCACATCCAGGGACTGATGCTGGGTAGGGGTCTGTGGAGTTTGCATGGTGGAAGGACATAGGGCTGAGGGGGTTGAGGGGATTGTTACGACAAAGGTTGAAATCGTGGCCTAGAGAGTTTAGTCCTGAGGAGGAAGGATGGGAGGTCAATAGAAAGCTGAGAAATGTGAGAAAGGTATGGAATTATTTTATCCTTGGCTTTTACTATGGTTAAACAAAATAAAGTCTCATTTCCAGCAAGAACGATAAGACTCCCAATGTGAGGTGTGTTATTCACATCTATGTCAGAAGTCTGCTTTGAATGGTAAGAAAATATGTAAGGAAGAAGGAATAACAAGACTTTATTCCATGGGTGGGCATAATGGGGGCACTGGAACCGAATTTTTTCTCACTAAGAAAATTGCTAATATCCTTAAAATGTGGTTGTTCTTTGGTTATCTGGGTGTCATCTGGAACAGACAGGTAAAAAAATAATGAAGCTAATCTGTTCAGAGTTACCTTCTTTGATTTCAAATATTTTTAGTTCTCTTGTCTCTTGAGCTAATTGACATTATAGACAAGGGCTCTAGCGGCTAAGTTGCTTGCACAACACACTGTTTAGCAAAAGATTAAAAGATAATTGGATCAAAAATTTCACAGGAAAAACACCAAGATGAAACATCTCTCTGTTAGGCACATCCCCGGAAGGAACACTGGGATTAAGTGAGCCACAAATAGCACATGACGACCTCACCACATGCCACATTACCGACGCTGACTAAGACAGTTATATAATAAGGAGAAACTGCTTTGCCTGTGATGAAAGGAAAAAAAAAACTGTTCAGACTCTCCCATCTCAGATGCCAGACAATCTGAGTTGTTTTAATCCTCATAAATAGGATGATTTTGATGTAGTCATCAGGGTTTTTATGAGATCCTTCTAGGCCCGAGGTGTTGTCACTGTTCAAAACACCCACTCCCTGCCCTGCTTATACTAAATAAATTAAAATGCAGAGAGGTCCCAGATAAATTCAAATTTGCATACTTTTCTGTAATCATTATTGCAGTTATTTAGTGAACACAGTACATATTATTGCAATTTAATTCAAATACTTATTGCTTTTAGTTTTGCAGTATTCATTTATTATTTTGTAGCTGGTAATACTTTTCCAAGTCTCAAACATTTTGTTGGCCTTCATAAAGTTCACTAATCACAGGCACTGCGCTTGATGCCACTAATGGGTGAGCAACTGAGCATAGTGGGACAGGCTGGACTCTTTGAGGAGGTACCATAAGATGAAGTCAAGGTTACTGAGAAAGTGTTCAAATCCAAGCTTTGTATCTAACCCATGTGACCCAAGCAAGACCCTTTGTCCCTTTTTCAGTCTCCTTCACCAGTGCCACCACCAATGCTGTTTTTCTCAGCTCTTAGTAGAAACAGATAAATAGAATGGCAAAAACAATAAAGTAATAACACTCAGGAAATATCAGATTGTTATGGGAACAAATAGAAGGGGCAGGAAATTTAAGAAAGTCATTTTGTTCCCTTAGTAAAAACATAGATAATGCTTTTTTTTTTAACAGGTTTTATAGGGGGAATCAAAAGATTAAGTTATATCAGATAACTTTCATGCTTTATGGTACTATACAAACAACACAGAATTGGAGTCAGAGGAGTTGGTTTTAAATTCCAGTTTGGAATGATTCAGAGAAATTGCTCAGTCTATGTAGACCTCAGTCTCCACATCTCTAAAAGGGAGTTGAGTTGAATTGAATAGTGCCCACACCCCAATTCATATCCATCTAGAACCTGTGGAGGTGACCTTATTTGGAAATAGGGTCTTTGCAGATACAATCAAGTTAAGATGAGGTCATATTGGAATAGAGTGGACCCTCATTCAAGAACTGGTATTTTTATAGGATGAGGAATGTTTGGACACGGACATTTAGGAGAAAAGGGGAAAGATATTGGAATGATACATTTTCAGCCCAAGAATGTGAAAGATTGCCAGCAACCAACAGAAACAAGAAGAGGCAGGGAAGGATTCTTCTCTGGAGCCTTTGAGGGGAGCATGGCCCTGTCGACACCTTGATTTCAGGCTGCTAGCATCCAGAACTGTGAGAGAATACATTTTCATTTTTTTAGGTCACCCATTTCACGGAAATTTATTCTGGCAGCCCTATGAAACTGATCTAAAGGGTAATAATTGAACTTACCTACCTCACAGTGGTACAATATCAGGTCTAGTGGGGGTCTGACCTGGAGAGTGGGAGTTAACCAGGTTCAGCCACTAGAATCCAACATCCAGCAGATTCACTTTGCAGCAAGCATATGACTTTACACACCACTGTCTGCCTTGGGCACCCTATGTTATCCTTCTCACTTCTAATTTTCTTCTTCCAGTTTCTAGTCACCCTTCTATTCATTGACTCATGATTTATAACTTTCTTTTCTAGCTTAACATTGCATAGGCTACACATCAGTGATTTGATTTTTCTGAATTGACCTTCGGAGTCTCTGCCTGTGTCTTCCTTGATCATCCCTGTGGACCAGGATAGTCATCCTGGATGAGATCATGAAGATGAAAGCATGGATGATCTTGTGAAGTCCAGTGTATCAGTTATTTGGATAAAATTTTAGCCATATGCAAAGTGAAAAAAGGAAATAATGTATATAACATGCACCATGTACACCCATGGAGAGACACAGTGGAACAGGCAGTGGCTTGGATTTTGGTCCCAACACTGAATGTTGCTAAGGTGGCCATGTGGTATTGGTAGCTGAACTTCCAGGTCTGTAAAATAAAGAGGAAGGGAGATGAGGTTTATCAAGGCATTTTAAGCACAGCACTTAGTAGTTTTCCTTGTCATGTCAACAGGGAATATTTTCCTTACTATTTTTCTTTGATTATCTTCTGCTTATCTTCATTGTTTTGTATAATCATTCTGTAAAGACTTTTAAATTTTATTTTAAATTTTAAATGTGATATTGTTGGAGATGTTATTATTCAAAACTATATCTTACAGAGAAGACCCTGAAATTGACTCAAAATACCTTGCTTTTAATCTAAATCTTGGTTTTACTGTTTCCTGATTTACCTTAGGTTTCTATAAAAAGAGACTAAAAATACAGGTCCTAGGTGCCCTTATTCACTATTTGTGAATATCTGATGATCTAATATATAATTAAGTGACTTGTTAGCTGTGTATAACTATGTTTGTTCTGGCCAAAGGTTTCCTTCTTTAATTCTAGGATAACAATAATAATAATAATTATTATAACTAACATTTTTGTCAAATAGCACTTCAGATTTATTTATTCATTTAATGTTCATTATAGCATGTGATCATCCTATTTTGCAGGTGAATAAACTGAGGCACAGAGACTTTACCAAAGACACATCCAGCTAGAAAGTGAGCACACATGGAATCTGGCTCGAGTCCGCACTTTCAACCAGTACACTAGAGTTGTAGATTCAGATGTCTCTTTGCTGTAGTTTCATGTGCCCTGTGTTTTAAAAACAAATGTGTCACACCCTGGCTGGTGCAGCTCAGTGGATCGAGTGCCAGCCTGTGAACCAAAGGGTTGCAGGTTAGATTCCCAGTCAGGGCACATGCCTCGGTTGCAGGCCAGGTCCCCAGTAAAGGGCATGCAAGAGGCAACCATACACTGAAGTTTCTCTCCCTCTCTTTTTCCCTCCATCCCCCTCTCTCTAAAAATAAATACATAAAATATTTAAAAAAAAACAACCCTCCCAAAAAAACCAAATGTGTCCCTTTAAGAAAATAAACAGTGAGCCGTAGAGGAGATCATTTCAAAATGTAAAAGAGAGCCCATGGAACCTTATTGCCACTTAGTCTAAAAGTGTCAGTTTTCTTCTTGAGGCAAGTAAGTACAAGAGACACATATAAATCTACTACTGTCTGCAATGAATGCATTCTCAGGCATAAGAGGCAAGAAAAGGGCCCCATAGCAGAAAGGAACCATTAGGACTTAAATCAGAACTCTGTGCCCTGATAAATTCTATGTAATGCAAAAAGAACAGATAGCCAGTGGGAATGACCAGTTTGAACTTTGAAAGCCAGTCTGAACCATTTCAAGTTTCCTATTTGCCACCCTCCATTTTACCAGAGAAAACCTTCCAAATCAAAAGGCTGTGGGGGGAGAAAGAGCTGTAAAGAATGGGACTGCTCCAATCCCAGGTAGGAGGGGGGAAGGACTCTAAAGACATGTCCCAAATTACATTATAGAATTATTATTCCTATATATTATGTCTATCTCCCTTTGTGGCCCCCAACACCCCCTCCTCCATATACACATGAGCATCAAGATCATTCATCACTCATTATTATTTCATCTGCATAGATAACTGAACTTGTTGCTGCCATAAAAGTAAAGGAACAGACTTTTAAAATTGCTGCATGAAGGAGCTCTTCTATATTGGTGCCATTAAATTAAATTTCTGCTTTGGATAATGCATAAAAATGGTGTGTGATTTTTTCCCCCGTGGGTAACTCATTTTCTTTGAACTCCAAGGCAATTCCTCAGAAATAGGAAGAGGCTATTTAAAAATGAGTTGAGAGATTGTCATTTAAAAATCATTTTTTTAAAGTGAGAAGATACTCTCTACAAGCACCAAATGACAGAAATTTGAGAATCCTAAACCCAGCTGTCTCAAAGGTGTCACCATTAAAAAAGAAATTTAAAAAATGTTAAGTAGCCTTTTTAAAAGCAATTTGAAGGAAGAAGAATGAAAAAAATCTTAATTTTAAAGTGAAAAATTATACCTGTCCCTACGTGAAGAGTTTCTTGGTACCTCTGTCTTATATGACACTTAGGAATTAAGAGCATTTTACAGCAAAATGTAATACCCCCTTTAAAAACAATTATAATATAAGCCATGGTCACTATATCTTAAGTGGACAGTACAATAATATTTGCATCTTTTTATTAGACTTTAAGTTCCTTGAGATATTCTGATGGCACAGCACAATGTTAAAGGTCACCAACAGAATTCAAATTACGCAGGTTTTCTTCATCAAAATCAGTTCACTTTTTCTTTCAGATATAATTTATTTTTTAATTACATTTTATTGATTATGCTATTAGAGTTGTCCTAATTTTCCCCTCTTTGTCCCCTTCCATTTAGCACCTCCCATTCCCTCAGGCAATCCCCACACTATCGTTCATGTCCATGGGTCATGAATATAAGTTTTTTGGCTACTCTACTTCCTATGATGTAGTTTACATCTCCATGGCTATTCTGTAACTACCTATTTGTACTTCTTAATTCTCTCACCTCTTCATTCATTTCCCCTTACCCTCCTCCCCCATCTGACAACCCTCCAAATCTTCTCTGTATTCATAATTCAATCTTGGTTCTTCTTGTTTGCTTAGTTTTTTAGATGCAATTGTTGATAGATATGTATTTATTTCCATTTTATTATTCATAGTTTTGATCTTTTTCTTAAATAAATCCCTTTAACATTTCATATAATAATGATTTGGTGATGATGAACTCCTTTAGTTTTTTCTTGTCTACACACCTCTTTATCTGCCCTTCCATTCTAAATGGTAGCTTTGCTGGGTAGAGCAATCTTGGCTGTAGGTCCCTGCTTTTCATGACTTGGAATATTTTTGCCAATCCCTTCTAGCCTGTAATGTTTCTTTTGAGAAATCAGCTGACAATCTTATGGGAACTTCCCCATAGATAACTAACTTCTTTTCTCTTGCTGCTTTTAAGATTCTCTCTTTATCTTTAACCTTCGGCATCTTAATTGTGATGTGTCTTGGAGAGGGCCTCTTTGTATCCATCTTGTTTGGGATTCTCTGTTCTCCTTGGACTTGCAAGTCTATTTCCTTCACCAAATTAAGGACGTTTTCCTTCATTATTTTTTCAAATAGATGTCCAATTTCTTGCTCTTTCTCTCCTCCTTCTGGTACCCCTATGATGCAAATGTTGGACCTCTTGAAGTTGTCCCACAGGTTGCTTATACTACTCTCATTTTTTTTTTTGGATTCTTTTTTCTTGTTTTTCTGATTGGTTTTTTGCTTCCTTATAGTCCAAATCATTGATTTGATTCTTAGCCTCATCCACTCTACTGTATTTTTCCCTGTAAGTTGTTCTTTATTTCAATTAGCATATCCTTTGTTTCTGACTGTGTCTTTTTTATGCTATTGAGGTACTCATTATGTTCCTAAAGCATTCTTATAGCCAGTGTTTTGAAGTCTGCATCTGTTAGATTGCTTGTCTCCATTTTGTTTCCTTTTTCTGGATTTTTGATCTGTTCTTTCATTTGGGCCATGTTTCTTTGTCTCCTCATTTTGGCAGCTTCCCTGTGTTTGTTTCTATGTATTGGGTAGCGCTGTTATGACTCCTTGTCTTGGTAGTGTGGCCTAATGTTGTAGGGTCCAGTGACACAGCCTCTCCTATTACCCAACCTAGGTACTTGAGGTGTACCCTTCTTGTGGGCTGAGTAAACCCTCCTCTTATAGTTGAGTCTTGGTTGCTGTTGGCAGGTCAATAGGAGAGATTATTCAGGCCAGTCAGCTTCAAGAATAGGCTGTGACCACTTACCATCAATCTTGACCCTCCATGGAGGATCAGCTGTGTTGGGGCAGGTGGTGGTGTTCCAACGTGGCCTGTAGCTATCCACTGGGTGCACTGGCCCTGGGGTTTCCTGAGTGGTGCAGGCCAAGGTCAGACCCCACCTGTGTTCTGCCCAGGGTCACCCTGCATAAAGCATTCTGCATATGACTGCTACTTGTGCTGGGCTTGGATGTCCTCAGCAAAGCCGAAATATGAATCTAAGGTGGTTGCTGCTAGTGCAGGGCCTAGGGCCACTTAAGAAGAGGTTCAGGGGCTGGGGGCTCACTGAGATCAGCTGTTGCTTATTTGAGAGGATTTAGGAAGTTGTGAAGCATGAGCAAGACCAGCGTTTCATATGGAAGTCACTGTTAACTGCTTTTGTGGGCCCATAATTTGGGTATGACAGGGCCTCAGGGGATCTCCAGGGCAGGGCAAACAGTGTTAGCCATTTTGATGGAGTCTCAGATATGGTACCTGCCTAATGTCTCTGTGGAGGCAAGGTTCAGAAAAGGGACAATGGCCTTTGCTCACTTTTCTGTCTGGGAGAAAGATGTCCCCTTGCTCTCATCTTGATGCCAGATATGTCAGTTCCTCCCTGTATGCCACTAATGCCTTTAACACTGCTACCCCAGTGCTGGAGCTCAGAGGGATGAGACTGAGGAAGTCCATGTGTAGGTTCTGTAAGAGGAACTGCTTGGTACTCTAGAAGTTTCTTCCACTGACTAAATCTCCACTGGTTTTTGCAGCCAGATGTTACATGGAGACTTATCTTTCTGGTGCTGGAACCCTGAGCTGGAGGACCTGGTATAGGGTGGGATTCCTTGCTCCCAAGATATCTCTCTGAAATTTTCATCAACCACATGTGGGTGTGGTACCAGCTCATTCTGCATCTTCACATCTGCACATCTCCAACCTATCTGGATGGATGTGTTTTCTTTAATTCCATAGTTGCTGGACTTCCATTCAACTCAACTTCTGATGGTTCTGAGTGATGATTGTTCTGTAACTTAGCTGTAATTTTGATGTGTTTGTGCGAGGAGGTGAGCTGTGTTTACTTATACCTCCGTCTTGATTGGAGGACTAAGTACAGTCTTCTCAAAGTATAATTTTAAAAAAATGCTCCTCCAAGGAATGTCTTAGACCACTGGGAGGACTTAAAATTGCTACCATCTTCCAGCTCTATCCCACACACAGTTTTCCAACTTCCCCCACTTGTTCATGAAATTATTCCATACCATTCCTATCATTTTATTTGATCTGTGTTTAAATAGAAAAGTCTCTGCATGGAGTGTGTCTTTAGCTGAATGACTTTCCAACTGTTTAAAACACTTTTTAGCAGCACAATTCAAAGTTCAAAGGCACTCTTTTCTGGCATTTACACCAGGAGCACAACAGGTATGAGCAACCTGGGGAGATATAGGAGGGAGGTGCTGTCACCAGCTTTTGGTGGCTTCACATCCTAGTCCCAGGGAGGGACCTGAGAGCCCATGTTAAGCCTAGGGTTGCTGAGGTATTCAGCCTGTGCAGATTAAAGCACAATGTGCTTAAATCCTTCTCTGTTTGTGGCAGAGATCCTTGTTTTTTGCAATCATTCTTGAATTTCTGGGGGAGGTGAAGTATTTACATTTTTTTCTTAGTCACCTTTAGCTTCAAAAGCCCATTTCCTCTGAATTTATTCCATTTGTGCATCATATTACCTTTGTTCACTAGCTGTCCAGTAGTACCTGTTGTGACCTACACCTACATCTCAGATGCAGTTTCTCCATTTCCACACACACAGATAAAACATAGTGTGGGTGGCTCTATAACACAGTAATGTGAACAGCTTAAGAGTGAGTATTAGATATCTAAGATTTTACAAAGTATCTCTGTCATTCTGTCATCTTGGATGCTAGCTTTTCTGTAGCCCTCTCTTTTCCTCTTTTTCTACTTCCTCAGTTCTTCCTTCATCTCACAGCATCATTTCTTTGAAAAAAAATAGTTTAGTCGGCTTCTTCGTACCTATTCTTGCTGGCTTCACCTTTCCCAAACATTAAACAAAATGTATAATTTTCTTAGAGGGAATTCTCATGCTAGATTATAAAACAATATCCTTTTCGACTTACTACTTATTTATTAGCACAAATAAAGCATCACAGAACACAGGGTGGCAAAAAGAAATGGAGAAAACCGCCAGTAGAATGGAAGTAGAATGCATGCAGGTAGGAGGAAGACACAAAGCAAGAGAAGTCTGAAGGGGATAAATGGCACTGATAAAGGATCCCATGTGGCACAAATATGGCTTTAGACTTGTGCCTGCTCCCTACAAGGGCTCACCATTTGCTATGTCTCAGTTAACTCAAGTTCTGGATTCTAAATTGCTTTTTTCTAACCAGAATTGTGACATTACAAATTAATTTTGTTACTGCCTCCAGATTTCCAAATGTAGTCTTTCAGAATTACTTTTTTCGCCCTCTCTCCACTAGCTAATAATATTTTCTCTCTACAGATTCTTGCATTAATGACTCAGGATCATAACCTCCTGTGAATTGTATATTATTAAATATCTTTTCCAGCAGCTGAGATTAGAATAAAGAGAAGTTAATAAGTTGCATAAAGTCACAAAATGAGTCATTAGAATCAGGGACAGAATTCAGACACTAAAACCTCAGTCCTCTGTTTCAATAGACCTGCTGACTTCATATTAATTCAACTGACATCCATAAAGGCTGAATCACACTGTCCTCTTCTGTGTCATTCTCCCTGCTCAGGCAGGATTCTCTGCCTTCAATGCTTCTTTCTCATTTTGTTGTCTATCTATCTATCTAAATGATTTTTAAAAGGAAGTTCACAAACATTCCTAGGACCTTCCATTTTACATAAAGATTGAATGCCAGTATTTTCAAAGAAATTGAAATGATCCCACAAATAGCAAAGTACCTTATTATTTTTCTTGCAAGCTGTTCACATGCATTCTTTTCACTTAAGCCCAGTATTGAGTGCTTTTTAACCTTAGGTTATTTGAGCTAAAGGCTATTTTCTTGGGGAAAAAAGGTTCAGAAAGAAAAACTAGAACAGCAGTCTTGGGAGTCTTCAGTACTTGGGGAAACGTAGGGAGGAAAGGATTTTTGAATTAGAAAATAACCATACTCAAAGGTGCCAAAAGTCAAGGTTTCCAAATCCCAAAACTTGCATGGAGGCTTATTTATTTTGAACCACTATTTCCATTTGCTATATTTCCATGAAGAGTATTATATATAAATGTATGTCCTTATGAATCAGGAAGGAAATGAAATGACCATCTTTGGAAATCGATATTGGAAATAGTGTTCAAGATAGGAGCAAGAGATTAAATGCACATAACTAATGAGATGGTGTGAAATAAGACATCTACTAAGAGAGGGAGTCAGATGGTGAAGAGAGGAGACTAGAAAGTCAGAAGGCTGTGTTATTCTTGTGATGATCAGCACATGGTAATCATGGACACCAGGTCAGACAAATACTCAGTGTACAGCTCAAATTAGATAATGGATGGAAAAGAATTGTAAACCCTATGAAGTCCATGGCATGGCTTCACCCTCAATGAGCTAATACCAGTGTGACACCAAAGGATGCCTGGTAAGTTAGGCAAGTTGGCTGCACACACAGCTCCTCACTGGGTTGGGTTACCAGATGGAATACAGGATGCCCAGGTTAGCTTGAAATTTAGGTAAATGATGACTTTTTTTTAATATAACTACAATTCAAATTATTTGTTATTTATCTGAAAAACAAATTAAACTGGCATTCTCTATTTTATTTGCTGTATCTGGCAACCCTATTGACCAGGGAAATGTATTTGGTTCAGAACAGACTGTCAAGATTACAGCTCAGAAAACTCATTTGTTGGTATAGACAGTAGGCCAAGTCATTTATTACTTGTTGGAACATAGCTGTTAAGAGAACCAGATATCCATTATAAGCTATCTATACTTTTTACCCCTGGAGGCAAGTTAAATATGAAACCTTTTAGAATACCTAATGGTATCTTAGTGAGCAAGTTCTCCCCTCCTATAGGGATGCCAATCCAATGGAATGTCAGGTTCAACTCCCTGGAATAGGCACTGCCAACATTTGCTTCTATAATTCTTTTCTTTTTCCCTCAGTCTCTATGGATGATTAACTCACTGATTCTCTTCTGACTGACACATTATATTTTATACTTAAATGACTACTTAATTGAGTATAATCTTTTCTTACCTACCATAGAATATATACGTCTCTTCAATTTGATTCTGTATGTCTTTGCTTGATTTGCTAGATCTTGATTTTAAAGTTTAACCTTATATATTAATCTTATTTTGCAATATTTAATTATCATGGTGGTAAGCTTCCTATTGTCCATATACTGAGAAAAGATTCCAGGTATATGAATAGAAGGCTCACCAACATGGAAGGGCACTTTTTATCAGGTTCAAAGAAAATCTAAAGAAAAAGGGATATTTTTGAGAATTTACGATGATTTCTTTTCTGTCTGACTTACTATAAGAAGTAAAGGAAGATGACCTTTAAATAGACCAGACAGACCCAGCAATATAATAAGCAGTTGCATATAAGTCAACGCCCTTTAATAAACAGTCTACAGTAGAGTTCCTATGACCCCGATTTCAAACTCAGAAAACAGTTCCAGTCATGAGCAAAAAGATGAGTAAGATTTTCTTTAGAAGTCCTGCCAAAGCAAACCTCTTCCATCAAAGTGGAATAAGTAGTGGCTTCCTCAATCTCAAAGTTTTCAAGGAAATTAGGAACAGTGGGTTTATTAGGTAATCTTCTCCATAAGGGGAAAGGCATTTTTTTTTCTGGGTGTTCCTGACAGGCAATTGAACTAAAGGACAAATTCACTCAATAGGCAAAAAGTGCTTCATTAGAACATCTGAATGTGCCTGAAGATAGTTCACACATTTTTGGAGAGTTACCTTAAATTTAGCCATCCACACAGTAAGGATTAGATTTCAAAAACTGAGACTATTTTTCTACTTTAACAGTCTCCATATGCCTCAAATTAATTCTTCATTTATAAAGAAGAAATGATTCTAAATTATTGTCAAATGATAGTACACATTTACAAAATGTTCTATCTGAAGAAATGAGAAATAAGAACTACTTAAAATAAAATTCAAATTCAAGAGAAAAAATAGTTGCAAATAAATTAGCTTTTTAATTATAGGTATTCTCAGTGGACTGGAACAATAGATGTTGTGTATAAATAGGCCACACTTCTCTCCTACAAGGTTTAGGCAATTCAGAACTTCATAAAAAAGCATTTCTTTGTGTTGCCAATGACTGATTTAATTCCCTGTAGGGAAAAGAAAAGAACAAATATCTCTAATGGGAAAAGAAAAAAGACTTTCAACTCTCTTATAATATTAAACTATATGGACATTGGAAGGATTATTCTCTTTACAAATAATTACTGAGCTCATTTTATTTGCCAGACACTATGATGGAAGCTGGGAATGCAGAAACAGACTGTGTTGTCAGGATTCTTTTCCTCATGACTTACAGCTGAGCACTCCTCTGTCCAGTACAGTAGCCACTCAGTCACATGTGAATATTCTAATTACATAAAGTTTACAATTCAGTTCTTAGGTCACAATACTCATTCTGAGTGTTTAATAATATAAAACATTTCCATTATCACAGAAGGGTCTATTAAATAGCATGGTAATATTTGGTAATGAGAGAACCAAATACTAATCAAATCATCACACACATAGATATATTATTACAGACTGTGATAAATGTTATGAAATAAAAGATGAAGGTGTTCAAGTAGCATAACGCATGGCGATTTGAACTAATCTGGGATATTGGAGAAATATTCCAGGGTAGATAATGTTGAATTGATGACAGAAGAATGAGTAGTGGGGTGAAAAAGGGAATGGTGTGAGCAAATATCCTGAAGCAGAAGAGACCCTGAGGAAGAGAAAAACCAGTGGGCCCAGGAAAGCCTGGGAAGCAAGAGAGGAGTGTACAGTGAAGCTGAAAAAGTTGGTAAGGGTCGGTTGTGTGAAAGACTCTTTCTTCTGGGAGTAGACAGCAGTCATTGAAGGATTTTTAGTGGAGCACTTGCTTAATCAGATTCCAATTTTAATGCAGTGGGACAGGGTTCTGACCCTCTCAATCTTTTTGCTCTTCCTGTCCTTATCCCCACTAGGAGAGTGGTGTTTCACAACAACGTGTTGAAGATATTGCATGAAAGTCAATCTCTAGTGGTAAGAGAGCAATTTGTGGATGTCTTAGACTCTCCATTCAGAAGAATGAGATCCAGGGGGGTAGGAACCTGCCCATCTACAAGTCCAAAAGGAAAAGATCCCAGAGGGTGCAGTGAAGAAAAGAAGGATGGCAGCCTATCATAGCAAACTTTCACATGACTATTCAAGGTCAACTCAATACTCACCCGGATTTGCTTCTAGAGAATAGTCATAATAACAAAAAGTGACATTTCTGCAGTTAATTTTATGTGCATAACACTGTGTTAAATGTTTTACCTACTTGAATTCATTAAGCCTTTAAATATGTGTGTGCATATATATGTATATATCCTCTAATAAAGCTTATTGGTTTTCCTCCTGAAAATGTGGTCCTCAGACTCCCAAAACCAGCATAACCTGGGAACTCATTAAGAGTTCAGAATCTCAGTCCCTACCTAAGACCCATCAATCAGAAACTCTGGAGATGAGCCCGGCATTCTGAGTTTGAACAAGACCTCCAGGTGACTCAGATGCACACTAAAGTCTGAGAGCCATTGATCTATAGTAAAACTGCTTGCTTTTTGCATTTAGCTCTGTCCATTTCAGCTGTGTAATTATAGACAAGTCACTCAACGATCTTAGGGATAAATGACTAAATTGTTTCATTTGTGTCACTCTCATCTTCCTTGCCTCGTTTCATTGTTTTTCTATCATTACAAAGTGATTCCCTTTATCTCAGGTAATTTTTTTGCATTAACTCTATTTTTCAAGATAATAGATTAAATAATGATGAGAGTGTATTTAAAATGAAGTCGCATGATATTACAATCTGTAAATTTATGGCTTTCTCAAAAAATGTTGAGAAGCACAGGAAGAGGAATGGAAAAAAGTATGAATCAAGGGTGATTTGACAAATATAGATTTATAGTGCCTGTTTTTAAATTTTTAAGCAAAATTATACCCTGAGTATTCCTGTGTTTTTTTCTTTAGTTCAGAACTAGGTTGTCAAGTATAGTTGAGGTTTGGTCACTTATTGCTGAATTACATTCTACTGTGTTACAATTTAGTAGAGTAATCTAGGATAGCATTTTTTGACAATTTTTAAAAATTATTGCTAACAAAACTTGTATGAACATATTTGAACATGTATTTTTCCTCAATGCACAGGTGCTTTTTGGAGGGGAGATACCTAGGAGCAGAACTGCAGGGCCATAGGATGTGCACAGCTTTAGTTTTACTAGGACAACACCGACCATATTTGTAACAGTTTATACTGTCACTGCAAGTATGTGGTATCCCTTGTTTTACACCATCAGCCATGTTTTATTGGCCTTTTTTTAAATCAATTATCTAAACTTCTAGTTAATACATTCCATATTTCTGCATTTGCCTGGTTCCTGAAATCTCCCTAGGAGACTTGAGCATCATGTTAATAGGTTTTCTACATATTATTATTCAGAGATTATTGGCTGCCTTGCATGCAGTGACCCTTCGCTCTATCACAGATTATCCATTCACTGGTCATAATTTCTCTATCTCAAAAGCTTTTTTCATCCTGGCTCTTGGAATTTGGGGAGGTAATGATTACATCCTGTGTCCATACAAGTTCAAAACTGAGAAATTGATAAAGATATCAGACAGAAGAATCTTTATTATTGTTGGTGCTGAATTGGAGGTTGTAGCTTAGGTTCAAGCATCATGGGATTCCTGCTGCTTTTCCTCATAAATTAAAACCTACCCACTGAGAAATGAAGGCTTTCCACCCAGAAGAATAAGAATTCCTGTTTCCGATGACAGACTGAAGTAGAACCCCACATAGACTTCTTTCCTGATCTGACCATAACACACTGCCCCTCATTTGAGAGAGGAATGAAAAGTGTTTCTCCAATAGTTTTTCCTTCTGTGAAATGGGTTACCTCTATTCCTGGGAAACATGAGGGATAAGCACACCCTTAATAATGATAACTTTTTTAAAAAAAATTTCCTTTATTTATTTTTAGTTGTAGGGGATGGGAGGGAGAGAGAGGGAGAGAAACATCAACGTCTGGTTGCCTCTTGCACACCCCCCACTGGGGACCTGGCCTGCAATGCAGACTTGTGTCCTAGACTGGGGATTGAACTGGTGACCCTTTGGTTCACAGGCTGGTGCTCAATCCACTGAGCCACACCAACCAGGGTGTGATAACTCTTTTTATCTTCCACCTCCCCACTCTGTCACTATCACAGTCATCATCATCTTCATGTAATCACAGTACTTTACCTATGACACTTTTTCCCAAAAGCATCACATGTCCTCTGAGCTCACTCAATTCCCAGCCCAATCCAAACCTCGTGTCTACTCAGTTCAACACTTACGTGGTATCACCCAAGAATTCTTGTTCTTTGACCTACTTCCATGCCTGCTTTTTCAATCCTTTTTCTCACTTCCACTCCTGGGCTTCTTTTTTTTATGTTTCTCCCAGTGTTATTGAGGTATAATTGACAAATAAAAATTACATATCTTTAGGGTGTTCACCATGAGATTTTGAGATATTTTTACATACTGTGAAATAATTATCACAATCAAGTTAATTAACATATCTATCCCCTCACAGTTGCTTTTTTGTGCATGTGGTGAGAACTTAAGATTTTATTCCTTAGCAAATTTCAATTATACAATACAGTATAGTCCTAGGATTTGGAATATTTGGGGGGATAGTCGTATGTGTACTAATTATAAATTTAGGATATCTGACTTTAAGTGTGCGTTCATATTTTTTAAATATTTAATACAATTACTTTTACACATTTATCACATCAGTTATTTAAAAATTCTGTTCTTTTCATATTTTGTTTTTGATCCACCACTATCAACCAGCAGATGACATCTCTCTTACCTAATTATGTACAATACTATAATTTTTCTTTTTTTCTCATTTTGCCTTGTAGTTCTACCTTCCTGTTTTTTGTTTTTGTTTTTCTTTTTTTTGCTGGATTATACATGCCTTTTGTATATGAAATTTGCTGTCTTCATTTTTGTGCCCCCTATTTCCTTATGGAGCTGGCTCAAAAATAATTTTTGATTTTGAATAAAAAAATTCAATGAAGGAAACAGTTCCTAAATCCCTGGGTTTTATAGACTCTTTGAGAAGGGACTGAGTAGTGATAGAGAACCTAACTGTTTACATGATATGTCAATGCAGCAGATCCCAAAATAGCAACTTCACTTGCTATTAACTCAGTAGCAGTTTTCTGTATTTTACAAACAGTATTATGTCCAACTTAATATCATATTGGTTCCTCTGCACAATATTGCCCTACTTTCAATTCCCGGATCCTTAGCGTGTATATACTAACTAACTTAGATAGTGAAAGTGACCATGGCTTAATGTCTATAGAAACTTACCAATGCTTTAGTTCAGAGTTCTGTTGTAAAAAATTACCTGCTAAACCTTAAGTGATATCCCAGGCTTTGCTGGGGAAATAAATTAAGGTATTAGAAGATGATACTTGTTCACCTACTAGGAAACTTTGACAGATACAATCCACATATATACTTAGGAAAGCACATTGTCTTCTTATTAACCTGAAAGATTAAGTCTCTTAAACCAACAAAGTCCTCGATTCAAGTCAACACACAATTTTAAGTGAAACTAGAAAATAAGTGCAAGTCAAATTAGCTTGCTAATAATTGTTCCTCATTTGTGAACATGAAAAAAATTCAAATCTTGACTGAATTTTAAAAATTATTATCTAACTCTTTCTCAGCATTATGCAGACATTTTTTTATGGTCACTATATCCTCAGTCATTCTTGCTTTCACTATCTGGTACAAAGTGAATTGTGTTGCCAATCATTTCTGAACACTAATCTCACCTCAGCTGTAAATTGAGCTTATGGTTTAATGTAATGTATTTTATGCTTTCTGTGTCTTTGATGCCTCAAAAGAGAGACATGAACAATTTAAAACTATTTTTCTCAATCTATTTTCATTGAGCAATAATATTAGAAAGGCAGAAGATTTGGGAAGTTTAATAGTTTCATACAAATATAACATAAATCTTACTCTTATGTCAATAAGAACACATATATTTGAGGTCACCCTGGAAAAAGTCCAGACATTGTTAATATAACAAGAATGGTTTGCGCAGCCAGGATGTAACCTGGCAGCTAAGGAGAGTGGACTGGAATATGCATGTGTGAACAATGATGACTTCACTGTACTAGTCAGTCACAGCAGTAGATGCCATTGAGTGAGCATGTGTACTGTGTGACCATCACATTTAAAAAGACTGAGCAGGCAGAGCAATGAATCTGCATCACATTTTACATTTAGCTTGAACATTCCTCCATGGAAAGTATTTGGATGATTCAGAAGGCCGCATATGTGGGCAACTGGTGATTGACAGCTTCATCATGACAACGTGCCAGCTCATACATCACCTCTCATGTTGAGTTTTTTCATGAAACATCAAATCATCCAGGTGGCTTGGCACCCTACAGCCCCAATTTGTCACCCTGTGACTTCTTGCTTTTCCCAAAACTAAAATCACCTTTGAAAGGAAGAGATTTCAGACTGTGGATGAGATTCAGGAAAATACGATGGGGCAGCTGATGGTGACTGAGGGAACTGTGTGAGGTGTCTACACCGAAGTAAACTGAGGCATCATTCTCCTATGTAATATGACTTGCATCTTGTATCTTCTTCAATAAATGTCTCTACTTTTCATATAATGAGGCTGGATACTTTTTGGACAGACTTCCATATATATGAGATGCAAGATAGAAAATCTGGTCGTGAGGCTTGGCCTCTAGTGTTTCAGACAAATTACAAATCTCATCACGGCCTTCCTAAAGGCTTAGCACTTTCTTCATTGCAACATTTGACAAATTGGGATCAACAAGATGGACCTGTAGTTACTTTTCAGAGAGCTATTTACTCTGGGTTGTTAAATCTGACAAATGATGGAGGGCACCACAGAGGCTCAGCTGTTCTGTGAAAATAAAAAAATTACCATTCGAAAGGAGGAATGGCTCTCACTACACATAAATATCAGTCGTGTATTGAAACCCATATAAAATACAGCCCTAATTGCAAATTTACCCCTTATTAGTATCTCATAAACATTAAGAGAATTGTATATAATCCGTCCTTTGAGAAGCTCCCTTAAATACAGTACTTAACCAATTCAGCATTAAAAAAGAGATTTATTACCAAATATTGACTTCAAATCAAATGCTGTATAATAAGATTTTATGAGAAACTAGCTAAAGAGGTCATTTCAATTACAAATTCAAATTCTCATAGTAGAGATCCTGGACTCTCTCTGTATTTTTCCTTCTCTGTTCTTTTTATACCTGTTATTCAACCAAAATTAATTTAAAATTTTCAGAAACATAGCTATTTTATGTCCAAAATTTAAATTAAGCAGTCTAAGTTTCAGCTGTTTTGTGTCTACGGAACACATTCCAGAGAAAGAGAATGCACAATTTAGGGGAAGACCCAGGGAGAGCCCAGAGGCTGTGAAACAGCTGAGAATTCTGAGGTTTCTGAGTGTGTCAAGCCAGACTTTAATCTGCCAGGAAGATGTCTGTTGGGAAGAACCCGAATGGACCTGTTGAGGAGGATGCTGATCTCCCACCCCTTTCCTTATGTGCAAAGATCCCACAAAGTCTATATAGGACCAAGGGAAAGAAAAAATTGCAAGCTTGGTTCCAGGGAAGGGAGGTAGGTGTCAGACAGGGGAGGTGATTATTAATCTGATGTAGGAAGCAGACACAGATACTTCAATTTCCTAAGACAGAAAAGCAGAATTAAACAGTAACTTAAGTAAAAGGGTTGTGTTTATGGGAAAAGTGCTTTAATAAATGAAGAGTACAAGGAAACAAACATTTTTAAGACCACAGGTTTTGGAGTTAGAAATATCTGAGTTCAAATTATAGCTCTATCTTGCAGTACCTGTCTGAAAGTGGACAATGTGCTTAATGTTTCTAACTCTCAGTTTTCCCCTGTATTGAAGAAAACAAGATCACAAGCCTGGCATTGTTGTGGGATTTAAATGGACTGTTATATAAAAAACACTCAGGATAGGACTAGAAAATGATATCTACTAAACTGATACAGTGGTAGTAGTTGAAGTACTAGGAATAATTTATCAATAAGGGTGAATATTTCTCCCTTTTATTATTGGCTCATCATTTGTTCATCATTTATTCAGTGATTAGACTGAGCTAAGTATTGGAAATATGAAGGCACATTAAAATACAGTTGTTATGTGCGAGAGACTAGTCATCCTACACCATGGACTAATGTGTCACTATTTAAGTATACCAGTAATGTCCAGGCTGTGAAAGAAAAGTGTGTAGTGACCCTGGAGGCTAGAAAGAGTGTGGACAATTTTGTTAGATGAGGGAGAGGGGGTCAAGTAAGATTTCATAAAGGAAGTACATATCTGAGCTGCATATTGGCAAATAAAAAAGGTAATTACTCTATGGAAGGAGTAGGAGATACTTCCAATGGGTTGGGTAGGATCTCCGGGATTGGGAATGAGCATCCAGAGGCATGAGAGATATCCAAGGGACAATGGAAGACTTGGATGTGGAACTCAGGAAAGCAGAGAAGGAGCCCGGCAAAAACAGATGACCAAGCCACTACACTCATGCCTCAGACAAGAAACAGAGAAATTAGAATGTGATGTTCCTGCCATTTTACTAGGTTTCCAACTCTAGTGAGCTATGTGACATTAGAACACATTTAATCACTATAAACCTCTACTTCTCTGTCTATAAAATTAAGCTAAACTACCTATCTTACAGTCATTGTAATGATTAATTAGGTGCTATATGTAAAGGATTTAGCAAATCCTAAGTGTTCAAAATGATTGCAAATATGCCCTTATAACCAGAAAAACATGCTATGACTCAAAGGGCTGGCAGGCAAGGAGGCAAAAGTAAATCTTGAGTGTGAAGGATGAGGAGGGAAGAGCAAGAGGCTGGCTATGGAGGGCTCTGAAGTGGAGGAGTGAAAGCGGAGAAAGCATTGAAATTGTAGTGTTCAGAGCAGGGTTGGCTACATAATTTTCAGGATTCAGAGCAAAATGAAAATGTGAACCCCTTGTTTTAAAAGCAGAAAAAGTACCATTAGAGATACTAGAACATAATGCTTTTACTTTAAATCTATTTTACTACATATATAACATAATGGGGTAATAGTGATGCATGAATAATAACAATGTGGTATCTACATTTATCATAAGATTTTTTGGGCTTAGTTTTCTGCAAACCCTTTTATTAAGCCATCAAAGTATATACTTCATACAATTTTATTTTCAAATAATATAATTTAATATTATATCAGTGCTTTTGTCAAATGCAATCCTATAAATGATTTTTGATAATTTTTAATTTCAGAAGGGTCTTTCTTCTGATGCAACTTATTTTATTTTATTTTTAGTAAAGGTTTTATTCATTTAATTTTGGAGAGAAAGAAAGGGAGGGAGAAAGAGAGGGAGAGAAACATCGATGTAAGAGAGAAACGTCAATCAATTGCCCTCGTACAGGCCCCAACAGGGGACTGAACCTGCAACCCAGGTATGTGCTCTGACTGGGAATCTAACCAGTGACTTTTCACTCTGCAGAATGGCAGCCAACCAACTGAGCCACGCCAGTCAAGGTTGATGCAACGTATTTTAAAGGTTGTGACAACTTTGGGATCATTTCTGATGTTATTTTGAAAGATAAATTTTGCTACATATAGAGCTAATGATTCTCTTAGAACAATTTTTCTAAAGAAATTTAGCTCTTTATACAAATCACTTTTATGTAAATATGAATTTAATTTTAAATATAAATTTACACAATGGCATTTGAGTTTCCTGTGACATTTCTTCTAACTTATTATACGAGATATCAAAAGTGGATTCTTCATTTGTATAGAATTCAAAACACCTGTTTTGCATTCAATTGTTGTATCTTCAATTATGAAGAAAAATGAATTATAAAATTATCTTCCATGTTAAAATTAGTTCAATCAAAGCTTCAGATAATAGTAATCCTTTCTTTCAAATGCAACAATTACAATGACTTCTTATTTCTAAGCTGCTGGATATTTGCTTTGCAATGTTGGAGCTGTTTCAAAGCCAAAGATTCTAAACTCTCTGTAGAATTCTAATAACTCTCTGAGTTATTTATTCCCTGAGTAACTGACATGTGCAATGTCAGTATACATGTGTTTATTTCGTAATAATTTGCTGACAAAGTTTAGTGCCCAAGCATCTGCAGTTCCTGTCACTGTGCAGTCTGGAGAGTTAATACTAGGATAGATGCTGTAGGGACAGGCTGCAGGGCTGCCTCTCCCTGGGAGTCCCAGGGCTGCCCCCATGCGGAGACCCTCCTCCCATCCATGGCTGCTGCTGCTGGGCTTCCTCTGCTGCTGGTGCTGTTTCTGCTGCTGTGGCCCCCGGCCACTGCCATCAATCTGAGACTCCAGTTCCCCCAGACCGCTCCTAGGCATGTGCATATGTGCTGGGCAGCCGTGCCAATTGCTTGGTGCCTGGCACTGTCTGTGATGTCCTCAAACCTGAGCCTTCATGTGTCCGCAGTGCTTCCTGATAGACAAAAATATTAAAAATTTCAATATGTTGGCAGCAGAACACTGAGCCATATGGGGGGCACTCCTGAGAGCAGGGCCATGTGTGACTGCCTCAGTTATAGCCCCTGAAGCTGGAGCTGGTCCAAAGGGAGATGAGAAACCCTACATCCACAGCACAGGGGCAGAAGTCACTGAGAGAGGGATGGTATTAAATATAGACTCTAACTTTCCATAATATCTGAAGGGAAGAAGAGGGTGCCATGAGAGAAGATATGTCAGAGTTGCTATCCAACCTGTCATTTAGGTTTGGAAATAGTCTGATCGTTCTGAACCTGTTGTGAAGTGGGCTGGGCTCCCACAAGCTCACTGTCCCTTTGCCAAGCAACACTGATGCTCATTTAGAAAGAAATGCTCCCACTTCTCCAACTTAGGTGGTTGGCAACATCAAGGCTGCTAGGAAATCTGTCCTATTTTAAGCAGGATTTTAGCAACTGGGGCCAGTGCGGTATTAGAACCCTGCCCAATTAGGTGAGCTTCAGGACAAGCTCTCAGCCTGAGAGGGACAAGAACACAAATCTGGAAGTGGGACCAGAGCAGACGAGAGGGCTGAGGACATGTTGTGGGCATCTTTAACTTTGTGGGAAAATTTTCTAACTCACATAATTGATGTCTTTGTTTTAAAAACAATTATTTTTCAAGAAGTCCTGCCTGAACTAAGGGAAGTTTATTACTTTATTGGAAAATGCATTTGTGAAGCTTGAAATCATACCTTTCCCAAAACAAGGGTACTTCTGTCTTTTAGTTCTGAGAGGACCATTTGGTCTCACAGAACTTCTTGGTGCTCTTTCCCTTTACATAACACAAGCATTATTAAAGAAATCATTAATTACCTTTATAAATCCTTGAAACTTTAAAATGATGTCCCTAGGGTATGATACAGGTATGCAAATTACACACAAATAGTGATCCTAGCTTAGTCCCTGAAAACATATAAAACACAAATAAATACCCTTTTTTATGTTATTAACTATAACTATTTTAGCAGAGGTAGAAAAATTTTAATATACTCTTGAATTATTAACTAATCTTTCACCAACTCAGCATATTTTTACCAAAAATGACTTAGATTTTATTAAATTTAAACCTTAATTTAAAATAGAAATTTCTGATAACCTGGAAAAAACTGGCTTAAATAAAATGCAGTGATTTCATTTCTGTGGATGTAAATAATCCATTAATGTTTACTTGAAAAAGAAAAGTTTCCTTTGAAATGTCGCATACAGCAAAAATTGCTACAATGCTATCATTAGCATTTAAAATATACCACTCTCCAAAAAATTATACCTGAAAAAGGTTCTGAGTCAGATTTTCCATAGAAAGCATAATCAAATTATTCCATATTTAAGTTCTTTGAACCTTATGAAAAATTGATACACACCCTGATATCAGATATTGAGGGACACTGTTAGCAATTCCTATTGGTTTGAGAAAGTAAGAAAACATGGATGAAATATTGTAGATGCTGCTCACTGTTATCCCATATCCATCTCCATTCACTCTTTGTTGGTGGTGGTGGTGGTGTTTTTAGAGTTGTCTCCCCACCACTCTCCCCAACCCCAGCCATGCCCAACTCCCACACTCGATCTTATCCCCCTTTGGTTTTGTCCATGTGTCCTTTATAC
>CM052539.1:157065730-157172517 GCA_028533065.1 Trachops cirrhosus
ACATGCACAAGAAACGAACTTTGGCAAGATGTTTGCATTGATTACCCTTGGAGTGTAAATAAGAGTTAAAGCAATGAAAAAATAGAAGAGAGTTGTGTTACTTGGCCACTGATAACTCCCACAGCGTACAGAACAAGGCTGATACAGCAAAATACAGTAGACAGTATTAAGCAGATGAGAAACCAAGATAGAAATAGTTTCCTGTTTATTTTCATTTTTTTAAAGTTAGTTTGGCACAGTAAAAACCTGATTTGTGATAAAGCCAAGCTGGATAAAGGTGCATATTGCATATTTTTTTAAAAGGTATGATGTTATTTTTTAAGGCTTTTACACTACTTAGAATAGTAAGAAAACATAATTTATAATCATACAAATGTGAAATTTCTAAAAGCAATAAAAGTCAAAATGAGAGTATTTTGAGGATTTTAACTTATATAGGAACTGAACTCAGAGTATACTCCTGATAGTCACAAAGAATCAAAGATCCAAAAGGTAGTTATGGTCTGGGACACTGACCTCTTTTCCCTTAGACTGTCAAATAAAAGAAATGACAACAGCCAACACAGCAATAGCTGTCTGTTGTGAATTCCCTGTCTTGAACCAGAAATACATAGATCACTTTATAGACTTGTGTCTTACTGGTCACGTTGTTGAAATGGGCTGGATCTGGTTGGTTAATTCTTGGTACCAGAAATCCTTATATACAAGTATAGGCACCTGTTTTTTTCTTAAAAATCACTTTAGAGCAAAAGTGATAGGTGACTACAATGTGATAATGCCTCACACATACCAAAATGTCAGTCATCAATAAGTCAACAAACAACAAGTATTGATGAGGTTGCAGAGAAAAGGAGACCCTACTGCACTGTTGGAGGAAATGCAGACTGGTGCAGCCACTGTGGAAAACAGTATGGAATTTCCTCAAAAAATGAAAAATGGAACTGCTCTTTGACTCAGTGATCCCACCGCTGGGAATGTACCCTAGGAATACTGAAAGACCGATTAAAAATAACTTATGCACCCCCATGTTCATAACAGCACTATTTACAATAGTCAAGATTTGGAAACAGCCTAAGTGCCCATCAGTAGATGAGTAGCTAAAAAAACTGTGGTACATTTATATAACGGAATATTACACAACAACAAAAAGAGGAAATTCCTACCTTTTGTGACAGCTTGGATGGAATTGGAGACTATCATGCTAAGTGAAATAAGCCAGTTGGTGAAGGACAAATACATATTATCTCATTCATAAGTAGAGTCTAATGAACAAAATAAACTAATGAACAAAATAGAACCAGAGGCACAGAATCAGAGGACAGACTGACAGTGTAAGAGGTGGGGGGGGTGAGGACTGATCGAAAGAAGGTGAAGGGATTAGTCAAAGACCATATGAGAAGGACCCATGGACACAGACAATGGAGTGGGGAGTGACTATGGAAGTGGTGGGTGGGCTGGGTGGAAGGGATGAAGGGGATAAATTGGGACAACTGTAATAGTGTAAACAATAAAACATTTAAAAAGCATAGGTAATTACTATTATTATTTTTTGTAAATCAATCAGAGTTATACCTATTTTTGTCAGATCAGCAAAAAATATATTTTTGTCATGCCACAGAATTTTAGTAACCAGTTTCTGTATGCCATGAGACAAAAAAGGTTGAATATTGCTGTATAGATCAATGGATCTCAAACCGTGGCCCACAAATTTCTTGGATATCTGGAATTATCATGTATGACTATGAAGTTATCAACATATTAAGCAATGTAAATAAATAGTATGTTTGTATGCTTATTAGCTACAATGTATTGAGCATGCATATTTATAATTTTAATGAATGAAATATGCAATAATTAGTTACTAGCTAGGTTGCAGTGAAAAAAGTCATTCAATCTTTTTGTGCCTCAATGTGCTCATCTGTAGAATGGAGATAATAACAATACCCTCTTCATAATTGTTTTATGACTATTAAATAACATAATTCAGCAAAGCTCTAGGATGATCACTTTGGCAATATACAACATTAAATAAAAGTTGTCATAATTATTATTTTTTTACCATTGTCATAATTATTATTACTAGAATTTTTTTAAAGCATTTATGAATTAATAGTAGCCTCTTATCATTTATAATCATTTTTAAATGAATGGCTATTAAAATATAATACACAGAAAGATATATCTTGAACTTAGAAAGGTCATTGATTTGGTTATTTATTGCTGCAAAACAAACCTCCCCAAAGCATACTAGCTTAAAATAACACTTTTATGTGGGTCGTGGTTTTGTGGACCAGTTATTCAGGAAGGGCTCGACTGAGTGGTGTGTGTCTGGTCTATGTGGCATCAGCTGAAGCAGCTGGTGCTGGAGATCCACATCCAATTTGTGGGAGGGGACCATTCAAGAATGTGAATTCCAGGCAGCATGGTTTCTTGGACAGGAGAACATTTTTTGGAAACTATCTGTTACTGTCATTAGTCTCATGGAGGTTGAGCATGACTGGTGAGATAATCTTTATACCCCCTTTCAGCGGTTTGATGCCATGAATCTAATTGGTACGTGCTTAATGGACACCAGAAAGCTTTTATTAATACCGGTGCTTCTACCCATCAGGCATTCTTAGTGCTATTTTTGTTGGCACATTTCATTTCTTTCCTACATTATGAAAGCAGAATGCTCTGCCTACTTCAGACACATTTGCCATTTACAAACCTGTGTTATTTCACCATGTATTTCCCTCTGTGTATTAGAGTGTGAACTCTCTTCCTATTTAAAATTTATATATTTCCTTGGATTGCTCCTATATATCAAACGTTGAAAATGAAAGTCAGCAAAGATTTTTTGTTTGTTTGTGGCAACAGACATCAGAAACAGTCTATACAAATTGATTGTAATTTTTAAAAGAAGAGCTTGAAGGGCTATGCTGAGTTGCTCATCATATAGAAGTCTTTTTAGGGGTCAAGTGGGATCTGTTAAAGAGGCATAATTGAACATCTTTTATTTTTATTTTATTTTTAAATTAAATTTATTGGGGGGTGACATTGGTTAATAAGATTATATAGGTTTCAAGTGTACCTTTCTATGACATATCATTTGTTTACTACGTTGTGTGCCATTACCCAGGGTAAAATCATCTTCTGTCACCATACATTCGGTCCCCTTTACCCATTATTATCCCCAACTCCCCAATATCTTTTAAAAATAACCTAATCTGCATAGAATGAGAAAGTGACTTTTAGCATGACTCAAAACTTCAGTTTAGGATTTTTTTTTTAAATATATGGCTATTTAAATGTAAAAACTCAACTCCCAATTTTTGGACTAGGAGTTTGCAGGTCTTGCTCCATGGTTGATTAAGCTATTCTAGGATGCTCCAGGTTCTTCTCAACTGGCTGTTCTAATTTCTTGCTCATAAAACACTTCTTTCTTTAAGGCTTGAATTGTACGCTTGTGCTCTTTGTATATACCTGACATCACAATTTGTTTTATCTTACTCATTGATAATTGTCCCATTCATTCTGGTTAGATGTCTTATTTTGGCTGGAGCTGGTGAACTGCCGGTCACATTGCCTCACGGAATATGCCCATCATGACTTTGTCCTATAACCTTGGATGTTCATCACAGCAGATAGACTTGTCACAATTGAAACTTGTAGGTCAGACACAGATGGTTGAGCAGATTTCCTGATTTATTATTGGCTCACGATCATAGAGCTCAAACAAAATAAATGATTAAGCTCTTATAAAGCTTTTTTTTCTGGGAATTCTGAATAATTCTAGCCAATGTCTTTTCCTGAAATTCGATTTCCATGATAAGTTTTAGTATCTTGACTGTACTGCCACTGAAGACAGAAAAAAAAAGCCCTTTTGTCAGGAACATATGCCATTAAGTACACTATTTTTGGACCTATTTGCACTGCTTCAGATTTAATTTTTGACTGCCTTACTAAGTTTATGAAGAGAATTAAACCATAAAATGTACCCTCTGTTGGTACAATTGCCTGGTAGAAAGAAATGAATATTTCTATTTCCCTCTAAAACTTTCACGAATAAACAGTGATGGTGCATGTATTTATTTTAAAAGCACCCTAAGTGTTGGCAGTTAGCCTCTTTTTTATGTAATAGAAAGGTTGAATGAGTCATGTCAAGCGATCCATGGGATTAATATAGACAGAGATGTTATATCCTCTGCATGCAGCTGTGAATGGCATATCTACTTTGCCATCTGTAAACTTAATGGACAAAATGTCCCAGTCACTGCTTCAGGGTTTAAAGTAACTCAGTTATCAGCAGCCACATTTCCTGTTACCTAATACCCAAATTCAATTCTACGGGGAAATTTAGTCTGGCTCTTGGAGTAGGTAGAAAAATCTGCTAACCACATTATGCTCTTTCATAACCACATTAAATTGAACTCTTAGCTAATACTGAGTAAAAACAAATACCATTTACTTTGAGAGAGTACCGTGTTTCATATGGATTAATGTTCATTCTCACTGCATTTATATTTCAGCTCAGTAGTGAAATTAAACAATGCATGGTAATGTACCAAATTTTTCTCGTGTTAAATAGGATCTGAAAATAAACCGTTCTGTAAAGTAAATATGTAGCACATTTAATTTAAATTCTATTTATGTAAATTTGTATAGTGACCATTTTTATTTTCTCCATGTGGAAGAACATATAGCCCTTCTTTCAGAGATAAATTTCACCTTTTATGTTGTCTGCCAAATCAGTATTTCAGTGTTGATGTTCATTCTGGTATAATTCTCTCCATTTATAGAATGACATTTCCTCACTTGAAGAGTTCTAGATTTATGGCAAAATTAAGCAGCAAGTACAGGGAACTCCCATATATGCCCCCAACACACACACACATGCATGCACGCACACAGACGTGACACACAGTTTCCCCTATTGGTAACATCTTGCATTAGTGTGGCAACATATTCCAATTAATGAAGCAGTATGAATTTATTTTCATGAGCTCAAGTTCATATTTTATGTTAAGACTCACTCTTTTTGCTGTACAGTCTTATGCGTTTTGATGAATTCATAATGTAATTTATTCACCATTACAACTGTAATCCAGAATAGTTTTACTGCCCCAATTCCCTACACTTCAGCTATTTATTTCCTCCACACCCTCCTCTCTGCTTCCTCCTTGAATTCTTGGAAATTACTGATCTTTTCATTACCTCTATAGTTTTGCCTTTTCCAGAATGTTGTATAGTAGCAAACAGTATATGTTCTTTTCTTTTCACACAGACTTATTTTATTTAGCAAAATGTATTTAATATTCCTCCATGTCTTTTTGTTGCTTCATAGCTCATACCTTTATTTCTAGACAATATTCTATCGTATAATACATCATAGTTTGTTTATCCATTTTCCTATTGAAGGACATCTTGGCTGCCTCCAAGTTTTGAAAATTATGAATAAAGCTGCCATAAACATTTGTGTACAGATTTTTTAGTGTACCTGTTTTCAGCTCATTTGGTTAAATACCAAGGAGTACAATCACTGGATCATATGGTAAGCCTATGTCTAGCTTTGTAGTAAATGTCCAAACTGTCTTCCGAAGTGACCATCCCATTTTGGGTTACCACCAGCAATAAATGAGTGAGTCCATAGCTCCACATCTTCACCAGCATTTGGGGCTGCCAGTGTTTGGGATGTTGGCTATCCTAATAGTTGTTTAGTGGTGTCTTTGTTGTTTGAATTTGCAATTCCTTACCGATGTATGATATAGAGCATCTTTTTATATGCTTGTTTGCCATCTGTATATCTTCTTTAGTGAGATGTCTGTTCAGGGCTTTTTTTTTTTGCTCATTTTTAAATTGGGTTGTTCATTTTCTTATTGCTAAGTTTTAAGAACTCCTTGTATATTTTAGATAATGGCCCTTTATTAGTTATCTGTTTTGCAAATATTTTCTACCAATTTGTAGTTTATCTTTTTATTCTCATAACAATGTCTTTCACAAAAAGGAAGCTTTTAATTTTAATGGAGTGTAACTGATCACATTTTCATTCATGGATAGTGCTTTTGACGTTACATCTGAAAATTCATCACCAAGCCCACTGTCCCTATTATTTCTCTTATGTTATCTTCTAGTAGTTTTATGGTTTTACATTTAGGTCTATGATCTATTTTGAGTTAGTTTTTGTGAAAAGTTAGGTTGTATGTTGAGATTCTTTTTTGACATATGGATGTCCAATTGTTGCAGAACCATTTTTGGAAAATATCCTTTTCCACTGAATTAACTTTGCTTCTTAGTGAAAGATCATGTGACTATATATCCGTGGGTTTATTCTGGGTTCTTTACTCTGTTCTGCTGACCTACCTGACTATTCTTTTGCCAATACCATTCTCTCTCGATTACTGTGGCATGGCACTAAGCCTTGAAGTTAGGTAATGTCAGCCTGCCTATTCTATTCTTCTTCAATATGCTTTATAGCATACTTGTGCTTTATAGTCTGGGTCTTTCGTCTTTCCACACAAAGTTTCAAATCTATAAATTAGGGGAAGAATTGACATTTTAACAATATGAACAATATAGACACATTTTCATACAGAATTCACATTTTCATCTAGAATTCATAATTAAACCATAAATATGGAATATCTCTCCATTTACTTAGGACTTCTTTCATTTTTCATTAAAGTTTTGTAATTTCCCTCATATAAATTCTGTATGTATGATGTTAGATTTATACCTAGGTATTTCTTTTTTTCTTCCTTTTCTTTCTTCCTCCTTTCCTTCTTTTTTTCTTCCTTTCCTCCTTCTTTCCCACCTCCTTCCCTTCCTTCCTTCCTTTCTTCCTTCATTCCTTCCTTCCAGGTTTTCTTCTATCCTTTCTCTCTCTCTCTCTCTTTCTTTATTTCTTAGTGCTAATTTCAACGACACTGTGTTTTTAATTTTCCAAGTGTATTGATGTGATATAAAAGAATGATTTTGTGATTTAATCTTTTATCAATTATTAGTTGCAGGAGTTTTCTCATTATTGTTGAATCTTTACTTTCTACAATAATGTTATCTGCAAAGACAATTTTATTTCTTCTCTCCCACTCTGTATACTTTTCACTTCTTTTTCTGTCTTATTACATTCACTAGAAGTGATGAGAGATATATTTGCCTTGTTCCCAATTATAGAAGGAAAGCATTTGTTTTCTTATCATTAAGTATGTTGTAGCTACAGACTTTTGGGAGATGTTCTTTATAAGTTAGGGAAGTTTCTCTTTATTCCTAATATGCTGAGTGTTTATCATGAATGGATGTTGGATTTTGCCAAATGTTTTTTCTGAATCTGTTGATTATTGATCATATGATTTTTCATCTTTTACCTGTTGATGTGATGGATTACATTCATTGATTTTTGAATGTTGAACCAGTCTTGCATACCTGGAATAAATCTCACTCGGTCATGGTATAAGATTCTTTTTATAGATTGTTAGAGATGCTTTAATACTATCTTACTGAGGAATAGTACATCTATAGTCATGAGAGATATTGGTCTGTAGTTTTCCTTTTTGTAAAGTACAGTATATCTGGTTTTACTATTAGTGGAATGATGGTGTCTTCAAATGTTAAGAAATATTTCCTTTGCTCTATTTTCTGAATGAGATCATAGAGAATGGTATCAATTTTCTCTTAAATGCTTGGTAGAATTCATCCATGAAACCATCTTAGTTAGCCTTATGCATTATTTTACTAAAGGTTGTTAATTATGAATTCAATTTTGTTAATTGATATAGACCAATTCAGATTGTTTATTTCTCCTGATGTGAGTTTTGGTAGTTTGTGTTTTTCAAAGAATTAGTTCACTTCATCTATATTATCAAATCTGTGGGCACAGATATTTTTTTCATAATATGAAGGGAGACTCCCTAAAACCTGGAATTTATTTATAAAAAGTGTGTGTATTTATTCTTACATGTTTAAATCAGTCACCTGCCAAGTACTTTCCACTTGATGCAATATTTTTTCCACTGCTCAAAACAGTTTTTGAACTTGTCAATTCTGATATTTTCTAGTGCTTCTGCAGTTTTTGTTCCACCTCTTCCACAAGGGCAAAATGTTTCCCTCTGAGGACTTTTTTTATCTAAGGAAACAAAGCAAAAATTGTCACTGGGAGAGAGATCAGGTGAATAGGGAGGGGGGACATGGGGGTCATGCCATTTTTGGTCAAGAACTGCTGAACACTCAGCACGGTGTGGGCAGATGTGCTTGTATATAAATCACCCATCAGGAAATGGGCAACTGTGTTGAAAAAATCTTCAAAAAAATTTCACTGAAGTTGAACACAGCCCCTCACAACAACACCATCTAGTACACAGATACAGAGGGGTTCCTAGAACACTCACCTAGAGGGGAAAGCCTGTACTACAAGGGGCTTGCCCTCCAGAAGATAACTCCTGTCATTTTTTGGGTCCTTCCTAGTATTCTTGCATTTCTTTTTTATTTCTGAGAATAAAAAATAATGTTCCTTTTTGATATCTGATAATACTAATTTGTGTCTTTCATTATGTAAAAAAATGAAAAATTGAGGTTTTTCAATTTTTTATCTTTTCAAAGAAGCAGCTTTTACTTTTGTTAATTTTCTCTATTGATTTTTTATTTAAATTTTATAGGTTTCTGTTCTAATTATTTTTTATTTTGTGATTTTCCAGTTATTTTTCAATTATTAAATTCTACCATAATTCTCTTGTGGTCTGACAACACACTTTGCATTATTCCTGATGTTTTACATTTGTTAAGGTGTGTGAAAGCCCAGTATGTGGTTTATCCAAGAGAACATTCCCTATGAGTTTGAGATTAACATACATTTTGCTGCTGTTGGATGTAATATTCTATCAATGTCGATTATGTCAAGTTGATTAATGATGTTGATCAGTTTATTTATATTCTTACTGATATTCTGCTTAATGAATCGGCCAATTACTGATAAATGGGTATTCAAATCATCAGCTATGAGTGGATTTGTCTTTTTCCCTGAAGTTGTTATTGTTTTCAACATTTATTTTGATGTCCTGTTGTTAGGCACATACACATTAAAAATCATTATGCCTTCTTGAAGTATTGACCTGCTTACCTTTATGTAATGCTTCTCTTTATCCCTGATAATTCATTGTGAATTCTGCCTTGTCAGAGATTAGTGTAGTCATTCCAGATTTT
The DNA here is from genome assembly GCA_028533065.1 of Trachops cirrhosus. NCBI lineage: Eukaryota > Metazoa > Chordata > Mammalia > Chiroptera > Phyllostomidae > Trachops > Trachops cirrhosus. The sequence continues at coordinate 157,074,905 of CM052539.1, forward strand.
CTTTGATTAGTGTTAGCACAGTCTATCTTTCTCTGTCCCTTTATTTTTTTAACCTATTTTTGTCTTCACATTTAAAATGACCTTTTCTTTAGACAACTTATCTTTGGGTCTTATTTTTTGGTCCACCCTGGCAGTCTCTGTTTTTACACTGGGATATGAAGACAATTCACATTTAATGTGATTATTGATGTAGTTGGAGTAATATATCACTTTGTAATTGCTCTCTATGAATTCCATTTGCTCCGTGATTCTCTTCTTTGCTCTCCTTCCAAATTCTCTGATTTTAATTGATTTTATGTGATTTTTCTACTTTATTTCAGCATATCAATTATATTTTATTTTTTAGTTTTTTAAGTGGTTCCCTTAATGTTTGCCATATACATTTATAACTAATCTGTGTTTACTTCCATAGAGTAGAACATTATTCTGCTTCATGGATAGTACAGGTACCTTATAACAGAGTATTCTAAATTCTTCCTCATTCCCCTTATGTGATTTCTGTCATTGCTGTCACTTATCCATATGCTATAATCACCCACTACATTATTGCTACTCTATACCTTGAACACAGTTATCTACCAGTTCAATTAAAAAATAAGAAAAATAAAATACTGTACATTCATTTATTCCTTATCTAATACTTTATTTACATATATTCAAGTTCTGACATATCATTTATCTTCTCTCAGAATAATTTATTTTAACTTTTCTTGCAAAGCAGGTCTATTGGAAAAAAATGCCCTGAGTTTGTGTTTGTTTGAGAAAGTAATTATTTCCCCTTCAATTTTAAATTACAATATTGTTAAACACAAAATTCTAGATTAGTTTTCTTTTCTTTCAACTCTGGAAATATTGTGCTCCACTCTCTTCTTGCGCGCATGGTTTCTGACTAGAAGTTTAATATTATTCTATCTTTATCCATCTATAGGTAAGAAAGTTCCCACCTCACCCACCCCACACACATTCTTCTTTAAGATTGTCTTTTTGCCTTCAATGTTCTAAAGTTTAAATATGATATGCCTAAATATAGGTCTTTTTTTGTTTGTGTGTTTATTTTGTTTTGTTTTTTGGTATTTTTCCTGCTTGGAATTCTTCAGGCTTCCTAAATCTGTGGTTTGGTGTCTATCATTAAAGAATTTAGAAAATTCTACATCATTGTTAATTTAAATGATCTTTTTGCTCCTTTATCTTTTTGTTCTATGTCTAGTGTTTTGATTATGCATATTTTACATCTTTTGCAATTATTCAGTAGTTCTTGGGTATTCTATGTCTAGTGTTTTGATTATGCATGTTTTACATCTTTTGCAATTATTCAGTAGTTCTTGGGTATTCTATTTTCTTTTTTTCCTATTATTATTTCTTTCTGCATTTCCATTTGGGAAGTATTATTGATCTATCTTTAACCTCACTAATTTTTTCCTGAACTATGTCCAGTCTACTTATGAGCCCATCCAAAACATTCTTTATTTTGTTGCAATTATTTCTTATTTCTAGCAGTTTTTCTGGTGCATTCTTTCCTAGATCTTTCATCTCTGTGCTTATATTACTCATCTGTTCTTGCATGCTGTCTGTTTTTCTTTAAGGCCCTAAACATGCTAATCATAGTTATTTTAAATCCCTGATTCACAATTCCAAAATCTATATCATATCGGAGTCTGGTTCTGACGCTTGCTTTGATTCCCCAGACTGTGTTTCTTCTTGCCTTTTATGTAAACTGGTAGTTCTTTATTGAAATCTGGACATGATTTATTAGGTAATAGGAACCGAGGTAATTAAACTTTTAGAGTGAGGTTTATGCTAATCTACCTAGGGACGGGTTATGTAGCTGTAGGTGCTAGAGTTTTTACTTTTTTCTAGTGTCCTTGTTGGGATATTTTTTCCTTCCCTGTTGTCTCTAGGCTTCTCTAAGATCTCTTTCTTAACTAGTCTGTGTCTTGCAAGTCTCCCAGTTGTAATCAACTGTTATTGCACTAAAGCCTTGTTGATGTTATGGTTGGGTATTGAAGAGAAAAAGCATTCTATAATCTTATAATTAAATTTGTATTTTGGTGAACATGAATCCTTGGACTGTGAACTTCAATAGCATTTCTTAGCATTTTTTTCTCCCTTTGTATTAGATAAGAGGTTTCCACAGGGCTGGAGTTGACGAATTTCTTTTTTTCCAGGTCAGATAAGGCTCTAGCAGTTTCCTCTAGAGAGCCGGCCTTTGTTATGGAGAATACTCTGGCCATATTTCAAATGGCCATCCTTTTTACTTTTACCCATCCTTTGCTGGAAACTGAAGGGTTTTTTTTATCATACATTTTATTCTAAGAACAGATTTAATTGAATACAAAATAATTCTAATGTTATTTTTATTATCACTCAATTAAAAATATTTTCTAATTCACTGTAATTTCTTTGATGCTCTGTGGGTTATCTAGAAGCATGCTTCTTATTTCTCAAAGATTTGGGGGTTTCAACTGTTGTTGCCACTCAGCCAAAAATCACAAGGTATTATTTGTGGTTGAAAAAGTTGGGTTTATTACTCATTCCAGCAACGGAGAATTTATACCATGGAGAACCATGAAACATCTTAGTAAGAAGGTGTTAGAAAGGAGCAATTATAAGGTTTGTGTTTGGTTGCATAATTTTGGAGAAAGTTCAAAGAAGTAACGGTGTACCCTAGATTAAGTGCTGTCAAAAAGAGGGACAATTTTGATTGGCTATCTCAATATAGCTCATCTATAGGCAGGACAGTCCAGAGAGGCTGTAGCTACAATTGATAAAGCAGCAGTAGTCACTCATATTTGTTGAGAACTGTGGGATGTCTAGTATTTTGTTGGGTGCACACTGGCCTTTCTTTATCTATGTTTAGATAAAATTATGAAGTAGTCTTGCTTTATCTCACTCTGTCCATGTCTCAGAGTGATTTGTCATTGGTGTCCATGAGATTATCTCCAAGCAGAGAAACATTAATATAAGTATTCCAAAAGTTTATATGAAATCACACAACCCTCCCCCAACAAAAACCCTGTAGAGTCATATCAATCTTGAGAAAGAACAAGGTTGGAAAAATCACACTACCCGATATCAAACTATACTACAAATTTATTCCATTTAATTGCTCTGGGGGTTACAATATTCATCCTTCATATAGCAGAATGTGCTTTAAATTATCACATTTACTACTTTCTAAAATATACAAAAACCTTATAACATTTTAACTTTATACCTTCTTTTACCTTTTGAGCTATTATTTTTGTTATCTAGTTTACTTCCACATGTTTTTAAGTTCAGTCATTTTTTATTGGTGTTTTGAAACAGCCCATGTAAATATATATTTACCTACTTATTTTCTTATTTTTGGTATTCCTCATTTTTTCTTGCAGTTCCAGGCTTTTAACTGAGAAATTGTTCTTCCCAAAGAACCCATTTAATATTTATTTATATATATTGTAATTCGGTTCTTTTGGCAGCAAATTTTCTATGAAAATGTCTTTCCTTTGCCTTTATTTTAGACTGGACCTTGAATAAAATTCCATGTTGGCATTTTTTTTCTGCCGCATTTGAAATATATTATTGCATTGTATTCTAGTTGCCATGATCTTGTCAAAAACTTAGCCTTCAGTTTTATTGTTGCTTCTCTAAGGTAATATGCATTCTCTCTCTCTCTCTCTCTCTCTCTCTCCCTATTTTAATTAGCAGTTTGGCTATGATGTGCTTGTTTGGCTTTATTTGTATTTATTTGGTTTTATAAGGGTTCCTGAAACTACAGTTTAATGCCTTTGTCTAGTTTGCAAAATGAAATTCTCAGCCAGTACCTCTTCCAATGTTGCTGATCTCCCATTCTTTTTTAACTCTCTGAACTCAAGCATCTTTTCCCTCAGCCCAAGAAGACTGTTCCTTTATGCTTGGGTTCTACTCCTTCACACGTGTATCTGTCCAGTATGCATTTTTATAAAATCATAAGAATACTATTGGTTCTTATAATAAGTATATAATCATTAAGAACATACCTATACAAATGCAAGTGCCTGAACCAACAAGAAAGAGATGCTTAAACTGTTTTAAATCATAATTTTTCAATTTTGTCTCATAAAAAGTAGAGAAACTTATTTCTTTCCTTTACCACCCCAAACACTTCCTACGGGACCATAAGGAGCAATTCTTGGCTCACTTTAAATTATTGAGGAGAAATTAACTATCCTTTTCATATTCTGGCTCCCATAGGAAGCCATAGGAGTGGAATTTTACATGGAAGTGGAATTTCTTTTTTTATCAGATTGATGATATGATAAACTGGCATCCATGTTTTTCTATTTGATACAATTAAGGTGTTAAACATTGTGATAACAATAGACCAGATGATAGAATTTTCTAGGTGGAAGTTTTTTGTTTTGAATTATTCAGTTCTACCCTCAACTTTGCTAGTGAGAAGAGTAATGCTCAGAGAAGTTCTGTCATTTACTATGGCCATGCATAGATAAAATGTTTGTATTAGATGAAACGGTTCTTTGCTCCTTGTTCTTTTCCTTTTAAAATCAATGGCCATTGTCTGTGTCTTTGTTCTATAAATACAAACCAGAGCGAACAGACGGAGCACTTTGTGAGCAGCCTTGCCTGTCAGTGTATCCAAAACTGCCATTAACCGTAATGGAGTCGCCCATGTACATCAAGCAGAGATTCACTTTTTTCATTTTTTAAGATTTCTTTGGGAGTTTTGCCTCTTAGAATATATAATTTTTTTTCTGTCTCTTTAGGGAAATGATTTTTTCCCTGACATTTCAGTGATCACAAAGCAGCTGGTCTCATCTAAAAACAACAAAAAGCAAGTGATGATGTGCCTTGGGGAAAATGCCAGTCTATATTTGAGAGGGCCATAGATTATCATCATTTTTTAAAAGCTAGCAAATCTGAACTGACAAATGTCAGTGATTATAATCCTTTTTTTTGCAGTGATCGCCATCAAAAAATGGTGATGTACATATTTTAATATGACTACCATTCAACTCAATGGTTGTTTTGGAGAAAAAAATAAAATTATGACATTGTTTAGAGGATGAGCTGAAAATATTTACATGATCTTCCTGTTGTAATAAAATCCACCAATGTTGAAAAATAGAAATAATCGATGCACGGCTTTAAAAATTCCGTCTTACACATTAAGGAAAAGCCTGTACTACATGTGTAAGATAACAACCTGGTCGGCTCTGAGGAATAGGAGGAAATAAGAAGTATTATCCAGTTTTAGTAGATCGTCAGAATTGCTCATTCAAAAACACAGCATAAACAGGGTCAAGAGAGTTGATTGGAGAAAAAGCACTCTATGGGTTGTTTAAAATATCTAAATGAGAAATGAAAAGTCAGCTAATCAACTATATAGTTTAGATTGTTCATGACTAACAACCGAATAGTCTCTGTAAAGCATGACATATGTTAGAATAGTCACTAAAAATCATGGAAGCCAAGCCACATATTTCCGTGGAAATATTTCAAATACAAAGCTAATACAATAGCCTCAATTTTGATCCACAGATTTGCAGAGTGACTAGTAGTTGCCTTATCACAGGTGTTCAGAATAAGCATCAAGCTAGCGTTAGGCTAGAGGCCTCCTTCGATCTACAGAAGCAGTGATGGGCAATGGGACACCAGGATGGGCTGTGTCCTGGGGAAAAAAATAGGTCTTAATCCTACACCCCAAAATATCTAAACCAGGTACTTCTTTAGTCCAAGAGATATTCCTTTGTTTCTTCTCAAATGTTCCCTGAAAGGCAGGTCACCTTTCAGTTTTCTTTCTACCTAGCCTTTTTGGTACTTGGCATTACTCAGAATCTTAAAAGACACTGAAGCAAGACCTTGAAAGGCTTGTCTAATATTGATCAATGTACTGCAGTCTGTTCCCAATTTCTTGCTTTAATATGTCATAATTCTGTCACTGACACCCTTGTCATATTGTTCTATACTTCCCAGGCTCCTAATTTTCCGTGACGCAGATCCAGCCTTTCTCCACAATGATTTTTTTCTTTTTAATACATTCACCAAGTATATTTAAGTTTAAAGCATTTGCAAGGAACTATTCTAGACATTGCATATTCTGATCAAAATAACTAAATTTCTTCCTCTTGTGGAGCATACATTGTATGTGAAAATAAAATAAAAAATAAACAGAATGATTTTTATATACTAATAAGAGCATTAAAAGATTAAATAGCATAATGTGATACTGAGGAAGAACTCTTTTTTAAAAGTTTTTTAGATATATATTTTTAGAGAAAGTAAAGGAGGAGAAAGAGCAGGAGAGAAACATCAATGTGTGGTTGCTTCTTGCGTGCCTGCTGGGGACCTGGAGTACAACCCAGGCATGTGCCCTGAACTGGTTCGAACCAGCTACCCTTTGGTTCACAGGCCGGTACTCAATCGACTGAGCCACACCAGCCAGGGCAAGATCTCTTTTATAGGATGGTTTAAGCATGCCTGTTAGAGGACCTGATGTTTAAGCTGAAGAGAAAGAGTCATCCAAGGAAAGACCAAGAGCCACAGCATTGAGGAAGTGGGGCCAGCTAGTGCAAAGGCTCCAAGGCAGGAACAGACTTCACAAACTGGAGGACCAAAAGGAATGGGAAGCTAGTTAAGACAGAGAAATGGAGAGCGGAGAGTTTGAGGTAAAAAGTAAGTAGGGACCCAATTTTGCTGGTTTTAGTAGACCACAGAATTTTCATTCTAAGGGCAATGCAAAGAGAGTAGATCTTAGAAAGGTAACACAATATGCTTCATATTTTTAGACAATTCCCCTGGGTTCTTTGTGGGGAATGAATTGTAGTTGGCACTAGGGCAAATGTGGTATCATATGATCTTTTAGAATGCTAATTTACAGGCATCCTGGCTGATGGGAGGCAACAGATGACGATAACATGACCCAAATTAATAGTATTAAGAAGAAGAAAATGGATAGATTTGTGATAGGGTTTGGAGTTTTAGTCCACAAGACTGGCTAATGGAAAGAAGGCAATGGTGAGGAAAGGAGAGGAATCAAAGTGATCCATTCCCTGAGATGGAAATTCTAAGGAAGAAACATTTTTTGTTCATGGTTTGGATTATTCATATTCATACTGAGATTTTATTTTCGAAGTTTGTTTTTGTTTAATTGTTGTTCAAGTACAGTGTTCTCCATTCTTCCCCAACTACTCTCCCCCACTCCACTCACCCCCACCTATTACCCTCAATCCTATCCCACCCCCTGCGTTGTCTTTGTCCATGGGTCCTTTTTACATGTTCCTTGATGACCCTTCCCCTTCTTTCCCCCATTATCCCCCTCCCCTCTCCTATCTGGTTACTGTCAGTTTGTTATTTCAGTGTTTCTGGTTATATTTTGCTTGTTCGTTTTGTTAATTAGGTTCCACTTATAGGTGAGATCATTGGTATTTTTCTTTTGCTGCCTGGCTTATTTCACTTAGCATAATCCTCTCTAATTCCATCCATGCTGTTGTGAAGGGTAGGAGCTCCTTCTTTCTTTCTGCTGTGTAGTATTCCATTGTGTAAATATACCAGTTTTTTGACCAACTCATTTACTGATGGGCACTTAGGTTGCTTCCAGCAGTTAGCTATTATAAATTGTGATGCTATGAACACTGAGGTACATATGTTTTTTTGAATTGGTGTTTCAGGATTTTTAGGGTATAATCGCAGCAGTGGAATTGCCAGGTCAAAAGGCAGTTCTATTTTTAGTTTTTTTGAGGAAATTCCATACTGTTTTCCACAGTGGCTGCACCAGTCTGCATTCCTACCAACAGTGCATTAGGGTTCCCTTTTCTTCACATCCTCACCAGCACTTGTTTGTTGATTTGTTTATGATGGCCATTCTGACCAGTGTGAAGTTTAGATCCTATTCTGTGACTATGCAAGTAACTGTGATTCCCCATGGTTCATTCCAAGAATTATTTATAGTGGAGACCCCTTGGCAGTGCACCCTAAATTATCCACAGGCAGATTCTCCAGGAACCTGAATAAAATTTAATCTTCAGAGTCACTCACATGTGCTGGCTCCTTTGAAGGTCCAAAAGGCGTATTAGCAATGTCTTCACATGGCCATATGTTTTTGTAATGTTTGCAAAACAATAAAGTTCTACCATATTAGATAGGATTGTTTCCTAACTTCTTCAAGTTTTCCTCAGTGTGTGGTCTTACAGTGACTGTAGATCAGCTATGGGGAAGTTTGTTGGGGACACACTGCATTTAGGTTTAGTGGGATACAGTGCCTTATGGTAACTTCCACGAAGAATTCTGGAGTACAGGTATCACTGCACCACACCGTGAAAGTGTAGGGGTGGTGGGTGCATATCAACATGAGTTTTACTAACTCCTGCAGTGGATTTGCAGAAAGAGGAGAAACAAGACACAAAGTAGATGGAAACAGAGGTTAATCTGGGGAAAATTCCCCCTTCCTTTACATTGGTTCACTTGACTTTTATCCATGCTTAGATAAAATAAAAATTTCCTCCTAGCAATAATTCATTTGATAATCAGCATATAAAATCTAAATACACTGCACAATTGTTTTTTCTTCTTTTTTGATATGAATTAAGCATTATAGATTTTGCCAGCTTCTTTTTGTTTCTCAGGGTCAAATCTGTCACATAGCACGGCTCTGTGTGCACAGTTCCATGTTTTGTGCATCTGCCACAGGCACACCTTGGCGATATTGCAGGTTCTGTTCCAGACCACTGGAATAGAGCAAATATTGCAATAAGGTGAGTCACATGAAATTTTTTGGTTTCCTAGTGCATATAAAAGTCTATTAAGTATGCAATAGAATTATGTCTGAAAAACAATGCACATACCTTAGTTAAAAAAACAGTTTATTGCTAAACAAAAATTGCTAACCCTTATCTGTCTCTGTTGGAAAAATGACTCTTATACACTTGGTAGAGACAGAGTTGCCACAAACCTTCAATTTGTGAAAAACTCAATATTTGTAAAGTGCAATAAAGTGAAGCTTTATAAATGAGGTATGCTTGTAGGTACAATAAAACCAAATTTGATTGGCTCTGTAAGAAGAAAGACTGAGTTATTTTTATCATCTCTCTATAGAAAATATTACTGTTGTCCTGTGATGAGGCCATCAAGGAGCACGCAGTCATAAAATGTAGGTAAAGTTATCATTCTTATGATTTCTTTTTAAATTCTAATATTTATTCTTGAATGTAATTTTATTTTTGTAACAGTGTAATTTTTTAAAATAAGGACCCCCCAGTATGTTAAACTTTATATTTCACAAAACCTAGATCCACCCATGCTTCTGTTTGAAGCCAGAGATAATATTAAATTCAAAGACCTTGTCTCTTTCTGAGAACCATATGTTTGTATCTTTGAAATAAATACCTGACCGATGTCATATAAAGCACGCTGATAGACAAAGAGGCAATCCTTTCAATTTCATCTCCTTAACAATGACTCTCAGACCTTCTGGTCTACTTCTCACTTACAGACTTTTCTTTGCTCCTCTATGAATCTCTCATGTTCAGATCAGTTACCTTTGTTTTGACCCAGAAAATTAATATTGCTATATCAATAATATTTTGAATTTGGGGTGGAGTGTGTTAACATAAATCTTGGGTTTTGCTTTGATTGGGTTGGGCTAGGTTTTCTTTCTGTTCTTTCTTTTCTTTTTCTTCTTCCTCCTCCTCTTCTTCTTTTTCATCTTCTTTTTTTTTTTTTGAGAGAGAGAGAATATTTAAAATTAGTCTTGGCTTTAATTTAGCCAAACCTTTATTCCCTCCTTAACATCTTACAAGCACATAAACATCTTTGTCTTTAAAGTCTTATGCCTAAAGGTGTGAGGAAAATCTGTGGAAAAAATGGCTGTAAAATGGTCCACATTTCTACTCCTGAGGGGTTTTTGAAGCATGTAGCTTCTTCTCAAAGAAGATCGTAAAGTCAATACTGAAATGGAAAAGCGAAACCGGATGCTATTTTGCCTTATGTTCTATTGAGCAAATTGGCAAATTATGATTGCCAAAGCCTTATTACCAGCAGTGCTGAAAAGAACATAACTTAATTTCCAGATCTCTTGATGCAGTTCAGAAAAAGTCCCATAGACATTACAACATTTGGGCTCAGAGAATATTAACCTTAAAATACCTTGGTATTTGTTCACTCCCCAATTGCTACTGAGTAACTAAACAAAATATTGTCTTCAAATAATTTATTGTGTTGTCTGAAAATATTTTAGTCAATAAGAACAATTTCAAATTGATAATACTGTCAGGAATGCTGCACATTTAAATATCAAAGAAGCAAAAGTCCTAGTATCTGGGGGAAGAGAAACAAAGTTCTTATAGAATATAAATTTTGTTCTAGTTCTTATGAGATATGATGGGCAAAGATTGCTCAAAGAACATGTTTTCAAAGATAAATTAGTTTAAATAAATACATTTCATCAATTTAAAATGTTTTAACTTATCATCTTGGCAATGATTCTGAAAAGGAAGTAGCAGAAAAAGATTAATAGAAATATTCAAGGAGAAGTCATTTCAGCCCTCCCATACTTTAATCCAGGTTCAAGTCATGTTCCCCAGTGGCGTGCTGGTAAATATTTAACAAACAGCTCTCTGGGGGGAAAAGCCCTGATTTATAGTGTTTTGGATCCTCTTGGCATAAAAACAACCACATAACTGATGTCAAGGTATTAGCTAATGTCACTGAACGCAAGTTAAGGAGAGATATACAGTTGTGCATTAACATATAGTGTTTTCACCATACAAATACAATAAACAAACAATCTTAAGAAGATAAGAGTAAAATGTAAAATAAATAATTAGAAAGTGATGAATTATGACTGCTCAGTACTTTTTTATGTAATTTATTTCATTGCACTACTATATGGATTAATTTTTAATAATGATTTTGTTTAACAATCAGCTCACAAAATTAAACAACAATTTAACAGTAATCTTGCGGGCCTGTATAAGTCAGTTACAACATACCACCACTTTATGCCACATAATATATTAAGCTGATTCCAAGTGCAGTGTGGAAAGCCATTAGGAGGCTATAAGGAAGGAAGAGAAGGTATTATATTTTCATTTTTTAAAGTTTATTCATTCAGCTGTGTGAGGAACAGGTTGGAAGGTGGTGAGTGGAAATACAGAGCCGGTTAGAAAATTACTGGTGTCTGCTTTCTAGAGGCAGTATGATCTCTGATGTAGCATGGGCTTTAGAGGATATAAAGTCATTTTCTTCGGATTCAGTGAAAGCACACTTACACATTTATAAGAAAACCATAAGAAAGACACAAAACAAACAAACAACAAAGGAAATGCAAAAAGGCATAGGAACCGGAGCATAGATTCTACCTCCTAACTCAGAACTAATCGTCAGCAACAGATGGGCTCACCAGCCAAGACTGGGTTCCAGAAAATACAGCCCTGTTTTTTGTTTGTTTTAAAGATTATATTTATTTATTTTTAGAGAGAGGGGAAGGGAGGAAGAGAGGGAAAGAAACATCAATGTCTGGTTGCCTCTCACGCGCCCCCTACAGAGGACCTGGCCTGCAACCCAGGCATGTGCCCTGACTGGGAATTGAACCAGGGGCCCTTTGGTTTGCAGGCCAGCACTCAATTCACTGAGCCACACCAGCCAGGGAAGCCCTATTTTGTTTTGTTTTTTAATTTTAATTTTTTTCTTATTTGGTTTGCCAGATGTATATTTGCTTTCTGCTTCTGGACCTATTGTCCTGAATAATATTTTTCAGGGCCCCACATGGGGCCCCATGTGGTGCTAAATGGCTCTCTGACCTTCCCACATTGCGCAGGGTCCTCCCAAGCCATTGACATTTCTCTTCTTTCTGACCTGAAAGAAGGCCAGTTCTTTCAGGTCAGAAAACTTTTCTGGTGTTTTGCAATTGACATAACACTTCACTTACTTTACCTCATTTATAGTCTCAGATTAACCCTGTATGTTGGGGCAATAGATACTGTATCCACCAGTGATACATAAGACTTATGGGAATTTCAAAGTTGCAAATCTCAAATAGCATAACATTTCAGCCATAATATACACAGAAGTAGTTGATTTTTCAAAGTGAGTCTACAAGTACAGAGTAAGTGCCACATATAAACTTATTAATATATATACTATTATTAATACATTACTAATACTAGAGGTCTTCAAACTAAAGTGTGGAGACTTCCCAAGTGACATGTGAATACTTGGATCATTTTAGGGAGGCAATTTTCAGACCACAAAGTTCCATATATACATTTCCTAAAATTTATTTACCTGAGAACTTGTATTTTGAACAAATATTTCCTACTTCTTCATTATTTTTCTTTCAATTTATAAAAGAAAAGCATACCTCTCACCTAGCCCTAAAGGTATTATGGTACATTGTGTAGGATTAAAAAAATCTCTATTTAATATTAGAACAATTTGAAATATTTTAGGTATTGGGAAAGTAAATAATCTAAATTAATGGGCAATAACTCTTTTCAAACCTAATACTTTCTCCTTGTTGTTTTCCAACAGAATTGAAGGAGATCCTGATTGAGTTATTGGCTAAAGTATCATTAAAATAATATTCAATAATAAATCACTAGGGCATATAACTTGGAAAACATTCAAAAAATTGTGTGTCAATACAATAAAATTTCCATTTCCATCTATATTTTTATGTGGACCACATTTTTTAGCACTTTCATCTATAAAAACAAAAATAGGAATAGAATCAATGCTGATTCTACTAATAAGTTAATCTAGTAATGTTATATTTATCCACAGATGTAAGCTCATATATCTTTTTTTTAAATTATTGATTTTTTAAGGGGAAAAGAGAGAGAGAGAGAAACATCAGTTTGTTGTTCCACTTATTTATGCGTTTATTGGTTGATTCTTGTATGTGTCCTGACCAGGGATTGAACTCACAACCTTGGTATATCAGTACAATGCTCTAACCAACTGAGCAAACTGCCAGGGCAAGCATCATATATCTTATTAAGGATTTTTTTACAACAAAGTTTTTATGCTAATAACATATCAAACAGAATTATATAGCTATGTTGTTTCTATATATTGTATACTACTATAAATTATAATAATAATTCAACTTATGATATTTTTAAATAGAACTTTGTGGTCTCAGGAGATTCATAAATAAGTAATGCAGGTTTTTGTTATAAAGAAATATGATAATGGACTTTCAAACATAAAGCATATATTATTAAGATAAAATTCTGAGGGTAAGTGGAATGAAAATAGGAGTTTAAGGAGGTAAATCTGATGTGACTTCCTCTTAAAAAGAGCTTGTTCATGTGTTTTTTTAATGAATAATGATGGTTATCTAGTCACTATGATATACGGATTCTTTGGAACCAATTTTAGAATGACATAATAATTTTCTTTAAAATTGCCAATATTTATAATATACTAGAAATAACATCATTTTCAAGTATTTAATCAGAAAATTTCAGATGTCAATTTTAAATGTAAGGGACACATAATTTTTTAATGTTCTTTTAGGGCATAAGTAGGAAAATTGTTGAAGACTTCTGCCTTTCTCTATAAGATATCATTAAATTGAACATCTTTGTATTTTTTCTGTCTCTACCCACCAGCACTGGCAGCTGGTGGTTGTTCCTCCACCCCCCACCACAGCCTCTAAAGCCATACACTTCTTTTTAATCCTTCCAGGAGAGTGCTGGATATGCAGGGTCAAGCAGAAAACAATGAACCGTGTGGCTACTTGCCTGCTGAGCAGGCTAATGAGGCTCATGTCCTAACCAACTGGCTCCTTTCTGCACAACAGCCCATTGCTGCACAAGCCTCAATTTCATGCCTCAGAAAAATGACAAGTCACCACATGTCAGGGTCTGTCATGACCACTTGCACAGAGTTGACACCATAAACATTAAATTTGTAAATACTGTGGATTTGCTGAAATTCCCCATTTACAGATGAAGAAACTGATATTCTGACAGGCTTAGTGACTTGCAAGATTTACACAGCTACTAAAAGGCAGATCCAGGTCTCAAATCTATAACTCTGAATTTATACTTAGTACACAGAGACACGTATGAGGTGTGTCCAGGAAGTATCCAGCCATGAACTATGAAAAATAGAGACATTTATTGAAGAAGATACAAGATACAAGAAACACTGTACATAGGACAATGATGCCTCAGTTCCCTTCAGAGCAGGCACCATGGGACTCACACAGTTCTCCCAATCATCATCAGCTGCCCTGTCATATTTTCCTGAATCTCATCGATGGTCTGAAATCTCTTCCCTTTCAAATGTGATTTTAGTTTTGGGAAAAGCCAGAAGTCGCAGAGTAGTCATAGTGGACTTCTTACCTAGGGAAGGAGTGGAGCGAGCAAAGGAAATAGTAGGCCCTTCCATACATGTCCAGGTACACCTGTTTAGCATGTTTAAGGAACTGAGAAGAAGACAAGAGAGAAAGGAGATGAGGTCTGAAAAATAAGTAGTACCAGATTATATAAGGCCTTTTAGGTTATGGCAATAAGTTTATATTTTATTTTAGGTGTAATGGAAAGCCACTATATTGTATTATGCTTATTAGGTCATGTTTAAGATGGGGAAGCAAGACAGAAACAGAAGTGCTTGCCCTTTCTCCAAGCTTCTCAATGTAAAGCACAAGCTATATTCTCTGTTTTAATCACTGGGTCATGTTGACCATCCAACCTTTGGCAGAGCTTATTTTAAAATTCACTGTTGGTAAAAAAAAAAAAAGCCATCTCAGTTAGTAGCTACTAACAATTGTTACTTGACATATTTTTTTAATTCCTAACTTTTCCATCTCATTGTATGTCCTTTCCCTGCTGTAATATTCGGATAAGTCCTGTATGTTGAAAAGAAATAAAATAAAGAGCTATTTATCATCAAGATGAAATATTTATACAATTAAGGCCCACATTTCTTAGAATATATATATTAAAATCTACCATATATGAGTGTATATACACAAAAATGCAGCTATATAATATAATTTGCTATGTTTTCTTATTTTATTTTTTGTAATGATTTCAAAATGTTATGAAGCAAGAAGAATTTTGTTTCCCCTGGAACATTTTTAAGGTCCAATCATTCCAGCAAGTGCCATGCAACATATTGAAAGATCTGTTAGCATTCTCACTATTATTTGACTGCATAGTTGTGTTTAATGGTAGAAATAAGAGAACTGTTTTTCTACTCCCCACAGGCAAGTGATCTTGAACTTGCTGCATTGGGAGAAGCTGCACAAGTGCCCTGGGGAGGTCTAGTCCCTTGGTTAGAGTTTATGGGCTACTAGAGACAGTGCTTGGGTGTCACGAACCAGGGCATTGAGATCCCATGGTGCAAATGATGCTCATGGCATTTTTGTCTCGTTTCCCCTCAGCTTGCCCAGAGGCAAACTTGCTCCAGAATCTAGAGCATGGTCTTTACAGTGAGACAGAATCTGAATTTCAGTCTTGCCTCTCTTGCCAGCTAACCCACTTTTCTGGCCCTTTGGCCCCCTCCACTGCTCAACACTTGCCCTAGTGGGACTTGTGGTGATTAGAAATAACCATTTTGCCTTATGCCTCACACTAGTATATAGCTCGATTTTTTAAAATTTTGTATGATATGCTCAATCTTTTGACATATATATTTGATACAATTTGAAGAAACTATAATTGTTCATAAACTCTAAATGTTACTAGGGCTTCCTATTTTAGAGTCATGGTAATGTGTTTATTCTCCCTAAATGAACTAATTAACATAGGACTGAGAAATGTCTACCATCAGGCCTTAACCTATCTGAGTGTAACAGCTTTTCTTACTGCACATTCCCCCTTGTATTCTGATTCACCGAATAGTAAAACTCACCTTAGGTTTTTGTTCAAATGATATTTTTTTGTCTCGACATCTTTGATCATATCGTTTCTCCCTACCTGGGTTGCTTTCACATAATCCTCAAATTTATGAAAATTCTGCCCATGTCACCTGGATGAAGTCATCTTTTATTCCTATAGTGAGAGTTAATATGATGTTACCTGTTCCTCTATTACAGAACCATGTCATTATAGTATACATTTTTAAATAATTTTGTCTTGCACATCATTGTAGATTCCTTGAGTACAAAGATTTGGCGTATCTGTATCCAGATCAAACTTTGGGTCTGGAGGCAAACTCTTTGCAATTTAACTACCTGTAACCTAACTCAGGGCCTCACTGAAATTTCTTTTCATAGAGCCCCTGCTCAACTGTCAAGTGTTAGTGGCTTTCAAATGTCCAGCCTGAAACTCTCACACTTTGTTTTTCCAAAACCTTAAGTTTCTGTATTTCCCGATCGCTGCCCACACTGCGGAAGGAGCCAAGGTTCAGTCTCCAGGTCTCCTCCGGTCTTCACCAGCAAGCATTGATGTATCCTCGAACAAACTGTGTTCAAATCAATTCAGTCCTGTTGAAACAAAGTTTGCTTTTAATCTATATATATTTTAGTAGAAAGGAAAAAGTTTATCATAATTTTGTCCTCTTCATACATAATTTATCATGGCTAGGAAGTCAACTGTTAGAAAAAAGGAGAGGACTTTTTCATCAAGACTATTTCATGTTCTTCTAAGTCAAGAAATACCAATGGACAAGACCTGGTAGTGGAAGATGGAGAATACAACCACAACATTTTAAGGAATTGTGCCTACCGATGGAGTTCAGTAGTGTATTCTCTAAGTCAGCTTTAGCAACGACAATTCCATGTGTGCCCTTTCAGGAGCGTCTCTCCGGGATATTTACAACTCAGATGTGTAGGTTGGTTCTGCTATTATATGCTCTATATATTCTTTTCAATTTTTCCTATCCTATGTAAAGTGTAAAAATAGATTATATTGAGGTTTCAGGGCATTGTTGGTGCCACAGTAGCTCAAGAAGAACCTTTTACTTTTTTTAAATGAAATAGTAAATGTCCTCTAACTGTCGTGTACGGGAGACTAAGCTCTTATGCTATTTAGAACTTTTATGTGGTCATAAATCTGTTCCATAGTCAAGCTACTGTTTTACAATACATTGTAAACTTTTTCTTTCTTACTTCCTCCATTTTTTCCAAAGAATATATGTGAATTTCACTAGCTTTATGTTGCTTAGGAAAAAATTGTGGTGTTTCTAATTTGGAAAAAACCTTTTCCTTTATTAATGACATTTGCATACATTAAAAGAACAGCATATTTGTGACATTGTAGCCAATATTTGAGCTGGAATTTAAGAACTTAGTGAATAAATTTGTGGATCCAGTAGTGCTGCCAAGGAGTCCTGAGGGACTCCCCATCCACGCATTATCTTACCTGGCATACTTGTGCCCGGCAACACATCCACACTGATGTCTCCAAGGATTACCTTTATTTAGAATGAAGTTTCTCATGTGGTTCCACACCTCTGGATGTTGTCGCACCCTCTTTCATTATAGCAAGCAAATTCTGATCTGTATTCACGGAAAATACTTTTCAGATGGGAACACTAAAGAAGTTATAGATAGCTTCTGTGCCTCAAAACTATAAGATGAGAACACTTTTCATATGCTGAGAGCATTTTTATTTTAAGAAATTTTAGATGTTTAAAATTATTGATGTCGTAAATCCATTTAGCCTTTCTGGAAGTAGGTGACCAGCAATAAAGCACTGTATTTTTCGGACCATAAGACGCACCTAGGTTTTAGAAGAGGAAAATAGGAAAAAAAATTTGAAGCAAAAAATGTGGTAAAATATTTAATAACATAAATAACATAATATTTCACCAATGTAAATGTAAACAGAACTCAACAGCAGCATTAACAACCATTATTACTGACTTTAAGCTTTAAGTATGGAAACTCCTCTAATCATCAGGGAACCCCAAGAACTCCTGGTCACTGCTGTGCACATTTATGAAGCTTGGTTCCTCAGAATCACTAGTATCCCCATCTTCACTCTGTTTATAGAGGATGTCATCTTCAGAGCCGTCTAAGGCATTGCTGATGCCACACTTTTTGAAGGACCTCACAACAGTTTCATCTTTAACTGACTGCAGTGAGGTTTTCACCCACTCATTCACAGTGGGTAACAGTGAGCCTCTTCATTCGTCCAGTTGGTGTCAGATCATAATCTCCAGCAGCCATCCATTTGTTCCACTCTCTCTCATGAAAACTTTAAATGGCTTGTTGATGGAAATGCCTGAAGGTTGCAGCTGGCTGGTAAGCCCCCCAGGAATGGTTTTCTCTTCTTTAAATCTCTTTTCTGTGGCTTCAGTGATATGTGCCCTAAACTGGTCAAGCACAAATAGAGCAGGTTTTTTCAGAAGCCCTCCAGGATGTTTGGATCACACTTTTTCTATCCATATCTTCATGCCATTTTCATCCATCCATCCTTTGTCATGAACATGAATAACAACTCCTCTTGGGATTGCCTTTTTTGGCATGTTCTTTCTTTTGAAAATCAGCATTGGTGGCAGTTTGGTGCCATCTGCACAGCAGGACAACACCACCATATAATGGTTTTATCATGCCATGAGGTTTTCACAGTTATGGTTTTGGCACCTTTCACATCAACCGTCTTCTTTGATGGAACATCAAAGGTTAATAAACTTCTTCCATGTTCCCAATCTGGCTTATTTCAAATCCATTTTTCTTTCTTGCATCCAGTACAAATTTGTGAAAAGACACAATCTTGGATTCATATTCTATAGGCATTTTTTGTGCAACCCTAGTTTTGGTGCGCACAGCAAGGCCACATGTCTTCATAAATCTGTGGCACCACGATGGTGACCCAGTGACGTCCTCTGTGCCTTTCTCGGCAGCAGGACATTTGGCTTCACACATGATCATTTCAGTAGATACTGAAAAGCCATTGTTCTGGTGATGTGTGATCCACTCTTTCATACCCACTTCTAACTGTGGCCATTTTGCAGCATGCCCACGAAAACATTGTTTCGTTTTGTCCGTTTTCTGCAGTCGATCCTCCTGTTTCCTCCATTCCTGTATCATTTTTTTGGTTGGAGGTGATCCAAAGTGTCTCTCTGCTGCTCTGTTCCCATGTTCTTTGGCATACTTCACTACCTCCAGTTTAAAAGGGATTTTATATGAAATCCTTTTCTGCTTTGACATCTTTCCACAATTACGGCAGATTCAGCAGGAGACTATGGTATGCTATCGTATCTTTCTACAACAAAATACAGTAATGACAGAATTATCAGCGCTGTGTCCTTCATAGTTATGAGGGCACTGTAGCTGAGAACATCAGGGGATGATGCCCTGTTATGGGGGGATCTGCTGCTGACACTGTTATAGGGGATCTGCTGCTGACACTGTTATGGGGTGATCTGCTGCTGACATTGTTATGGGGGGATCTGCTGCTGACACTGTTATGGGGGATCTGCTGCTGACACTGTTATGGGGCATCTGCTGCTGACACTGTTATGGGGGGATCTGCTGCTGACACTGTTATGGGGGAGATCTGCTGCTGACATTGTTATGGGGGGATCTGCTGCTGACACTCTTATGGGGGATCTGCTGCTGACACTATTATGGGGGATCTGTTGGTGACACTATTATGGGGCATCTGCTGCTGACACTGTTATGGGGGGGATCTGCTGCTGGAGGGCCACAGGTTGTGCAACAATCTTGTATGGCGACAGCAGTTTTGCACAACCTGTGTGGCTCTGCAGCTGTTGCCAAATTAGAGCTCCCATTATCCCAACCTGTCCAAGCATGATGAGAGTTGTAGTTTTACAACAGCTGCAGGGCCACATTGACAGTGACCCTGTAGTGGAATTTGCCTATGTTAATGTTAATGGGGGACTCACCTGTCATGTGATGGAGACATGTGCAGGTGCCGCAGGCTTTCTTCTCCTAACATGCCTGTACCGCCTGTACCCTCCTCCCTAGCACTATAGTATGCCACAGTGGGGACTTTGCTCCTGCCTCCCTTGTTTCACACCATGGGGACACGCCCTCTTCCCAGCCCAGAGCCTGCAGCATCGCCCCACTCCTGCCACCGGCTTCCTGCAGTGGCGACCCTGCTCCAGCCTCCTGTGATCCCGCTCCACCACCCCCCCACCCCACAGTGAGCCAGGTAAGCTACATTTGGACTATAAGACACACCCCCATTTTCCTCCCAAATTCAGGGGGTGTGCGTCTCATAGTCCAAAAATATGGTACCTGTTTTGTAACTGACAATGTCACAAGCTGGAGTGAGGACATTTCTCAAGGTCCTATGATGTATTTTTTAAAGATGGGTGTATGCATGTGCATTTGTGTTAGAAGATGGAAGAGATAAATCTCGAATCTTAGCTCTAGGTGCTTGACTCCACTGCAAAGAAGGATTTTATTGGATATACAGATTTGCTTTTTGTGTCTATAATGGATATATTTTTTTTAGGGGGATTGGGGGTTCCAAAAATCTATCATTTGACTCTTATGGGGACAGAATCCCATCACACTAGAGAAACCAAAGATGGGACAATTTCCATCTATGCCATCTTAGAATTTAGGAAAAAAAGCACACTGCTTAGAATCAGGAAAAGAGTTTCTACGATCCACACTTATTTTGTTTTTTTAATCTTTGTTGTATTTTTCCATAAGCTTTTAGTCCCCTTATACTTCTCTTCCCCCAGCAATCACCATACTGTTGTCCATGTCCATGAGTCCTTTCTCCTTTCTGCTCAATCCCTCTACTCCCAAACCTATCCCCCTCAGCTGTCATCCTGCTCTCCATCTATGAGTCTGTCCCCCTTTTTCCCTGTAAGTTCAGTTTGTTCATTAGATTCCACATCTGAGTGAAATCATATGGTATTTGTCTTTCTCTGACTGGCTTATTTTGCTTAGCCTACCATCCACATTTAGAGTCTTGAAATAAAGCTGCAAAGATTTAGCGGGACTTCGGAGTTATTCGTGATACTAACAGTGGAGACTAGTGAGTGTGGTAGAAGCAGGCAGTGTCCCATAGCATCACTGTGGGCAATGCATCCTGACCACACAGTGCCTGGGAGTTAACTTTGGTTTGGATCTGGACATGGTGGCTTTCAGGGTCTTGGCTATTTCTTCAGTCTAGTTCTTTATCCTTCCCAACTGTTTATATCCTTCCAATACATTCCTCTTCCACTTACATTACAGTTGGTTTTGGTTATTTAGAATCCAGAAGACTGACTGGAACCATTTACGGAGCACTATGAGCAGGCAGGCCACAGCAATGACATGTGTGCATCTGCGGAGACCTTCTCAGGTCTGCAAAAGTAAAACATCCCATAGTGGAATAAAATTGATTTTCATTCCAGGTCAACAGATAGAGCAGTGAGAATGTTATTTTTATATAAAAAAATCTTTAAGCAGATATAAGTATAAACTAATCAACAAAACAAATAAGTAAGCAAAATATAACCAGAGAATTGAAATAAAGAACAAACCAACAGTAACCAGAGGGGAGAGAGGATGCTGATAATTGGGGAAAGAGGAGAAGGGTCATGGAGGAACATGTGTAAAGGACTCATGGACAAAACCAAAGGGCGGAAGGATGGGTGGGGCTGGGGGGGAGTGGTGGCAGGAAAATGGAGACAACTGTATTCGAACAGAAATAAAATAGAAAGAAAGAAAGAAAGAAAGAAAGAAAGAAAGAAAGAAAGAAAGAAAGAAAGAAAGAAAGAAAGGAAGGAAGGAAGGAAGGAAGGAAGGAAGGAAGAAAGAAAGAAAGGAAGAAAGGAAGAAAGGAAGAAAGGAAGAAAGAAAGAGAAAGAAAGAAAAGAAACCACACTTGGTGATATGGTATAACAGAAACCTTGAGATCAGGGCCAGAGAACCTTCCTCAACCACTTGGTTAGTCTGATGACCTTGGGCAAAGTATTTTCTTTCTCTAAACTATTGCCCCTTCATCTGTACAAGATAATACCAACTGCAGAACCTATTTCATAGGGCTGTTAAGAATAATAGAAAATAAATATAAGGTAAACAAATAAAGGATATGACTAAAGCAGTTTTACTGTTATTGTTACATTTTTATTATATAATAGATGCGTATCAGGCACTTGACCTAGTTTCCATTTTATAATGACTGTCCACAGTAGAAAAGTCTTACTTCTTTCCTATGGGCCTCGCATGGTGGGCAAAGGGTCATCTTTGCAGTCCAGTGGGCCTGGGTTTGAATACGGGTTTCATAGTTTACAACCTCTGTGACTAATAGCAAGTTACTCAAACTCTCTGAGCATAAGTGCTCTATATAATATAACAATATAATATAAAGATGTTAATAGTTATTTCAAGGTTCAATAAGGACAACAATATATATTTAATAATACTTTATGTAGGTTTAAATAATCATGTATAAGCAAGTATAGGTGAGGTAGTTCTGTCATTTATTAGCATGTAATATGATAAAGCTTGTTTTCAGAAATGTAAAATGGGTATAACAATAGCAAGTATCTCATAAATATTTCACAAATTTCAAAGTGTTAAATACCTTAATGATGTAAGAATATCTATTTTGTTTTTAATCCTCATCCTAGGATATGTTTTTACTACTTTGAGAGAGAGAGAAAGGAAGACAGAGAGAGAGAAACATCAAGGTGAGAAACATCCATTGTTTGCCTCCCATGCTCATCCTGACTGGGGACCAAACCCACAACATAGGTATGTGCCCTGAGCAGGGATTGAACCTCAGTCTTTTGGTGTATGGAATGATGCTCCAACCAGCTGAGCCCCGCAGCCAGGGCTGTAGACACATTCAGAACATTGTCTGGCATATAGTGACTTGTCAATGACTATTAGCTACTATAATTATTTTTAGGTAAAGCACCTTACACAGTATCTGTTTATTTACTAGGTACTAAATAAACACTCAGTATGTACTTCTGTTCATGATTAGTTTTCCTTGCTCACAGCTAAATAGTAATCACAATATGAAACCAGAATTTATTCCTTCAGATCAAGGAGATGAAGTAGAACATACACACCCCTAGTTTGTCCCCTATCTACTTAAGTTTTTACTGGTTGGCAGGCATTATTGCCATCAAATACAACTAATTTTAAACTTGGATACTTGGAAGTTACAGCTGCTTGGCCCTCAGGAGTGGACCTACTCCTTCTATTCATCTGCATCACACTTCCCCATGCATCATCATTGTGTCTTTTTTTTTTTATCTTCTTACAATTGGACATAGAAGCCTGTGTCTCGACTGTCAGCTCCTCTCCATCATGGTGCTGGTCTCCGAATCCTCAAGGGATACTGCTGCTAGGACTTAATGCTACAGCTATACTCAAGATAACATCCCAAACCACTGTAGCTATTGTTCTGTGTTTACCTTTCTTCTTGTGATGATGTACGATGTTATAATGCCAACATGATGAGACAAAGTAAGTTGAATGACATAGGCATTGTGACCAAGCATTAGGCTGTTATAAGGGTCCCTCGAACACAAGCACTGAGATTCCACAACAGCTGATCTGATAACAGAGAGAACTACTTACTGAGTGACTAAGGATGGGTAGCTTATATATTGTGGATATGCTGGACAAAGGGATGATTCACATTCTGGGGAAACAAAGCAGGACAGCATGAGATTTCATCATGCTATTCAGAAGAGTTTAAAACTTTTAAATTGCTTATTTAAGGAATATTTTTTTCAATATTTTTGAATCACAGTTGACCATGAGTCACTGAAACCTTGGAAAGCTAATCATGGAAAAGGGGGGACCACTGCATATGTATCACTGGGCCTTGGTTAGAGGAAAAATAAAACTACATAAATTACATAGTTTTTGACTGGTGGGAGTCTTATTCCTGAGCAGGGTAAAAAGTACTAACATAAAAAGATGGTTAAAAACACACTAATGCAAATTAGTAAACAATAGAAAATGGTAGAGTAAATTTATATGCATAAATACATGTCAAACCAGATGTTAGATTCCGGGTTTTATCAGGAAATTATGGTGTTTAAAGAAAAATGGCTTGCACCAGATCACATGCATTGGAAAACCAAGTGGAATAGAAGTTCTCATCTTCCCTATCTCCAATAACTCTCCCCACTGGTAATTTAGTAAGTTGTTTGGTCTTTATTCATTTCTCTATAGGAATATTTTGCTCTTAGAGTATTATCTTATCTATTGTTACAGGTTCCCTGCAAATGAAGTGTATTGCTAATATTTTGTCAGTGTGTATGCAATTTGCCCATATATTTGTTTATGGTGTATATGACATGTGAAAAGTTAAATTTTTCACAAGTTATATTTATTAATCATTTCTTTATGTTATTTTTTGTTTTGAAAACCTTGCTCATCCAAAAATAAAATGTTAAGATTTGTTTTTGTTTTCATTATAAAAACATAGATCCTCATTATAGAAAAAATGAATAAGGTAAAAAGGTACATAATAGAAATAAAAATCATCTAAAATTTCTCCTCTCAGAGATAGTCAATGTGTTTTATGTAGACATACTTACCAGTTTTATAAGATAATTTCTATCATAACTACTATACAATTGTATATTCTTTATTTAATATACTGCAAGCATCTTTTCTCAACATAGCCTGTGAAAGCGTGACAATATTTTTATTTTTATAGAATAATAGCTACAATGGTTTATTTTTTATAGGATACATGTTATTTCAATTTTATTTCCTCCCCCATGTTTCTTAGTATTATTATAAATGCTCTTTAAGTAAAATTATTTTTGCTGCCCAGCATTTAGGGGCTTCACAGGACTGTCCATGTAAGTGCATGCTGGCAATCATCGACACCTGTAATTTGAAGCATTAGCCCAGAGATTGATGATTTGAGGCTGGCACAGGCATCCCTTTGTTATTTCAATTCAAGCTTGTCTTTAAAAATGTACTGGATAACAAATATTGGGATAATAAAGGCTTACCTTCCACATTTTAAGAAGAGTAAATAAAAATGCATTTTAAAACTATTCCAAATTCCAAAACATAGCAATTTCACTTTCAGGTACTTCCACAAGAGAAATGAAAACTACTACTCAGATGTTTATAAAAACTTTATTTGCCATGGCCCTTAACCAGAAACAACCCCCAAATCTGCCCACTGGTGAATGGATAAACACCGTGGCACATCCACAGTGTTCTGTAACAGAGAATTATTGATGGCATACAAAAAAACAACACATGAACAAATTTCAAAGCGTTTTTATTTTTTAACTATTTTTTATCGTTGTTCAAATACAGCTGTCCACATTTTCCCCCATTGCTCTTCCCTGCCCTGCCCACCTGCCACCTCTCACATTCAGTCCTCCCCTACTCTGCGTTGTCTTTGTCCCTGGGTCCTTTATACATGTCCCTTGACTTGATCCTTCCCCTTCTTTCCCCATTATTTCCCTCTCCTTTCCCCTCTGGTCACTGTCAGTTTGTTCTTTATTTCCATGTCTCTGATTATATTTTGTTCACTTGTTTGTTTTGTTGATTAGGTTCCACTTATAGGCGAGATTGTGTGATATTTGTCTTTCACCAGCTGGCGTATTTCACTTGGCATAATGTTCTCTAGTCCCACCCATGCTGTCAGGAAAGGTAGGAGTTCCTTCTTTCTTTCTGCTGTGTAGTATTCCATTGTGTAAATGTGCCACAGTTTTTTGACCCACTCATTTACTGATGGGCACTTAGGTTGTTTCCAGTACTTGGCTATTATAAACAATGCTGCTATGAATATTGGGTTGCATAGGTTCTTTTGGATGGGTGTTTCAGGATTTTTAGGGTGTAATTCCAGCAGTGGAATCACCAGGTCAAAAAGCAGTTCCATTTTCAGTTTTTTGAGGAAACTCCATACTGCTTTCCACAGTGACTGCACCAGTCTGCATTCCCACCAACAGTGCACTAGGGTTCCCTTTCCTCCACATTCTCACCAGCACTTGTTGTTTGTCGATATGTTTATGATGGCCTTTCTGACTGGTATCTCATTGTGGTTTCATTTTGCATCTCTTTGATGGGTAGTGATGTTGATCCAAGCATTTTTAAAGTAAAACAAGCCAGAAACAAAAGACAAAAACATTATTATTACGTTTACATACGCTTTGAAAAAGTTTAAATGTTAGTGTCAGAAAACAGATCAGTAGTTGCTAGGGACTAGGCTTGAAGAAAGCAGATCAACTGTAAAATGCCTGTATTTTGCTGTGTACAATGCACACCCACATTTTGTGGGCATTATAGACAGGATTATTAGGTACATTATCATACCCATGGTGTATAATCATTATACCCATGTATAATGCACATCCTTACTTTTCCCTCAAAAATTTTAGCAAGAAGTTTGCATTATACACAGCAAAATACAGTGGATCATGGTAACTTCATAGGGTTGATAAAAATAATCTCTAGCACAATTGTAGTTACATGAGTTTATTTTAAAAAGTTATATATCAGTAAAATATTGAAATTATCAATATTTGATTCCATTCAGACATTTTTACTTGTATGTTATGTTAAATAAGGTGCCTCTAAGAATCAGGCTTGCAGTATAATTAATAATAAGTTGATAAATGTATTTAGTTTGCTTCCCATATCTTAGGAAATAACTCTATTCATCAGGTAAAGGAGAAAAGTCTTTAGAAGTCATGTGACTTCCATATTTTATTTCCTAAACTTGAAGGAAGGGGTAAGTTATTTATCCACTTATAGATCATTAAATATAATTTTGATGATAGTACACTTTGTGTTTCTTTGACATACAATATGATTCAGAATAAGTTCAAATCAAATAACATTGCATAATAAAATTTCTTTCCATCCCACCTACTTCTTTATCTACCTATTAAGATGGACAGAATTTTTAATACTTGCATTTATTAAAAATGCAATGTAGGATTAGATTGGATACTTAAAGCAGTCCTGTCCCAATTAATGCGTTCATTAATAACGGTAATAATCATCTATATTGTGCATTGTGTATGTTTTAGTAAAGTGTACACTTCCAATAACTTTATTTTTATTACTCATTAAGATTCTTACTACATGGATTGTTTGATCAACTGTGTACTAATAATTATTATGATAAATCAATATAGAAGTAAAAACAATTTAATATTTGAGCCCTATGTTCTGAGGTAAATAAAAACATTTAATATCCAAATTTATATTCATTTTTATTTTTGTTACAGAGTAATAAAAAAGAGATTAATAAAAATTTTAGTGAATATAAAATTAGAATAAAATTACATGGGGTACATGGGATGAAAATATAAATTCAAGGAGAAAGAAGAATTATGTAAAAATTCTATCATTGAGAAATTCTTCTATCATCAAATGGATATTGTTACTAAGGCATTTAGATTCTATTTATTCTATTCTACTTAGGTTCTTTGGATACAATTTCGGAAGGGATGTAACAATTTCATTTTAAAATGTCAGTGTTTCCAAAACACTGGCAATAACATTTGTTGGAAATACTTACAATAGAACATTTAAGTTAATTTAAAATGTATGAGTGGGTAGTTTTCCATAATTATTTTAGAGGTTATTTGAGGAAAAAACACTTTAATTATGATGTGAACTATATAACACATATTTAACATGTTTAAGATAAGTTTACCCCAACAATATCCTCCAAAAATAAAGACTATCCCTGTATTTATTTTTATATAATGTAACAGAAATCTTTTATTTTCTGCATTATTTAAAATTTTGTGATTGACTTAATTCTTTCAATTTGATCATTCACTTTTCTGATTATAATAAAAATACATAACGTTGAAGGTAATTTAAAAATATTAAAAAGGCAAATATAATAAATAATAAAAAATTAAAAATAACCTTCAATCTCATGATCAACCAATAGCCACACTTTCGTTTTTTAGGGATGCCCCTCGTGTGTGTGTGTGTGTGTGTGTTTACAAGCAGTTTTCAGCCTCCTGTTTTTTGGTTTTGTCCTTAATATATCATGGATTTTTAAATCTCATTAAATATTCTATAAAAATTAAATATTAATTTGTGTGCACTTTTTATAAGTTATTATAAGGAAGTTATAATTATAAGGCTCTATGGCACAGGTTCATTTTAGCATGAGTTAAAACAGAAAAAGAAATATGTCATCAAAATGGACAATAGAAGAATGTTTAAATTTTAAGATGTCAAAATGTTCCATTATTAATCCATTTGTAGTTACCCCTAAGTTTTAGAACAGATGTTCTAAAGTTTTAGAACAACATTACCTACTTTTAGAGTTCTGAATGAAATACTACCCCCTTGATTTTTTTGCAGTTAAGGAATTTAATATATATATTTATTTTCCTCTTCCAAATGAAAAAAAGTGATATTTTTCCTGAGTCCTTATATATTTGTCTAATGTTTTCTTTGTTTTTGTTGTTGTTGTTGCCTTGACCACAAATATCACATCAATTTAAAATAAAATGCTTGGCGAGTGAACTTCATCTTTCAAATACTGATTTTTCTGAATAGTTTCTCAAGAGTAGATTTAGACTGCAAATAGCAAATAAAAAAAAACAAAACCCTAGTCTAGGTACATTTTTTTATTATTGTGGTGGTGGTAGTTGTTTCTGTGTTTGTTCTGCCTAGTTATTTGTAGAATTGTATCTTTAACTTAATTACACAAAAAATGTTCACATGTGATTCTCTTGTCATCAAAATTGCTTGAAAGAATATAACTAATTTCATCTGCACAATCAGATTCTTCCTTCCTTTCTTCTCCTCCTCCCCCTCCTCCTCCTTCTTTTTCTCTTTTTCATCTCTCTCTCTCAAAACTTTGAATTATGATTTTTTTAAATTTTTAGTGATTTTTAGAGCAAGGAAAGGAGAGAGAGAAAGAGACAAAGAGAGCGAGCAAGAGACGGAAACAGTGATTTATTATTCTACTTATTTATGCATTCATTGGTTGATTCTTGTATGTGCCCTTACCGGGGATCAAACCCACAAAGCTGGTATATCAGGACTACACTCTAACCCACTGAGCCACCCAGCCAAGGTAGTTGCCAAAATTTTGTAAATTTATATTTTTATTATTAGATTTTTGCCTTATTTTATCTGGCTTACACCTGGAGAACATCTACAGCATTTAGACATTGAATATTCTGTGTCTCTTTAATATTATTGTTTTTATTCATTTCTTCTTTTCTTCATTATTGTAGGAAAACATACAAGTTATATTTTCACATCACTCATTTTTCTTTTCCTTTTTTCTGTTATGCTGACTGGGTTACTTTTTCTATGCAGTTTCATTCTTCTGCTGAATTTCAGTGCCAATATCTCTCAGTTTCACTGCCCCCCTTGTTTTTATTGTTATTTTACATATCATTTTGCTTGCTTTACACCTCTTCTTGCTTTTTTTCCTCAGTCTGATTCTTCTAATAACTGTCTCTTCCCATTTTACTTACTGTCTTTGCTCATCCTATTGGGAACATCAAAAAGGGCTTTTATCATCATTCATTCTTTCAGTTGATCAGTTTCAGAGATCTGCTTTTCTCTCTGATTTTTCAGAATGTTTCTTCTGTATCTGCATTATTTTTCATAAACCTCATCTGTTTTATTCTTCTACTCTTCTTTAAAAATGCAAAATGATATTTTCCTATAGACTGGTGTGCAAAGTGATGTTTTCCAGTACAGGTGATAAGGATCTTCCTGGGTTCCATTCGCGGTGCCCTTGACTTTAGAATGTCCCTGTCGAGAAGCAAAGTACGGAGAGGATGACAGAGGGCCCAACCCTCAGCCATGTATTGTGTCTCTCCTGCACTCACCTTGTGTAACCTCTGAGCTGAAGAACTGTCTTCAGCTTTACTGCTGACTTCCTGGGTTCTCTGACATTAGAACATATTTTTTAAAGCTACATTATGCATATCTCAGTATTTACTCATTACTACCTCATATAAAATATCTTGCTAACATTTAATAAAATTAAGCATAGCATCAAGAGTTCTCTCTCACACACACACACGGACACTCTGAGTATGTTTTCTTAGCATCATGATATCCAAAATGCAGCACTTGCACAATAGAAAGATGAATAACTAGTTTTATTGTTGATGTTTAAATAATACTGTTTTTTTAAATAAATGTTTTATAGCATAGAGGTACCATAACTCTCAAACTAAGGACTAAGTAAGCATTCACCAGCATTTTGACAGGTTATTTCCAAAGTTTCTTTTAGCTAGTTTCTATTCCCAATAATCCTGTAGTAAACACCATCTTACTCAGAGCTCTGGGTCCTGATTGGCTATTTCCTTGAGAAGGCCTCACTAGAGTGAAAGGTAAGGAGCACTTCCGAGTCTGTTCATACTGCCCTGTTGTTTTCAAATGGACTCTCCTGGGTTTTAAAGGCATCAGCAAAAATGAGTTTTCTTGTTTTATTGCAAAATTGCTATACTTAAAAAAGCAATTTCAAACATCTTTTCTTCTTCCCCCATGAGAGATGAAGGATCCATCATTTTGCTTTTGCTTTCTTGTTCTCATTTAAGAGAAATATTGTCAGGGCAAATAAACATGAATACATCTACCAATTCTGGTAAAAATCCTTTCTTACTACTGGTTTCCTACAGCTTAGACAAATTTTCACAGTAATTTATATGAGCCGTTGAGAATTATGACCTTGATAAGAATAGCTTTGTGCTGAAAGGTCATTAAAACAGTACAATATTTGGAAAAATTTTATTGCTATTTTGGATCTGGGAAAGCTAAAGGCAAATACACAAGTCTTAAAGTGTAAAGGTGAAAACAGGAGACCTATTTTCCATCAGTCACTAACCTTATCCAAACCATTCTGTATTCTGACTTCTCCTCTTCCCACGTTTTGTTTATTATATCAATCTGTTTGTCAGTCAATCTAGATTCATGTGCTAACTGGTAATTAATTTTTTAAAAATTTGCAAGAAAAGGCATCAAAGCTGCTTTTGAACACAAAGGCCATTTGCTCTCTGCACTCTCTGGGTCACACAGTAGGTTTATACTCTGTTGCTTGGAAGTTCAATGGGTTTATAGAGATTGAAGTTACGTATTTCAGCTGATACACACCAGAAACCCAGAGGGAATCTATCGTACTTTTCAGGACACACTATTTAGGAAACTGCTTTGGCAGAACAGATTAAAAGAGTAAGTAAGTTTTCATTGAAAATAAAAAAACAAGAAGATCCTTGGATGGTAGATAGATAGATAGATAGATAGATAGAAATTTATATATGTATGTTTTCCATTTCATAGATAAAATCCAGACAGAGAACCAGCAACGTTTTGAGTTCCTCACTTAACATAGTTTACACTGTAAAAGGGGAGATTAGAAATCCCGATCTGTTGAATTGAGCTGATTTTTTTATTTTCAGCATAATATTTTTCCAGGTAATTGTCACAGTCTCCAGAGAATTACACACCTTCTTGAACACCAGAGTTAAACAAAATAAATAAACAACAAAAAAAGCTTTGTGTACTATTGTACTATGTTCTTAAATTAAAATCCAGGTCAGAGTAATATGTTCAATTTCTCTCTTGGAGAAGAAACCTAAATTGATTCCTGCCCTTATTTGATCCTTTCTATGGATCTTGGCTTGGTGTAAAGGCCTGTACCTTTGCTTCCTTTGGGGAAAAGGCAATGTGTCTGTCGTGTCAACACCTGCAGTTTGGGCTGTTTCAAATACGGAGGGAATGCTGTGCCCCATAGACTTTGTGGTTTGTCCTGTTGTCTGAAACTGAAAGTAACAAATTCCTTAATGTGAAGTGTGGGCCCCAGATAGGGCTCAGTTATAGAGCCTGTGCAAATTTAAGCTGCTGGTGGAACAGAGATCTTTTCAACACATGATTTTCCTCTCAACTGTTAGACAGGACAAGGGACTCAAGGTCTGTGCAGTTCTTACTAAATGCTATTTTTGTTAAATGCTAAAATTTAGCCCAGTATTTTGCAGATGCCACTGAAATTAGGATGAACTTGATAGGAACCCAACCCCATAAGTACAGCCAACTGCAAAGACGAGACCAGTGTGCAAGTGCCTGAATATTGTACGTTAGCAATGGTAGCTCAGCCTCCCCTCGGGGAGACAGAGTTTTGGATGTGAATTCTCTGTCTCCTTTACATTCTGCCAGTAAATTAAACTACCAAATGACAACCACTTCTCGTTCTTGAATAGACCACCCAAACAGCAAACCCCTTGGGTTTGGTAACACAACTTTCCCGTAATTCAGGACCTAACTGAATTACTTTATGTTGGGTGTTAATGAGTATCAACCTATGATTCTTTCTTTAAACAGAGAATAAAAATGATAGTCTCAGTTCAGGTAAGAATATAAAAACAAACCACTCTGATAAAAGAATACCCAATTTATAACTTTTGACATTTTTAATCATTGTTCAAGTACAATTGCCTCCATTTTACCCCCACCATTCTCCACCCCCGCTGCCTCCCACCCTCAATCCTACCACGCTTTGGCTTTGTCCATGAGTCCTTTATAAATGTTCCTTGATGACCCTTCCCCCTTTTCCCCTGTTATACCTCTCTCCTCTGGTTACTATCAGTCTGCTCATTATTTCAATGTCTCTGGTTATATTTTGCTTGCTAGTTTGTTTTGTTCATTAGGTTCCACTTATAGGTGAGATCATAGGATATTTGTCTTTCACTTCCTGGTTTTCTTCACTTAGCATAATGTTCTTCAGATCCATTCATCAGTCGAGAAGGGTAGGAGCTCCTTCTTCCTTTCTTCTGCATAGTATTCCATTGTGTAAAAAATGGGCAAAGGACCTGAACAGACACTTCTTCAGGGAGGACATACAGAGGGCCCAGAGACATATGAAAGGATGTTCAGCATCACTAGCCATCAGAGAGATGCAAATTAAAACCATAATGAGATACCACTTCACACTGGTCACAATGACCATCATAAACAAATCAACAAACAACAAGTGCTGGTGAGGATGTGGAGAAAAGGGAACCCTAGAGCACTGCTGGTGGGAATGCAGAGCGGTGCAGTCACTGTGGAAAACAGTATGGAGTTTACTCAAAAAGCTAAAAATGGAACTACATTTTGACCCAGCAATTCCACTGGGATATAATCATATCCTAAAAATCCTGAAACACCAATTCAAAAGAACCTATGCACCCCAATGTTCATAGCACCATAATTTATAATAGCCAAGTGCTGGAAGCAGCCTATGTGCCCATCAGTAAATGAGTGGATCAAAAAACTGTGTTACATTTATAACTAGTGACTTTCTGTAAGGGTCTAATGTGGCAACTTTGAAAATAAGGGCACTTTATATTTCAAGTTTTCACTCAGAGTTCAAATGACCAGAGCTAGTTCATAGATGCAAAAAAAAAAAAAGTGGGTGCTCTTTGTCATCTCTTCAGGATTCCATCTAGCTCTACATGTATTCTATTGCTTAAAATCCCTCGCAAGTTTTCTAGTCCCAGCAACTTAGCACCACAGACATAGTTTTTTGTAATTCAACTTTTCAAAACACCATAGCTTGATGTTCTATCACTTACCCACAGATTTCTGCATGTTAGTGTGAAACCTGAGGACTCAGAAGGGCTCCTGGTGGCTATCTGCCCCACCTCCCCCTCCCCCAAAAGCAAAGCCTAACAGCTGTTTCTGTGTTAGAGGGCCTCACAGGCTAACTGCACAGAAAAGCCTCTGCACTAAACTGCTTGCCTGCACTGTGTTTTGCCATCTCAACCAACCTTTATAAAGGAGTTCCTGGAGTTTTATTTTAACCAGTGGAACTGAGGCTTTCCCCATCCAATTGGAGCTGCGTAGCTCTGACCAATCAGAGTGGCTCTATTCTGACCAATCAGGGATCAGGGGTAGAGACTTCTGTCTATACGAGCCAGCTCCCGTTTTGCTCAGGGAGTACACTTTCCATGGGAGACTGAAAAACTGCATTTCCCTGGACAGCACCCTGGTGCCACAGAGGAGAGTGAAGGACCATCACTGAGCCAGCTGAGATGTCTGACTGAAGAGGGGCCTACCCAGGGAGGATGGGGTGGGGAATGGCAGCCTCACTGCCATGCTGTTTTTCACACATCCATGGTGTATGTAGCACCATGGAGCTTCTCCACGGCACTGCTGTTTTCACAGCCATGCTATATTTCCAGCAGAGCTGTTGGCACTAACTTTTCCTTCTTTACCGCACTCCAAGTTGGGGATTCCAGTCAGCTTTTGAACTGGCGCCAATGGCCATTGGTGGGCATTAGCCACACCACACAGCACGTTATTTCTTTCAGAAACATCTGTGCTTCCTATCTACCTTCTTCTTCTTCTTCCTTCAAGACCAACATGCAGAGGGCCAAGGTAAATTTTAAGCTCAACCCAGGTAACGTCAATGCCCAGTCACCAGGACTGGTTATAAGCCACGCACTAACACCATCTCATAGTTTACCTTGATCCTTTTAATGAAAAAAGAAAATGGATTTAACTGAGAGTAAGGGTAAGGCAAATACTACTAGTTGCCTCCTCAAATTTTATTTTCTTCTTGCTAATTAACAGTGTTTTAATTCTATTCCTTGTAGTCACAGACCCAGCCCTTCAGTTTTTCTCATTTTTTTCCCTAGTTGGAATGCAGATACAGAGGTTCTGAATGTAAAGCAACCCTTTGGCAGCCGAGAGGTGACTGCCATGCCATGAGTCAAATGTCTATACGTGTAGCTGAGGGAAAGGACAGAAGATCCTGACTGGCATAACTGATGCCACCAGTCCTGATTTGTCCAATTGGAATTTTTGTTTATAGGGATAAATCAGTTCCTGTTTGAGAGATTCAGTTACTGGAACCGAATACATTCCTGATACAAAAGGCTCAACTGAAATTTGGATATTATAATTTTTTAAATTGTCAACAATTTCCCCACTGATTTTCTATAGCCACCACCGATTTGTTTGCTCTGCTACCCCTCATTCTCAGATTTCCTCAACTCCTACCTCCCCCTCATTCCAAGTCCACTCAAGTGTCAGTATTTAATCCCCACATGAGCCCTGGTCTTTCATCTAATCCCAGCTGGGACTTGTTTTTCTTCCTTCGGTCTCTCCTGGGCCCAGGAAACAACTTCCTGATCCTGCCCTCAGTTCCTCACCTCATCCCTCTACCTCAGGTAAGAAGCACCTGCTCCTGCCTTCCTCTGACACGTGGGTCCTTGGATCATTTTGACAAACTTGATGTTCTCGCCAGAGAAGGGATCAGACAGACTGAGGGGTAAAAAAACAATTCCAATCATGCTGGAACTGGCTGCCAACCCAATGACCATTTAATGGCTACAATAAGTTGTATTTAAAATAGACTGATTTATCTTCCTTTTCAAACTCATGAAATTCTATGTTAGAGGTCAGTTGTCCTCTAGCCTATGGAAGAATAATGATTCTTTACAGCTTGCTGGATGACTCTATCTTCATTTTAAGATGAGGGGCTATTTCAGGAACTGGTTCAGTGACAAAAGTGATCTTTTGCTAATTTCAAAGACAGCCTCAAGCAGTCAAAATAATTTCATAAGTTTTCATCAAGAGCTATAACTCTGACTTGAACCTTTCATTAATAATGGCTCCAATGATTGAATTAACACATCTGGAACAAAATGCAAAGGGACAGTACTTCAGAAAATATATTTGAAGAACTAGCAGCTATGCTGAACTGTAGAATAGTGGTTTATAAATTTTTATAATTTGCAGATTGCTTTAGAAGTTAAGCCACTGACATGGCCACCTACTGGGTTGCCTGTGCCACACACACACTTTTCTGAAGGAGCTACTTCTTCCTGAAGGTGCAAATGATTATAGACATTCCTGGGTGCAACAGGAAGCCTTGATAAGCATGCACATTTGGGGGAAAGGGCAGTTCCTCAAGAAAAGTCTTGACAATGTGACTCCTTCTAATCAAAGATGACAGGATTAAAGATGGGTACTTGTTCCATACCAGGTGCATTAAAATCCTTCCCTGGGAATGTGGAATTAATAACTAAGATATTTGAATTGCAGTATATTTTTTAATAGGAGAAGTAAAAATTCAAAAGTGATTGCAGCCAGGATCGGTGATAAGGGCTAAAAAGCAAAAAAGCTAGTTTTTAGAGAGGAAGATCAAACAATATTAGATATCCAGAAATAATAATAAATGAGAAATGGACATAAATGATTTCCCAGTCTCCCCGTAGTATCCCAGCCTTTGGTTGCAGTCCATCTCAGTCCTGTTAATTCACAGCCCTGATAATATTTGCAATGTCCTTATACCCTCATAATAAATTCACTCTCTTTGCTCAATTTGATTCCATTGGATTCTTTTACAGACATAGTAAATTTCTTTCTCCAGCAAATGCCCTTTAAGCAAAGTTTATGGAAAAATGTTTTGTTTCAATAAGACAGAACTATTTTCTCTCATTCACTTATTGAAAAAACTATTTTCGATAAACTAATGTGCTGTGTTTTCAGGCAGTCACAGCTGAATCACATATGAGTTCTGCAATCAAGGAACACATAGGGAGATAATACATGTCTCGCAATAGACAGGCACGTGTGCAAGGCTGTGAGGGCCATGAAAGGTATGGAACCAGCATGCTGCGGAAGGAGATTATTTCCTGCAGTGATCTAAGAAGACTTCAGGCATGGGGGGATCTTCAGTTTGCATGTGACCAATGAGCATCATTTGGGTATGTGAGTTTAGGAGGAAAGGAATTGTTGGTAGAGAGAATGTGAACATGACTGAAGACAGAAGGAAGGAAGGCACACAAGCAACAGTTCAGCTTCACTAATATGAAAGGTCAGTAAGCAGATACAGAGATTAAGATTAGAAAGGTACATATGGGCCAGAGTAATGGAGAGTTTTAAAACTTACGTAATATATTTAGACTTTATCATGTTAGCCATGAAATCAATAAAGATTTCTGAGCCAGGAGTGACTCAGGAATGAATCAAGGGGCAGTGCAAAGAGTCGGCTACAGGAAAATGGGGGATGCCAGTGAGAAAGCTAGGTCAGTGCCCCGTTCAAGTGGTAATAAAGATGGGAGAAGAAAGAATTTTCTTCAACAGCATTTTGATGGTTTTAATGTCCCCAGGAAAGAGTGACTTTTTGAGGGTCTCAGTAAAGTAGGCAGCAGAGCTGCTTCAGGAAGAGGCTGAAGAGGTAGGGGGCTTGCACCAGTGTTGAGAGCCACTGGATACACCGTTAATACCTGGGAGTCTAGTTGCCAGAGCAGGGATGTATAGGAATTGTCTCAATAGGAAATCAATGAGAACATGAAAGGAGGCAACAGAGGAAGAATTTATCATACAATAGAACAATTATAAAGTGAAGGGATTAAGAAAACAGGTAGAAATTAGAC
The DNA here is from genome assembly GCA_028533065.1 of Trachops cirrhosus. NCBI lineage: Eukaryota > Metazoa > Chordata > Mammalia > Chiroptera > Phyllostomidae > Trachops > Trachops cirrhosus. Next base: position 157,112,102 of record CM052539.1, read on the forward strand.
TGAAGACATGGGATACAAATCCATATTCAATTAATATTTCTTAATTGCCTTTAGAGTCCCAGGTATATGCACAAATGAAATCACATTTGAATGTTATCTACATATTATAGACTAGGGAGGTTGAGAAACTTGACTACAATAAGCCTATTTTAAGTGGTACAACTTCAACACCAGTTTTAATGGGGTCTTTATTTTTTATTTTAATCCTTTGTAGCATATTGCACTACTTCTCATCAAAGGAGAGGTGAAGAGGCACAAACATGGAGGTAGACTATGTGTTAGTGGGAATGTTGGTTCCATGGAATATCCATCTTAAACCAGTTTCTTCAAATGCTGAACCCAGATCAAAGTAATTTCCAGTTAGGCCACTGGCTGTTAACAATATCCATTACATGAAACTAATGAATAAATGCCAGAGGTAAGAAATTGCATATTTTGATAATGTGACAAAATCAATAAAATGCAACTTACCAGATGTTTTACTCAGTTTCATAGCTTGTTTATTTTGTGACTGTTCATTTGAGAGTAGCTACATCTGAAATATGAAAATAAAAGGCTAGTGGCCATTCATGTATTATAAATGCTAAATTCCAGAAGTGTGTGACATCTACATGAATATAAAACAAATTTATTGTAATTAATGTTATTACCATAAATTAGAAATAAATACATAGCATCTAATATGTAAATACAAAGCAAATTTGTATTTACATATTTGTCTCTTTTTCAAATTAATCTTAAACTCACATTAATATGATTTATGTTATTGTAATATATACTATGCCTCTGGAATCAGAGTGGGAATGATTAGTTCTTTATGTGACCTTAATAACAAATAATATGCTAACAGGGTCATAAATATCGACTAAAATTAATTTGTATTTCTGATATTCTTATATAGCTTCCTGCATTTGAACTTTGAATGGTAATATAATGGATGAAAATAAGCATATTTGCCATGGCATATTAAAATGTCAAAACAGAGGACACCTACAGTTATAGTTCAAGCAATGGATCATAGATCACAGAATGTTAAAGGGAAAAAGGACCTTGGAGGTCATTCAGTTCAATCATTTCATTTGTAAATGAGGGAAGGGAAGGGCGGAGACTGGGGACTTCTCCAGGGTTCACCACACAGTCACTAAGTGGCAGTGCCAAGAACCCAGTTCAGACCTCCTGACTTCAGTGCACTGTTCTTTTCACTGCACCAGGCTGCCTAGAGTATCATTGCTCATCATCTTAAAAGGCTACCTTATTATTTGCAGTAGCAGGTGAAAAAATAATGAGTATGTAGTTTTTACTTTTATTTTTTTATTTTATTTTATTGTTGAAGTACAATTTTCTATCTTTTACTCCCATCCCAGCCCACCCACCCAGCCCTTCCCTCCTCCCTCCCATTTCTACCCGCCCCTAGTTTTTTATCCCTGTGTCCTTTATACTTGTTCCTGTTGCAGTTTTTACTTTTAAAATGAGAAGAAAGTACTTCCATTATCCACAGCAAAATATTATTTACCATAACCTGAGCTCAGATGACAGTTTGGTTTCTCCTACATCCTACAGCAAACACACTTTGTAGACTTAATCACATTTTGTCACGTCGATGATCTTTTTAAATGAGCTGAATTTTTAGAAAAATAAATAATTCAACATAGTTATTTATTTCCATGATACAAAAGAGGAAATTGTTACAGAATTGGAATTGTAGCAAATTTGGACATTAACACTTTTTTTCTATCCAGGTATAATTTCTGAAAAGAGAGGCACAGGTCTTACATGTACCATTTGATGGGTTCTGACAAGAGCTTGCGCCAATGTAATCCATACCGAGACCAACATGCAGACTATTTTAACATCCCAGAAAAATCCTAGCACCTTTCCCAGGCAATAAATTCACCATTTTCCCATGGAGGAAACCACAAATATTTTGTTCATATTTTGATTAAACGAGTTGTCTCTATTTTCATTAAATTGTAGGAATTTTTTGTCCACTCTGGATATAAGTTCTTTGTCATATATATGCATGAAAATATTTTGTGCCCATCTGTGGCTTATCACATACTTACTGAACAGTGTCTTTTGATAATCAAGAAGTGTTTAATTTTGATGAGTTACATTTTAACAAATATTTATAATTATTGCTTTCTATGTCCTAAGAAATATCTGTGCATCTCAAGGTATTGAAAATACTGTTCAGTGTTTTCTTCTGGAAGCTTTATAGTTTTAACTTTTATGTGTAGTTCTGAGATGCATCCCTGATGCATCAAGTTAAATTTGATATATGAAATGAGGTATGAGGCAAGGTTTCTCCCCTATATCACAACTCTGTTGTCCCAGCACCAATTTTTGAAAAGACACTTCTTGCCCCATTGGGTTAGTTTGGGGTCTTAGTTACAACTTCACATTGAATGTGTGAGCTCACTTCTGGACTCTCTAACCTACTCCATTACTCCACTGATGTGTCTCTTCTTATGTCAAAAGTATACCATCTTTTTTATCTTTTTATGTCTTCAAATCATTTGTAAGTACTCAAACTTTGTTGCTGTTTTATTTTTCAAGGTTTTTAAAAAAAACTCCATGTCTTTGCATTTCCATGTAAATTTTGGAAGCAACTTGCTGCTTCCATTTTTAAAAAAATTAGTGGGATTTGATTAGGACTGCATTGAAAGTTCAGTTTGGGGAAGATTGATACCTTAATAATTCTGAATTTTCCAAAACATTTAAGTATTATTTATCTCTGTATTTGTCTTCTTTAATTTCTCTTAGTAGTGGTTTGCAGTTTTCAGCATATAAGCTTTGTACTTACTTATTGTTAAGTTTATGTTAAGTACTTCATGTTTTCTAGTGCTGATGCAAATAGTAAATAATCAATTTCCCTTTATTCATGGCTACCATATAAACGGACTTTGTAGCCTATTATTTTACTAAATTCACTTAATACTTCAAGTAGCTGCTTTGTAATTGCTTAGAATTTTTGTATATGCTATCATATTGTCTATAAAAACAGCTTTACTTTTTCCTTCCAATCTACATGATTTTTTCCCCCATTTTATTTCACTGGCTTTAGAGTAGAATAGAAGTGGTGAAAGTAGAAATCGCAGCCTTTTTCTTGATCTTAGGGCAAAAGCGTTGTCATTCATCATCAGATATGATGCTAATAAAGTTTGTTCTTGGATGCTCTTTATCAAAATGAAGTCTTTGTCTCTTCCTAGTTTAGAGAAAATTTTGATCTAAACAAGTTGGGAATTTTGTCAAATGTTTTCTGTACATTTATTGTGGGGTTTACATATTTTCTAGATTGTTCTGAATTCCTCTGCTAAAGTTGCCTTTCGAAGGCTGAACTACACAGTGGGACAAACCACTGGTGTGTGCATGCATGTGTTTGCATGCAGATATTGTTACTGTTACATCCTGTACATCATAACTTTTGGCCATTATCATCCATCTTAAAATATTTTGTATTTTTTTCTTTTTGATGATTTCTTCTTTATCCCACAGTTTCTTAGACCTGGGTTGCCTAATTCCCAATTACTTTAGGCTTTCTAGATGTCATTTTTAAATTGATTTCTACCTTAATTCCACAGTGGTAAGAAAATGTATGCAGTGTAATTTCAATCTTTGGGATTCCAACTTTTTTTTTATGTCCTCTTTGAGAAATGTCTATTTAGGTTTTGTGTCACTTTTTTTGGATTGTTTCCCTTTTTTTGATGTTGAAATGTATGAGTTCTCCATGAATTTTGAATATTAACTCCTTATTGGACAAATATTGGAAATATGTTCTCTCATTCATTAGGCTTCTTTTGTTTTGTTGATGGTTTTCCTTTACTGGGCAAAAATATTATTGTGATATAGTTCCACTTGTTTATTTTCATTTCCTTCACCTGAAGATATATATCACAAACAATATTGCTAAAGGAAATAACTGAGATTTTACTACCTATCTTTTCTTGTAACAATTTTATGTTTAAGTTTTAATTAATTCTGAATTTATTCTTGTGCATGGTGTAAGAAACTATCTAGTTTCATTTTTTTTGCATGTATTTTTCCAATTTTCTTTTTTTAAGTAATTAATTTTATTTTTTAATTTTTTATTTTAGTTTATTCATTAAAGTTTCTATCCTTTTTTCCCATTCCAGCCCACCCACCCATTCCTCCCCTCCTCCCTCCCCTTTTCAACCCCCCTAGTTTAGTCCATGTGTCCTCTATATTTGTTCCTGTAAACCCTTCCCTTCTCCCCTGGAATTCCCTCCCCTCTCCTCTCTGGTCACTGACTACCTGTCCTCTATTTCAATTTTTTAAATAGCCCAAAATATATTTAGCCTTAGTGAATTTTCTGTGTGTATGAAAGCAATTAATATTCTGAATGTTGTTAGATGCAGTGCTCTATAAATGTCAACTCAAGTTGATTGCTAGAGCTTTTAAACTTGTTTATGTTCTTAGCGACGTTTTTCTCCATAAGTTCTATCGTTTACTGAGAGTAGAGTTTTAAAATCTCCAGCTATAACTGCAGATTCACTTGTTTTTCCTTTACCTTCTGTCAATATTTGCTTTAATTATGTTAAAATTCTGCTACTAGGTACATACACAGTTGTTATTGTTAGGACTTCTTGATGAACTGTTCTTCTTATCATTATGAAATGTTCCTCTTTATCTCTAATAATAGCCCTTTCTCTGAAATCTATCTTCTCTGATATATTAATATAGCTACTCTACCTTTCTTATAATTAGCATTTGCATGGTACTTTTTAAAATTGTTATTCAATTACAGTTGTCCCCATTTCTCCCCACTCCCCCTTGTCATGGTCACTTTGAAAAATATATCTGTTTTTATATTTACTGTGTAGATCATGTAAGCAGAAAAAAATGTAATTTAGCTTTTTAATTCTACTGATAACCTTTGCTTTATAATTAGAATTTAGCCTACTCATATTTTTGTAAAGTAACTATTTAGTTATACCTCTGTATTAATTTTAGTGGATATTGAAGGAATTATAATACATATCCTTGAGTTTTCAGTCTGAGTAAGAGTAAATATCATAATAACTCTTTAAAAAATATTAATGTTGCAATGTTATAGATTCATTTCCTCCCTCCCCACATTCCTCATAGTATAGTTATCATGTGAAATGCATCTAAATCATTATATACCTCACAAAGTTGTGTGTTCATTTAATCTGTCCTAAGTATTTTTAGAAATTAACATAAAAATTGAGCTTTTTATATTTTCCCAAGTATTTATCATTTTTTGACAGTCCCAATTCTTTCCTAAAATCTGAGTATTGGTATTATTTTATTTCATAAGAAATTCCTTTACCATTTTTTGTAGTGCAGATTTACTGAGGACAATTATTTTTCCCTATGAAAATGTCTTTTTGTTTGTTTGTTTGTTATTTTCTCAATAGGTATTTGTTGGTTGTAAAATTTTGGGTGGGTACTTTTTTTTTCTATAGCACTTTAAAGGTGTTTCCTCACTGCCTTCTGATCTTCATTTGTCCAATTGTTGTTCCCTCTGTAATGTGTTATTTTTCTATGGCCATTGCTTTTCTTGAGTTTTTAGAAGTTCCCTCGTAAAATTTTCAGTCATCGTTTTCTCTTTATTTGTATTGCGGTTTGATAGTTTTCTTGAATTTATAAATTACCTCTTTTCCAGCTGTTTCTCTGGTGATGAGCAGGATCACGCTTAGGTTTTCAGTAGTTTCTCTTCAGTATTAACTGGTGTGTGATGCCAGTTATAGATGCACAGTGCCCCTGTGTATATATTTTAGGCACATGAAGATTCTCAGAGACTCTACCTTGTCAAATGGTGGAAAGAGCTCTGGAGCACAGGAAAAACAAACTATACTCTTTCATTGGCTCTATACCTTCTTGGATTTGTGATTTGAAACAAGTTACCCCTCTGGGTCTTAGTTATCATCATGTGTAAACTGAGGGGTTTGGATTTGCAGAACATACAGCTCTCTTTTAGCTTATCAGCATAGGTCTCTCTTTCATGCTAAAATGAGTATCTGAGTACACATTATACAGTAATGCATCCATGCTGTTCAATTCACCATAGAGTTGTTATCTGCTATGTTTAGGCATTGGAAATACAAAAACAAACAAGAACACAATCTCTTCTTAAGACTCTCACAGTCTAACCAGGAGACATCAATAACTAGTTAAAAATAATAGGAAAATTGAAATAATTTAGTTCAATAGTGGGCACTATTGAACTCAGAAAGAAGGGAGAAGTGAAAGGTATGTGGGGTATCTGCGTGTTTCTCAGAAGACGGAGCACATAAACTGAGTCCACAAAAACGTGAAGAGTTCTCCAGACAAATACACCAGTATAACTGTGGGAGAAGATCTATGAACAGAGCGAAACTACAGTAAATGCAAAAGACATCCAAAAGTGGTTAGTATTCAGATAACTGCAAGCATTTTTAAACAATAAGCATTTAGTATATGTGTAGTTACATGGGACCACATGAAACAAAGAAGTCAGGAAGTGTCAGCTATAAAGGGCCTTTATACTAAGGAGCTGGGATGACATCATGTAGTCCAGTAGTCTCCAAAAGTTTTAGACATACTACCTTTAGGTAAAATTCATGAGCATACAATTAAAAATTCTGCAAGACAAAAAAACCTTTTGAAGAATTTATTAAGGTACTTGACACAAATGAATATATAGAAATCAATAGTCTATAGATTTCAAAACAACAATCAATTGGAAGATATGATGGAAGGCTTAAATACCAAAACAGTACCAAAATACCTAAGAATGGTCTGAACAGGAAATGAAGAAATTTTTCTGAAATATTACTGGGGACACAGAATATTTGAACAAATACAAAGGTGTACTTTCTTCTTTAATAAAAAGATTTAACATCATCAATTCCCTTAAGTTAACTGTTAAATTTAATTCTTCCTTAAAAAATACCAATAAGATTTTTTAAAATATTTTATTTTACTGTGCTAAGAACACTTAAAATGAGATTTACCCTCTTAATAAGCTTTTAGACGTACAGTCCAGTATCATTGACTTTATTTATGTACAATGTTGTATAGCAGGTCTCTAGAACCTTTTCATCTTAACTGAAATTTCAAGCCTGTTGATTTCATTAGTAACTCCATTTTCCCTTTCCACTCAGCACCTGGAAATCAGCATTCACTCTTCAGTTCTATGCATGTGTTTATTTTAGCTACCTCATATAATTGGAATCATGCAGTACTTGTCTTTCTGTGACTGGCTTGTTCCACTCAGCACACGTGTTTAAGGTTCATCCATGGTTTTTGCATATTGATCATTTCCTTTTTTTATTAAGGCTGAAAAAATATTCCATTATATATATATACACATACACACACACATATATACACACCACATTTTCTCTATTCATTTGTTGATGGACATTTTAGTTGGTTCCACATCTTGGCTATTCTGAATAGTGCTGCAATAATCACAGAGTGCTAATGTCTCATTGAGATCCTGATTTCAATTCTTTTGGATAAATACCCACAAGTGGAATTGCTGGAACATATGGTAGTTCTACTTGTAATTTTTTGAGGAATCTCCATCCAATTTTTTCACAGCAGCTGGTTCAAATGAATCATTCTGAATTCCCACCTAAAATGTACAAGGGTTCCAATTTCTCTACCTACTTGCCAACACATGTTGTCTTCGTTTTTATGGTATCCTTCTGACAGGTATGAGATGATATCTCAGTGTAGGTTTGATTGCATCTCCCTGATAATTAGCAGCATTAAGCATTTCATATACCTGCCAACTGTGTGTATGTGTGCTTTGAAGAAATGCTATTCAAGTCCTTAGCCAATTTTTAAAATCAGGCTATTAGATTTGGTTGTTTTTTTTTTTTTTGCTTTGAGTTATAGGAGTTTCTCATATATTTTTGAAATTAATCCCTTATCAGATATATGGTTTGCAAATATTTTCTTCTGTTTCATAGGTTGCCTTTTCACCCTGTTTTTATTGCTATGCATTAATTTCTTACTTTAGTATGATTTCACTTGTCTATTTTTACTTTTGTTGCCTATACTTTTGGTTTTATATCCATGAAATTAGTGCTGGAATTGAAACCCAGGTTCAACCAAACTCCGAGCAGCATGGCCTTAATCACTATGCGGATTGTCACTCATTTAAGGAACAAATAGAAAAAGAAAGGGACAGTGCTACGCTTGTCACCAAGCATGAAGAGAGCTCAGAGAGGAAGAAATGGAGGCTCCGTCACTTGGCAGGATGTCTTTTTGTATTCAAATATCATGGGGTGGATTGGCTAGAAACCCAAGCTTTGGAGCCAGACTTCCATCAAATCTTTCTTTGAAACACAATTTCTTGACCTCTGAAATAGGGATAAAAAGTAGTGTCATATACCTGTTATTACAACTAAATTAACTAATGTATATACAGTGCCCATTAAATAAATTATAATTATTTTTACTACATGTCTTTATTTGGTCTAACCAAAAAAGAAAAATGACATAGAACAGAGAATTATCAGGAGTAGCATAAACACTGCATCACCTCAGAGAGATCATTCTAAGTAGTTCTATTTATACATTGAAAATAATCTGTTTATTTAAATGCGCTTCTTTCAGAAAAGCACTTTTATTTTGTGGTTTTAAACAACAAATGCATTGACAGCTAACAGTTGAGTAGTTTCTTCAAACTTGTATAAATTTCAAACCAGATTTCCACTCTACAAACTAATTGAAAACAAATTCTGAAAAATTGCAAAGGCAAATAGGACTAAAAATCTGTAAGTATTTAAACAGGCTCTCAGGGCAACATTAAACAGCACCCCCAGAATAAATCAAAACAATGTGATTGCTTGAGATTGCTGTATATGTAAATAAGTAATCAGTCCTGAAGGACTGGATGGGTAACAAGTATTTCTCTATTTCATGTCTGCTGGCTCTGACCCTGGAAGTGCTCAGCTGGATCTAGCGTGCCTGTGGTGATGTCTAGGGGGACCACAGCTGGGCAGCGTCACTGTGCCTGTGCATGGGAAGGAATGATTCTTTCTCCTCCCGCTCACTCCATCTGACATTTGCTAATGAGGTCCAGAGGATTGACAGTGCAGAGCCCCGTCCCTTCTGTAGAGAAGGGACATTTGGTGCAATGATAAATTGCTCACACCCAAGCTAAATAGACAGAAAGAGATTAAATGTAAGCAGTTGCACACACACACAAAAATACACATGACAGCAGACATTAGAGTACCTCTTTTCTAGGATTATGCTGATGGAATACCACCTTGCCCATTAGATGTTTGCTAAGCAAACTTCCACTTGCATCAATTAACAAAATATATATCTACAAGAATTAGATGGTGGTCCAGTGTGCAATTTTCTATTAAGTAGTGAAAGGACTTTTCTTAACTATGGTGAAATTAATGTCCTTTCAACATTTGCTAAATCTGTATGTTTTTGTTTAAATACAATAGAGTAATTCAGCAAGGTATTATAAGATTGCATCTAGTGAGGATAAAAGCTAATGCTGTCCAGAAAGCATGGATTAAAATTTCTTGAAGCTCTGTTTACCATCCTGCCTAAATTATGCAGGCAGAGCTTCTAAACTATTAGGGCCTTTAGATCTTTAGATTGGAAACATTTTCAGATGTAGAAGAGCTTCATTGTTTGATTAAACTTGTTAGTTTAAAATAATTAGGGTGAAATGGGAATATAATCCTGTCACTAATGTGTTGTGTTTTTTTTGTTTGTTTTTACCTCAGTGAAGGCTGAGGAATCTAGCATAAAGATACAATCTGGAAAAAAAAAAGAAAAAAGATTAAAGAAGAACTTTCTCCTTTTTCACTTAATTCCTAATAACAAAATTGCATAATACAGAACATAATGTTTAATGTCATCTTTTATTGGGATATGTCTGCTTCCCCAGAGACAATGCATCACTGCAAATAACTTTTTGAAACAAATCTCTGTAATACTTGAAGACATTCCTGTGAGGCTTTCTCTTCATCAGTTCCAGGGCAGCTATCACCCACCCCCGCCTCCATCAAGGTAAGCAAACACAGAAAACAAACAAAAGAACTACTTCTCTTTGACTGTATTTTACTTGTCTGTTTTATATTGCAATTCTGAAATAAAACAAGCTTCGAGAGAAAAAGCTCACCTTGGATTTTATATTAAATGTTCATTCCTGAGCTACCCTTCGCTAGCTGTTCCTTTGAAATAACAAGGCAGTCTTAAAATCATTTAAATTGTTATTAATTTAGCAGTTGTGCAGTGATGGATATTTCAGATTGTTCATACATAAATCTCTTAAGGCTGAAAATGTGCGGATGTCACAGCTTTGCTTCCTCCGCCATCACTGAGCTTATTTCCACGAATCATAATATTCTACAGCACGATTATTGATAATCAAATGAACTGCCGTTAGGTAGTACATTATGAGGACTAATGTAGACTTCAGGAGGTGACAGTGCTTTGTGAAAAGCTAATGTAATTATTTCCAAATAAAACTCTTTTCTGAATATAGGCTTTGGTCTTTGTGTTTTAACCACTACTACCCAAGCATAAATTCATTGCAACTTCTGAAGTCAGATGTGGTTATTTCCCCAGTAAATAAAAGTGAGTTTAAAAATTTAAACAGCTTAATTCTGTTAATATACTTCCAAAATAAAGCAACTTCTGATTGTTATGTATATACTTCTACCTTTGATTATAACACAACAGTTCACAGACAAAAGAGGGGGGGGCATTTCATTAGTCCAATGCATTCTGAATGCATTTCAGGTCATTATTTTTATGATTAGACAATGTGAAGGCCATTTTACCTTGTAAGGATAATCAGCAACAATTGCTGTAAATTCAAAGCTGTGGAAATATCTGTGAATCTAAATTTTGTTCAAGGAAGTTCTAGCTAGGCAAGAGAGGAGATAAAACACATGGGCTTTCCTCATTAAATTCCCAACTGAGTAAATACTACTACATTACCAGCTCTGAATAATTAACTTCCATCCACTGTGCCAAAACTGATGCACTGTATTTAAAATGCATCTTTTCAACAAACACTCCTTGAAAGAAACCACCACAGAAATTATGACAGCTGTCATTGCACTAAACTTTTACTTACTCAAATCATTTTCTGAAAACCATCATTAGAATCAAATTAAAATAAAGCTGAGGTTTTCTGAATAAAACTGTCAAAGAAGATAAAAGTTTTTACACTGACAGTAAAGCAAATGATTTTTCCACTCTGTTGAGGTTGCATAATAGTGCAGTATATCTGAATGACTTATGGTCCATTAATGACAGATTAACAGCTGGAGGAGGGGAGATCTTTCCAAGAATAGTTTTCAAATGAATGAAACTTCAGACCCAGAGGCAATGGAAAATGCAAAGTGTGGGGAGCTGGGGGAAGATGTGGGTAGAGGAGTCTTTTATAAGATCAGACTTTCATAATTCATTAAAATCACAGAAAATGACAAAGTGCAATCTGAAATGAATTTTTCATATTCGAAGGGGGAAGAGGTCATGGTTAATACTAAGTCCTTGAAGGTGACTACAAGAAGCAGAGAGCCAATGAGAGTATATTTGTGCAGCATACCTGAAAAAAATAAGCCTTGCTAAGACAATACTCACTTGAAGAGTCTACCTACATGGTTTTGCTCAGCAGGATTCTGTTCATATAATGAAATACCAAGCACTCCATGCAACCAGCATGAGGTTGGGAGGTGGGTGAGGATGCAGTGGGGAGTGCTGATATTAACAAGGTATTTTATGTATAAAAATAATGTATTTAGATAGACTAGTCCCACATTCTAACATGAGAATGATATCATCTATGTATTTTAATAAAATAATATAAAGTAAATTCTAAAAATTAGGACTGATAACTTATTTTAAGTTGATTTTTGTGTACTTTAATTTGTAACACAAAAGTAAGTCATGCTTTTACATATGTTACAGAAAATCTGGAAAAGAAATGAAGAAGAAAGTAAAAATCACTTCCCAGTAATATTCTTATTTAAATTTAATCCATTTCCTTTCATTGTGTAATGTATTTATTCATAACCTAATTTTTTCAATAAAAGTGAAATTGCGTGGATAAATATACATCACATTATGTTGTGAACATAATAACCATTTAGCCTATCTTTTGAAGTCAATGAGCTATTTTGAGGTATATTCAGCAGCCTTTCCAATCTATTTATGACCAAGGAATATTTATCTTTGCATCTGGCCAGCACTGGATTTATATGCTCAGTACTCATTAAAGATATTATCAGTGACAGTGATAGTAGCATATATTTTAGGTGCTTAAGTATGTGACTCTACCTAAAAGGGGAAAGAAACTGGAGAAATTGTATATGATCTCAGAATCTAAAGATTCAACAATTATTGTCCCCCAGCTTCTGATGCCTTCTCGGGCTTCATCTTGCATTAACAATAGCTTCACTCTTCCATAAGAGAGAATTTTTGACACAGGTCACACACAATCCTGGAACATGGCACCACTGCCACCAATAAAACTAATAACCTTGCTAAAAAATAATCAGGCCAGCTTGTAATGAAAAAATATAATGTATTAGACTAATTAAAATGATTACAGAAGTACTACAAATGATTAAAATAATATCCATCAGAATTAAATATTTTTCTTTCAAAGTGATTAATTTTATTATAATAAATATTTATACTATATATTTCTATAATTTGGAATAAAAGATAATCATCATAAGGTAAGTCTCTGACAGGGAAAAAAGTTGACAATGATTTCTTATGAAATTTTCGGCTTTATAATATTACTGATGTTTGAGTAATAAGGCATAAAATCTGTCTCATTTAAATCAAATCTTCAGGAAATAAAAAGGTCCTTCTTTATGCTCTTGAGCCTTGGTGCACTAACTTAAACATTTATTATAGTTTATTATTATAATAAGTATTATGATAATAATCTCTAATTCCACAGCTCTGGCACAATATTTTTTTTAATTTCATCTGCCTGTTTATTTGTTTTTTAAAAATTTATTTTATATATATTTTTAGAGATTTTATTTATGTATTTTTAGAGTAGGGAAGAGAGAGAGAAAGGGAGAGAAACATCAGTGTGTGGTTGCCTCTCATGGGCCCCCTCCTGGAGACCTGGCCTGTAACCAAGGCATGTGCCCTAGACTGGGTATCGAACTTGGTGACCCTTTTACTCACAGGCTGACACTCAGTTCACTGAGCCACACCAGTCAGGGCAATTTAAAATGCAAAATTATATAAAGTTGTGTTGGTAGATAAACATAAAACCTATGAATGCATTTTTAAATTTTTATGTTACATGATATATATTTTACTCTGTTTTTACCTAATGTTCAAAATAACAATTTTAATGGATACATAATATTGCATAAAGGCAAAGCACCACAGTTTACTTAATCATTCCTCAGTTTTAAAACACTGAACTTGTTTAAAATGTTTTAATTGGTTTGTGTTTTATTGACAAGCTTTTGCCCAATCTCAGATTTGTTACTTTTTTATTTAGTTTGTTAATGTGTTATTCTAGTGAACTAAGTAATTGCTTTTTGCTTAATAATTTTTTAAATGTTTTATTTATTTATTTTTAGACAGAGGGGAGGGGAGGGAGAAAGAGAGGGAGAGAAACATCAATGTTTGGTTGCCTCTCACATACCCCTCACTAGGAACCTGGCCTGCAACCCAGACATGTGCCTTGACTGGGAATTGAACCAGCAACCCTTTGGTTAACTGGCTAACACCCATTCCACTGAGCCATACAAGCCAGGGCTAAATTTTCTTTTCTTTTTAAAAAGATTTTATTTATTTATTTTTAAAGTATATTTTATTGATTATGCTATTACAGTTCTCCCAATTTTTCCCTCTTTATCTCCCTTCACCCTACACCCCCTAAACCTCCGTGGATTGTACATACAAGTTCTTTGAATTCTATTTTCTGTACCATTCTTAACCTCTCCCCGTCTATTTTATGCCTACTAATTATGCTTCTTATTCCCTGTACCTTTTCTCTCCTATTCTTCCCTTCCCCCTCACCACTGAAAACCCTCCATGTGATGTCCATTTTTCTGATTCTGTTCCTGTTCTAATTGTTTGCTTAGTTTTTGTTTTTGTTGTTTTTTTTTAATATGGGTTTAGTTGTTGATAGTTGTGAGGTTGTTGTCATTTTACTCTTCATAGTTTTGGATCTTCTTCAATTTCTTAGATAAGTCCCTTTAGCATTTCATATAATAAGGACTTGGTAATGATGAACTCCTTTAACTTGACCTTATATGGGAAGCACTTTATTTGCCCTTCCATTCTAAATGATAGCTTTACTGGAGAGAGTAATCTTGGATGTAGATCCTTGCTTTTCATCACTTCAAATACTTCTTTCCAGCCCTTTCTTGTCTGTAAGCTTTCTTTTGAGAAATCAGCTGATAGTCCTAGGGGTACTCCTTTGTAGGTAACTGTCTCCTTTCCTCTTGTTGCTTTCAGGATTCTTGCTTTATCTTTAATCTTGGGTAACTTGATTACTTGGTGTGTTCCTCTTTGGGTCCAACTTCTTTGGGACTCTCTGAGCTTCTTGGACTTCCTGGAAGTCTGTTTCTTTCGCCAGATTGGGGAAGTTTTCCTTCATTATTTTTTCAAAAAAGTTTTCAACTTCTTGTTCTTCCTCTTCTCCTTCTGGCATCCCTATGATTTGGATGTTGGAATGTTTAAAGTTGTCCCTAAGAGATTCCTAAGGCTGTTTTTTTGAATTCTTTGTTTCTTCATTGTGTTCTGGTTGGATGTTTATTTCTTCCTTTTGTTCCAAATCATTGATTTGAGTCCCAGTTTCCTTCCCATCAATGTTGGTTCTCTGAATATTTTGCTTTGTTTCACTTTGGGTAGCCTTCATTCATTCCTTCATTTTGTGACTGAGCTCAACCACTTCTGTGAGCATCCTGATTTACCAGTGTTTTGAACTCCGCATCAGATAGGTTGGCTATCTCCTCATCACTTAGCTCTTTTTCTGGAGTTTTGATCCATTCTTTCATTTGGGGCATACTTCTTTGTCTCGGCTTCTTTGTCTCAGTGCACCTGTTATGTTGTAAGGGGGCGGAGCCTTGGGTATTCACAAGGGCAGGGCAACCCTCTTTGCTGCTTTGTGGCGCTGTCTGTCAGGGAGGGGTCAGAGAGGGAACAATGTGGCTTGTTTGCTTGGCTCTAGCCCCACTTCCCAACGAACTCTCATGTGAGACTGGAAATTTCTCCTGCTGTGGCAACCCCTGACGTAGTTTACGATTACCTTTGAGTCTTAGTTTCCTCTTCAGCCAGCCCTGCCTTGCTTGTGCAGTCCTATGCCTTGCCTCGGGACCTCTCAGTGTGCCCTGCCCAGGTGGTCTACCACCTTGCAGGGGGGTCTTCTCTGCCTGTCCGGCTGCCAGTCTCCCTCCTCCCAGTCTGGTTGAATGTTTCTTTAATTCAGGAGTGTCAAATTCATTGTTACCGGGGACCGCATCAGCCTTGTGGTTGCCTTCGAAGGGCAGAAATAATTTTAAGACTATAAATGTGACTACTCCTTAACTGTTGAGTTGAAATTACATGTGGCCCTTTTAAAGCAACACTGAGGCTGATGTGGCCCCCGGTGACAATGAATTTGACACCCCTGCTTTAATTCCTTGGTTGTCGGAGTTCCATGCAGTTTGATTTTCTGGCACTTCTGGTTGTTCATTGTTTTTAGATTGGTTGTTGTCCTCCTTTTGCTTGTGTGAGGAAGCAGAGGGTTTCTATCTTTGCCTCCATCTTGGCGGGAACTCAGGGCTAATTTTTCTTGATATCTAAAAAGACTTTTTACTTTCTACAGCCTTCATTTTTTTTATACCTGAAAAGGTTACTTTAGTTATACCTTCTATTATTTTCCCATATTTTCATCTTTACCAGTAATTCTAATTTTTCACAATATGTTTCCAGTTTTCACCTTCTATATTTGCCCTTCATCTTGCATTTTAGTGTGCTTAATTATGTTTATTGGGTTTTTAAAAATCATATTTCTAATTACTAAATTCAACCATGATTTCAGTTTTTCAGTTGCTGTTTTCATTATTTAATCTTGTTTTTTATTAATTAAGATAGACTAGCTTATGCTGCAGTAGCAAATATAAAAATCTCTGTTGCTTAAAATAACAAAATGTATACCTTGTTACTGTACATTACTGTCTTGGGTTGCCAGTGGGGTCTTGTTCATTATAGCCATTGATGAATCAGCATAGCAAACATGCCAGTCGAGTGCTAAAAATGTGACTTTCTCGAGGTTTGTCATTGTCAGTTAAATGCTCTAGCTCCAAAATAATGCATATCACTTCTAAGTGGAATTCCTTGACCCAAACTGATCACACAGCTCCACCCAACTACAAAGAAGAGGAAACGCTGTCCCACCGCAAGCACAGGAAGGTGTAGAACTGAAAACTTTGGTAAACAAATACAAGTGGTTGCCACAGCTTTCATCACACTTTTTTTATAACCACAAGAAAAGACAACCTGTATTTTCTAAAATTTTCCATTTCATATAAAAAATGTATTTTAGGGTATTGAGTTTTGCTTCATTCTTTTTCC
Organism: Trachops cirrhosus; assembly: GCA_028533065.1. Lineage (NCBI taxonomy): Eukaryota > Metazoa > Chordata > Mammalia > Chiroptera > Phyllostomidae > Trachops > Trachops cirrhosus. The sequence continues at coordinate 157,128,656 of CM052539.1, forward strand.
TTTTTTGTTTTGTGTTGAAAATTTCTTGTATGCCTCTGTTTGTTGTGGATAGTTTTTTACTTTTTGTTCACTCATACTTCCATGTGATTAATTTGCTAATCTTTCAAAAGCAGACCAGATGGAGAATTGCTTTAAAGCATTGTCTTAACAATCTGACTGTTTTCTGGCTCAGCTGAGCTTCTTTGATCTTGAGTTGGATCTTAAGCTTCCTCTACCCGCCCGAGGCTGTTCATACCTCAATAGTTTTGGGGTGTCCAAACTTTTGGCATCTCTGAGCCACACTAGAAGAAGAAGAGTTGTCTTGGGCCACACACTAAATAAATTGTGATACGTAATCACAAAAAATCTCATGTTTGAAACAAATTTACGATTTTGTGTTGGGCCGCATTCACAGCCATCCTGGGCTGCATGCAGCCTGTGGGTCACAGGTTGGACACCCTGGTACTTATTTATTTATTTACATATTTTATTGAATTTATTAGGGTGACATTAGCTAATGAAATTACATAGGTCCCAGGGGTGGGTACAATTCTATAATATATCATCCATATATTGTATTGAGTATTCACCACCCCAAGTCAAACCCTCTTTCATCATAATTTATCCCCCCTTTACCCTCTTCCACCTCCCCTCGCCCCTCTTTTCCTCTAGTAATCACTACACTGTTGCCAGTCTATGAGGTTTGTTTTTCTGTTTGGTTGGTTGCTTAGTTTTTCTTTTCTTTTCTTAATCTTTTCATCTACTCAGCCCTCCTACCTCCTCCATTCTGACAGCTATCAGTCTGTTCTCTGTATTTATGAGTCCCTTTCTACTTGTTTGTTAGTTTATTTTGTTCATTAGATTTCACATGTAAGTGAAATCATATGGTACTTCTCTTTCTCTGACTGGCTTATTTCACTTAGCATAATACTCTTCAGGGTCATCCATGCTGTCACAAAAGGTAAGATTCCCTTCTTTTTTAGGGCCGAGTAGTATTCCATTATATAAATATACTACAGCTTTCTTCTCCCCTCATCTACTGATGGACACTTGGGCTGCTTCCAAATCTTGGTTCCCAATGGTTTATTTAATATTCATTGTCAGAGTAAGTTTGATGAAGAGTTAAGTTGCAGAAGAGACTTTTTTCTAACTCAAATAGATCATTTTATAGTCTCATGTACAGTCTGGACCTAGAGTTAAGAAACAGCTCATATGGAGGGTTATTTATATAACTTCTTAGCCAAAAGAGGGGCCTACATGTTGACATGAAGAAGTACTTAACCTAGGCCCTGTAGGTGAAGACAACTGAGAGTCTCAGGTGGTGGCAGAAAGAATTATTTGAATTCTTATTTGGAGACTGATGTGAATGATCATCACTTTCTATCACTGAGGCAGAATATTGGAATTCCTTTTAATATCTATAAAATGCATATGCATTATACTTTCAATAATGACTTTTACTTGGGCAATGCCAAGGATTTCTAATATTTAGAAAGACTTTCCCCTTTACTCAAATCAAATATATAACTGAAATTTTAACTATTTTACTTAAAATAGCTTGAATGTTAATCATATCTTGTCATTAGAAAGGGGTAAAGGTGTAGTGTTAAATATTGGGCTCTTGAGCCACATAAACTTGGCTCTCTTACAAAATAGCTGTGTGATCTTGGTTTTTTTGTTGTTTGTTAGTTTGTTTCTCAGTTTGTTATTTACCTGGAGGAAGTGGATGATAATAGTATGTAACTCATAGGATTGTTTGGACTATTAATTTTAAAACACTTAACATAAGTTTAGACATAAGTTGGACTTGAGAAAATGGCCAGTGTTGAGCTCAGAGGAAGCAAAGTACATGAACAAAGATAAGAAGATAAGGAAACATAGCCTGTGTTCTAAGTTGATTGGCACTTAAGATAATACAAGACAGGGCTGCTGCACATGGTTATTCAGGTTGTTCACCACACAAGGATGCCAGACCGATGGCAAGCGGGGCTGAGAGCTAGCCTTACACTGCCCGCACAGCCATGCTCCCTGCCCAGAGGAAGGAGTGTATTTCTCTTTATATACTGTATGAGCTGGCTGTGACCCTAAGTATGTAAGGATTATAAGAAATTTGACTAAAAGTTATTCTGTGACCCTAATCCTTAACAGGGTGGTGCAGATTCTGGAGAATCCTCACTATTGTATGTACCTGGATCATCTCCTTTCCTTAAGTAATGGGCTTCTGAGCCATTTTTATTTATTGGTTTTCAAAACCTCACAGCCAAAATACCGACTTGTCCCCTGGTAGATCCAACAGGTTTTCGATTTTTTCCTTCCTTTCAGTGAACTTTCACTCTTTCTTCTGAGCCATCACTACAACAGTTTGCAGGAGGTAGGTACCCCTGACTCCTCACTTGAAAGATTGCCTCAAAGATTGAAAAGGATTTCAAACATGGTTTGATCTTAGGTGGTTTAGCTGAGCCTGTGTGGTTGGATGATCAGCTGTCTCAAATTGTAGCCTTTCTCTTGTCCTGCTGAGTTCATCTCCAAGGAGTGGAGAAAGGATGAAAAAAGAGCCATGAGGAAGAGGGCTAGAATTGTGCAACAAGATGTCGAAATCTGCCTCTAGGAAGCATCCTAGATCTACAGTCCCTGCGCATCCTTTCTGCTCTTCTTCCATCTGCTGTGCTACCAGACCACAGGTTTCTCAAGAGCAACAAGCCTGAGACTTTTACATTTCCTCCATAATATGCAATACATATAAAGAGCCGCCAGAGCAAGGGAAGCCCGGGAAGCACAGGAAGCTACAGGGAGAATGGAGCGTCATTCTGACACTGCCTCTTCCAGTCCTCTTCTTTACAGTTCTCTAATTTTGTTTTTTAACTGGGGAGATCGGAAAGAGGAGAAAAGTTTGCATCAGGCAATAAAGAATTATAGTAAGAATTCATTGTATTGATCCATAAAATAAAACCAAGATTATATCATCTATCTTCTTCACATGATTACTATTTATTAAATTTTGATTATGTTCCAGATGCTTTACATATATTATCTTTCATCCTGATAGCAACACTGTAAGGTAGCTATTTTTATCTCTGTTCTATAGATAAGAAAACTTAATTAACTTACTCAATTATACCGAGCTAAATAAGGAATAGGGTTAGGATAAATTCCAGTGCTATCTGATTTTATAGCTTATGTTCCTTTTCTTTCTTTCTTTATTAGTGTCTCTGAAATTATTTTTAAAATGTAACACATGCATGTATTTGTATTGGATACAATTCATACAATACAAAGTATGAATAGTAAAAACATATCTGATTATGTGTTGTTTTGTATTGTTTTTAATATAAAATATATTTTAAAATCATCTTTTAATACCAGTATATTCAGATGTGCTTCTTTTTATAGTAGTTGAATAATATTTAAATTTATATCTGACACATCTTTCTGTTTTCTTTTCACACAGGTTCTTAAAACATAGTTATTCTGGATCCCTATTTTTTTGTATAAGTACACATACTAAAAAGAGTATTCGGGGGATGATTTTTTACTTTCAAAAAAATCTGACTTTTCCACACTATTTTATCCTTGTTTTATGGATAAACATAAAATTACTAGAAAATTTCCTTCTATTTGGTACGTCAATGTGATTACGTGGGTATCAGTGTTCCTTTGGGGTAAATACGGTGCTTTCTCTTGAAATGTGGACCTTCCTCAAAAGTCTGCTTTTTCTTGGCTGCTTGATGGTAGGCCCATCCCCCATCTTACCTTTGCAGCGAAACAGCTGCAGTCATTTCACAGCGGAGGGAACCAAGAACTAGAGAGAATAAATGACAGCCAAAGGCATGGAGTTATTTAGTGCCAGAACGTGCAATGAATCCCATTGCTCTGCTGATTCCTGGCCTAGCACCCTTTCTACAACACAACATGCTGTTAATGGGAAGTTTTATGTAAATGTGTTAGCTTATTTATAAATCTATCCCCCTTTCCTTCACATTTCATGTCCTATTTCCAGTCACGTTTGCATAGCTGGAAAAGTTTGACAGGCTATGTGTCCTTGGAAGAGAACTGTGAGAAAACCTCACTCATCCTTGTGCTTTGTTTGGAATTGCTTCTTCTGGAAGAACCCAGTATTTGGCTACATTCAATAAATATCAGTTAATTAAAAGTTAGAATATTATGGGACTTCAGAAAGAAATCTAACCTAACTCCTTATTTTATAAATTCCTTCAACAACACGTATTGTGAATGCACTTACTAAATCATCATGACTGCTGATACACGTTGAAGTACATTTGCATATAACATCGGGGAAACTAAAGACAGAAGAAAAATTAATTGACTTGAAAAATCTCATGTTAACGGTAACATCAGAATTGTAGCCCGAGTCTCCCGACTCAAAGTTTGTACTGAAAACACTCAAGTGACTTGTTAGGGTGCTATTCTGTGCAGCCAATGAAATACAGGCTAGTCTGGCCTCCTTACAGTTCGTGCTAAACTGCATTCATTAACTTTGTGGCATATAGAAAAAGACAGTACTAGTAGTGAAATATATAGTGCATTTATACCTTTGAAAGCTTAAGATTTTAGAGCAAAGTATAAGGGGTTACATCAAAAGCTTTGTTAAATTTACAGTAAACAAAAGTCTGGTAAAAAATTAAGATTTTCATATTTATTGAGTTTTCTTTCAAATTTCTAATCGCAGATAAATAGCAACATTTTGAGATAGCTCCAGTGGCCATAATTGACAGCTGCACTTGGTCTCTCTCTCTTTTTTTCCTTCTCATACAAAAATAACTCTTAGGGTCACATTATGTGTTCCTGAAACTAGCATTTGTATTCAAGCTCAGTAAATCATACTGTCAACATTTTGTGATCGTTCCTGTTGATTCCTGTTGAATACTTAATGTTGCCTTATAATCCTTAATATACAAATGTGTTCAAAGTGGGCTGTTCAAGGATATTATTGTTCCAGATTAAAAGGGTAGAATATTTTTAGTGTATTACCAGACACTTCAATCTCCTAAACAGACACAGCATTTACCACTCTTGCATTTCATTAGCACAGAGGACAAGTCAATGTCACAGAAAGGGCACTGAATCTGCCACCAGGTGCCCTGGGTTTAAATGCCCTACTATTCTCGGCTTTCTCAGAGTTTTAGCTTATGCATCTAAAAATGGGACAATAATGCTCATGTCCTCTGGGTTGTCTGAAGCTGTGATTGAAATAATACATGTAAAAGTACCCTGGCGCATGTAAGGAGTTGAATAAAACTAGTTTCTTTTCCACTGTACTTAATGTTCGCTACTTGCAGAACCTTTCTTTCCCAACAACATAATAACAGGCTCCGACAGCAGGAGCAGAGCCATCCTCGGTGCTCATGCTCCTTCCCTGAAGACCAGCTTTCTCTATTAGTATCTGAGCCTGGCCAATCAAAATTCTCCCCAACATCTCCTAAGTGACTTTGGAATCCCTGTGTGTATTATTCTGGATCACCTGAGTCTATCTTGCACATTTAATTAAACCTGTTATTTCTGGAAACAAAAACAAAACACCTAAGGAGGAATGGCTGACAAGAAACCATTGCTTTTCTTTATAGTTGTTCCTGGATCAAGGGAGAGAGGTGGGGATGGCTGGGGTAGGGTGGGGGGAGTGGTGGGAGGGACATGCAGACAACTGTACTTGAACAACAAGAAAAAAAATAAAAAGAAACCATTGCTTTTCCAATAGTGTGATATGTGAACAATTTAAGGAATCATTTAAAGCTGTGCTTTATTATAATTGGTTTCTGAATCCATTCATTTTCAGACTATGCTTTTCTTTTCTTCATCTACCATTGCTTTTGCTACTTCTCTTTGAGGATATCTGTTATCCTTAAAAAAGGGACTAGACAGGAATTAACTTGCTTTTGACCATATCCATTTATCCACTTGAAGATCACTGTGGCAAACTATGAAAAATGTGCTAGTTTTGAAAAATGACAAAGCTCCAAGGATCTAAAAGGTGCTTATCCCCTCAAAGGAATTTATTTGCTTTATTATTTTTGGCAACTGGGGCTAGATTCTTCAAAGGGAGATGCAGATTCTATTTTTCTTTATCTTTCTTCCCTGATTACATCTTGCTTCTTCATTGGAAAAGTTTTCGATCAAAAGTCCTTTCCCATTTGCACTGCAAATAAAAAAAAACTCCATTGTAAATTGCATTAACACCTTTTCAACATCTAAACCTCATGAAGAAAGATATTATGTGTGCATTATAAGTGCTGCACACAGGTGTGTTTGTGAAGGGCCTACGTTTGATCTCCTCTTCCACTCCTTCATCCTTCCCTAAGCTCAGCCGGCATGCAGAAAATGCAATGTGTCTAATCTGTTCCAACTGAGTTAAACCCATCAAATATGTTTCACTTTGAATTTCAGTTGGACAGAACCATTGTCTTACTAGTAGAAGAGTAGTAATTTATATTTTCTATCCTCTTGGGTTACTTCCTTCATGATCCAGGATGATGCTAAATGCTGCTACTCTTCAAACCCATGACTTCCCAAATTTCAGGAGACACAGGTCAGTTTCCACCAAGAATTCTCTCATGCCCCATTCCCATAGTGACTTACATCTCATGGAACCCTCTGATGTGGTTTAGCTAAAGAATGAGGAAACAAAGGGGCAACGTTAGCACATTCACTCAGCAGCCAGCTCTGTTACAAACATGGCCTTTCTTCCCTGAGCAGTCCCTTGCAGCTAGGCTGGAGCTAGATGACGGTATAAGGGTCACAATATTGGGTTTTGACCACATTTTAACAAGTTCTGCATAAATGATCTATATAGCATTTAGGGGTTTTTATCATCCATTGCTATCAGTTTGGGGCTATCAAATGAGACTAGAAAAAGTCCTATTAACATTTTGTAATTCATGTATTCCTTTGATAAAAATAAAAGTTAAAAGATAAAATTTAGAAAACATAAAAGAAGAAGAATGATTACGGACTTTGGGTAGAAATTTTCATTGTGGCACAACTATGAAATTGGCCCAAGAGTATTTTTCTCTTTTGCTTTTATTAAAAATGCAATTTCACATGAAATCATGTGCTATTTCATCTCCAGTTTCCAGGGAGGCTCTCTGGAAACTGTTGTTAACAGTGTGGTCAGGCAAACCAGCAACTCTGCTGATTAGTTTCTCCCGCTGAGCCGTACAGACACCACCTCAATCACGGGACATTCCAGAGAGCCGGGCTGTCCATACTCCAACTGTGCTACCCAGAGAACTGTCAAGTGTCTGTAAATATTTTTCAGTTCCTTAGGAAAAAGTGTTTGCCTTCTGAAACCAGCAGAATAAGATTGTCCCTGCACCTAGCCCTGCTTCTTGGTGGATTTGGTTTGCTCGCTTGTTTTCAGTCATTTCATCTCTCCAATTAATCCCAGCCCTATCTGAACCTATTTCTCATCTCTTTGTGTGATTTTTGCTTATGCTGAAAAATATTTTCCTCCTGACATGCTATCTTCCTCCTACAGTGTGCAGGAAATCATTGATTATCCTTGATTGATTCATTCATGACCTTAGTTGGGACTAAAAAACCAAGCCACCGAATAGGAGAAGTATGGGATGAGGAATGAAAGAGGGATCCCATCTGTTACTCCCCACAATTTTCAGAATTAATCTTCATTACTTTATGTTCTTTCTCCTGCTCCCCAGTTTACACTGCTAAAGTGAAAAAAGAAACTTAGTCATCATTACATTAATTCCAATTTCTTTCTGATCGTCTTGCCATTTTAACATGATTTGTCCCATTTTCTCTCCCACATGGTGGGATTACGTCTTTTGAGAAAAATGACTAGCAACTCCAGAACCTTAAAATGTGCATCCACCAAACAAAGCTATCTGTAAATACATTGTTTGTTTTGAACAAACCTTCTGTTCTGGTTCTATTTGATTAACAAGAATAATCAAACATCTAAATAAAAATCATTGTCTGTTACCACTGGAGAGTGTCCAAACTGGTCATAGACAGCTTGGAAAGCTGGCAAAAGGCAAGATGCATTGTGCTGGGGGACATCCAGACCAGCAAGGAGGGACCTCTGTGCCATCTGCCCCCACCCCTGATGCTAGGATCCTGGTCCAACCATTTTCATCGCATTAGAGAAAGATTCTTACAAAGCCAGAAGATGGGATTTAGCTGCAGCTCCCAAATTTGAAAACTGCAGAAAGTCTCACACTGAGAAGGCCAGCTTTCACAAACACCTTGAATGACCTCCTGTCTCTCAGGTACAAAGACGCCTCTCAGTCCTGCATCTTCCCTCAAGGGTTAAGTACTCTTTCTCTGTGTTTTACTTTTCCACACAATGAGAGAAGCTGAAGCCTTTCAAGTTAAAATGTGTATGTTCCCCATGCAGAGTGCTGGAAGATATTATGTGCTAATTATTTGTTGCTTTAGAGCAAAGCAGGCGCACTGAGAAGCTGGCCCTTTTAAGATATTTGTAGAGCTGCATTTTCCAAGAAGCAAAGTTCAGCAGAAAAAAAAAAAAGATCTGAAACCTTTTCTTCACAAAATAAGAAATATTTCTGACACCCTATTTAATGACAACATTCAACTGTTTCTTTTCCATCTTTATTTCCCCTCTAAGGTTCAGCTTATTGGCTCATTATGTGCCTGGAACATGAAGGATGACAAGGAGGCAGAATTCTGGCTCAGCAGTTTCAGAACCCAGCACCCACTTGCTCAGCCCTCCTCCCACCTTCTCTGCCGCTTTCCTCTCCTCTCCCCCCAGCTCTCCCACCTCCTGCTGCAGATCTCTTGCTGCTGCCTGGCAACCGCTCCACAGGCGATGTCACACAGGATTGCTTATTACAGCTTCAGAGAAATAAACAGGAGGGAAAAATTCTTGCTGTTACATTAGAACTGTTATGTACAAGTGCACTAAAGCCAGGTAATTCCAGGAGTGATATTATAGTAGAATTTTGCACCATGGTGCCTAGGTCTTTCCTTACAAATGAGTAGAAAGAAAGGTGGAGGGGGAGGGAATTTTTAGACAGCTCTTAGCTAGCAGTGTATTAAATATATCCATTCTGTTGGCGTAGACCTCAAATGTAACTATTTCTGAGCTTTAAGGATTTTAGCAAGACATTTTACAGTTGTCATTTAAAAAGGGCAATATGCATATGCAGAGCAGCGTTCACTTGCTTATCATTATAATCGGGACTCCTACAATGAGAGTGTAGATTTAAGGGTATCTCATCCAGTTTCTGGGAAGCTAGTCAGAACCTGTATTATCTTCAATATAGTTTATTTGCTAATCTGAGGGTCCTTTGTTCTTTCAAACATTCAGTTATTCATTGTTTCCAGTAACTGACAATGACTGAGCACATTCTTTGTATCCAGGAGTGGATACAATGGTGAGCAGAAGTAACCTGGTGGCCTTCCATGGATCACACTATGACACAAAAGACTGGCCATTAAACAAAACAAAACAAAACAAAAACTCTGCTAAAGGATGAAAGGAAGAGAGGATGAAAAATGGAAAAGTCTGTTCCATTTTCCACTGAGGATTCTATGCCTTTCTGGGACAGAAATAGTTCTATATCAGGATTTCCTTTTGTGTCCTATTTATTAGCCAAGCAATGGAAGGAAGCAGGTTTCTTCCTAACTCAGTTTCCTGAGAATGATCTACAGATAGCATAAACATTATTTGAAGTATATCTGATCCAGAAATCAGAACTCACCTTCAACTGGATTGTCAAACCCTTTCATGTTCTGGGGTCTTTTGTTGGCCTGAATCATTGAAAGGAGTGAGACTTGCCTGTTTGCTGGGGCAAGTTAGTTGTAAATCATAACTAAAAGCCCACCCTTCTCTAACTCCTCTTGCCCACAAACCAGTCTCAAAGGCATGGGTCTCCCCAGGGCCAATCAGTATTTGAGAATGTAGGGAACCCTAGGCATAGTGGGATCCTGATAGAGTAGGATAGGGTGGTTTAGTTTTTAGAAGGACTAATTATTGGCAACAAGTAGGTGTCTAAGATAGAGGTAAGGAAAGTCAGTACATAATCATTGGTATGATATTACATTAAGTAACCACTACCAAGAAAAATTACTATCATGAGCTAGGCAAAAGTGTCAGGTACCTGAAGCTCCACAGTTCTGGGTTAGGATCAATTTTTGAGAGAGCAGGGGTGGATATAGAAGGAAGAAGCAGTCAGGTGTCCCAGCAGGCAGAGCGGTCGAATGCTGATGGGGTAGATGGGAGACTTTGGCTTGATACCCATATCAACATCCAGACCAGAATATTTACCCCCCAGACCAGGGGTACAGTCTCAGCACCTCTGACTATGTATAACTCCTCCTCACCCCTAGGATTCAAGCTTGGCAACTAGATGGGACTCCTCCCAGAGGGTAGGGCTTCGGGTACTCCCAGCTGCTGGTGTAGGACACATTGGACAGACAGCAGAGGTGGAGCAAGGTGGACTGCTAGCACTGAGTCTAGACAGATCATCCAGGGCACAGGCTTTGATCAGACAGACCCAGCTTTAATTCCAGTTCTGATATTTAATGGTTATATGAAACTGGGAATATTATTCAAGGTTCCTAAGCCTCAGTTTCCTCATCTGTAAGCTTTCAATTAATGTAAGTAATAACTCTTTGATTAAAATGACTATTACAATGCAAATGATGTAAACAGGTATTCATGGAAATCTCTTGCCATAATATAAAAGCAAAACTAAGAAGCAATTAAATTGTTCCATCTAAATTTATGGAATTGGAAAATTATAAGTGCTATTAATAACATTGAGATGGCACACTTTCAATAATTGAAATTGCAGAATATATGTCAAACCTAAAAAATATTTTCCTCTTTCCCCTGCCTAACTCCCAGTTTGCCTATCACATCACAATACGTATACATGCTACAAATATCCATGACCTTGTTTTATTGGCTAAAACTCTTAGTCGGCTCTCACTCTGTGTAACCTGGGAATTAAAGGGTGAGGGAGCGGCTTGCTGACCATAACACTGACCATAACAGAGGTCTGTACTATTACTGTCACAGTGTATTTCTCATGCACAGGTGATAGACCATACAGAGTTGGCTATGGTCAGGAGGTTGTATTTTTCTTGACTTCTAATGGGAAACTATCTTAGAGTTGTGACCAGGAAATTATATCATCTTATGCACATTTACTTTTTCAATCACTTCGTTGTCTGTAAAGTATAGACTGTAGAGGGAAAAGAGGGTTATTTCAGCAAGCGGTCTATGGAAAGAGATGGTGGTAGTTTGGGTGAGGGGCACATCAGTGGACACAGAAGGACAATTTCAGGATATATTTTGGCAGAAGAGATGGAAGGACTTGTACTATATATGGAATATGCAGGGAAAAAGGAATCAAGAATGCCCATATGATGTTGGTTTCACCAGTGCTAGTACATCTTATTAAAATAGGAAGTCTAGAGAAAGTCCACTTTTGGAGCAAGTATCAAAAGAGCTCTTGTTTTATCATACTAAGTTTATAAAACCGTATAGATACTGAGTCAAATTCTGAGTAACTAATGAACAAACAAACAAACAAAACTCGTAGACACAGACTACAGCGTGGTGGTTACAAGAGTGGGGAGGCAGCAAAGGGAGAAATGCGTCAAATACACGTTGACAGAAGGAGATTTGACTTTGGGTGATAAACACACAATGCAATATACAGATGATGTGTTGTAAAACTACACCTGATAATGATATAATTTTATTAACCAATGTCACCCCCATAAATTTAACTTAAATTTTTTTAAAAAACATTAGGTGTAATAATCTGGAGGTCAGAGCCCCAGACTGCAAATAAAAACTTGAGAATGGGCAGTATTGCGATATGTAATGCCGTGAGAATGAGGAGTTCTCCCAAGGATGGAATTTCCCTAGAGAAGAGAAGATGGGGAATTGAACATAAACAACTCTGACAGTTAAAGGACAGGGAGAGAAGGAGGCGCCACTAAAGGGGGCTGAAAAGGAAAAGCCGATGAGGCAGGAAGAAAATGCATGCAGAAAAAATTGGAAGCCAAGTGAATGTTTTGAGCCATAAGACTTAGATCAGGGTGTGTAGTGACAGAGACGGCTGCTCGGTAGCATGAAAGGAGGCTCAGTGCCAAGCTGTGGGACGTGAGTAACTTGTATTCATTTTGTATTGTAATAAATGAAAGACATGTGAAAGGTACAAGTGAACTCTCCCATAGGACCTCCAAAATGGGGAAAGCAGCTATTGAAACACCCTGACAAGCAGTGACATAAAATGCTGTTTTCCCTAAGGAACTGAGACATGTTCAAAAGCTAGTGGATTTCCTTCCCTTTTTTTTTTTAACTTATATTTGCAGCAAATCAACATCACCAAATAGCTTACTGAAAAGGGCAAAATAAAATATGCTGATTAGATCTGCTTGAACTCCTTGGCATTTGGGAGAGGAAAGGTTAAAGTTTAACAAGTGGTAACAGAGAATATTCTTAGATTTCCAGTAGGTAACACAGCAATTTAAACCACACAAAAAAGAGGAGGCAGTAGAACAAAAGGCATATTTCAAGTTGTGGTGAGTTGTGTTTTTCTATGTGCTCACTAGCTCAGAGACTTCACAGAAATAATGACACCTGGTAGGTAGACAGGAAAGAAAATTGCCACCCTTGTTTAGTATTTATCAAGTGCCCAGAATGAGAGGCATTTAGGGCACTTACAAACTGGGTGACATGGAAAGTTGTGGGGCTGATTCCACATTGCATTAGTGGCCAAACTTTGTATGACGTCTTCTTGAGTTTAGCTTAGAAGACATCTAGAAATACATGTCTCATACACAGTGTTTTTATATCCATGAAAACAAGTCATGGATCAGTTTTATCATTCATTTTGACTTTTTGTTGACATTTAATTTAGTTCATTCGTGGTTTTTTTTTTAATGTGCTAGCAGATTTGAAGTTAATCTCACCAAGGAGGCCCACTGCTGGCCAGGCATTTTTCTGGAGCTATATATTTTTTAATCCATCTACTCTGAGTTTTAGGAAGGATTTTCTCTGTGAGAGTTTGGCTCTATCTATTTTAAGTTAGTGGACAACTTATTTACAAAAGCAATAATAAAACTTCACTTTATGGGAAATGAAGCCATGAAAATAAGGGATTGTCTATACTGGCAGGTTGATAAAACAGATCAAACTGAGCCCTGCAGCTGTGTTGGGATAAGACATTTAGTAAAGCTGATGTCTTCCTTTTTCTGATTTATGCCCTCTACCGTTAGGGATCCTTTCCAGTGGTGGGCCTGTGTTAGATTCATTTGCACTTTCTGAAGATACAGGAAAGTATGATTATCTTCACTGATGGAAGGGAACAAAAGGACAGGCAATTCAAAATGGTGACCAACTCCCAGAATCAGTCCTCGCTGGCTTTAGGATATGTTTTGTACTTAAGTTTGGATTTGGGTGTGTCTTATTTTCTGGAAATTTACTTCAAAGAGAATAATGAAATGACACCGTGAAAACTTGGCTCTCTTTGAGCTGGGAACCTCTCCAGTTTTCCTATCCTAACCTTGTCCATTCAGGAAACAGACATGACCTTGCTCAAAGCTTTGTCTGAACAACAACAACAATAAAAATCTTTGCACTGACCCTTTGTATTTCAAAAGACTTTCTCACAGAGAATGAGTTCCCTTAAGGCCACAGCAATAACTAGGCAGAGTGTTTGCTGGTGCTTCTGATGGGATGACTGAGTGGAGAGACAGCTGCTCGCCTGTCTGCTGGATGGGGCTGAGGAGAAATTCCAAGGGGCAGGTGACCTCCCCCCATGCAGCAAGTATTGTCCTGCAAGGCATTACAGCATAAGCTCAAATTTATATATAAACTGTATCTCTTACTAATTCTGAAATCTCTAGAAAAAATACTTAATTTGACCAGTCTTCTCATCTATACAAATGGTACTGCATGATCTTGTTGGATAGATTAAATGAGCTAATACTCAGTGCACATTGGCTATTTTTAGAATCTGTGGACTAAATTTAAAAGTGCCTCTCACACAGAAAAATCCTACTGTTTTACAAATACATTCAGATGCAGTTGTGCTTAGTAAAATGCAATGTCAACTAAAAACATTGCTAAATTCATGTATTCGGCAAGGAAATGTTAAATAACTACCATGTACTAGGTATTTTATTCACTCATTCATTCATTTTTGCCATTATGTATTTTCTCAAACAACTGGTCTTGAATGAAAAATTGCCATCATTTGAAAGCCCATGCAATTTATCACACTCTACGTTGCCTTGAATAACAACTGCATGTAATGCAAGAAACAATCAGATCCTAAGTGGGAATGCAGAAAACAGAACTATAAAATTCAATTTTCATACAAATGGGGACATTTGAATATAACTTGGAGAAGAGAAGCTATTAGATAACTATTGTTACATCTTTAAATTGTGATAAAGGTATTACAGTTACATTGAACAATGTCTTTATTCTTAGAGGATTCATGCTGAAACATTTAAGAGCAAAGCATCATGATATCTGGAAATTATTTTCAAATGGTTCATAAAAATAAAGAGAATATGGAAAAATCTGAACAGTTTTTAATCTAGGTGAGGGGTATAAAACTGATCATTGTCTTATTCATTGTCTATGTATATATAATGATTTTCTTAATAAAATTTTTGAGGGAAAACAGATGAAAACATGGGCCATGTACATTTTAAAAAGTCCTATATGAACATGGAATAATCTATTTCAAGTTACTCAGCTGACAGAAGAAAACTGAGGCTCGACTGGTTAAGTGATCTACCAAGATAACGAGATAATATCAGAGCGTGATCCCTTTCCGGCAGAGAATGTAGCAGTACTCAGAATCTACACCGCTCCATTTGCCCCGGTCGACATTTCAGAAACGGTGCCTTCGATCACAAGGGAGACACAGTAAGAGAGTACAAATGGATCAATGCGAATCTATTCACAGTAATGGAGAAACAAGTAAGTATCCTCTTGTGACGGGAAGGCAATAGTGTCATCCTCTTCTAATATAAGGGCCAGTAGAATTTTATTCACCACAGAGGAAGATAGTAGCTACTGAGTGCTGAAAGTAAGCGAGCCTGAGAGGGAAATACCACCAAACAGGCCAACATTGTCAACACTGAAGTTAATGAAATATATTCATTTTATTTACCATGCAGCAAAATATCCAACTAACATTATAACTACTGTCACAGGTCAAGAAATGAGTTTGTATTGTTGAAACCTAAATGATGGTATTTTTCTAGAAGATATTCAGGGAATTTCAAAGCAGTAATGAAGGATGTTTATGACCTTTTGTAAGTAAAATTATGAAAAGCATCCAGTATGTATAACTCAACTAGAAGGAACTTCCTATAAGCCACATTGGGATAACAGACACATTCAGTCTTTATGGTGGAAAGGCAAATTACAATACTAATATTTACTAAAAGGAAATACAATGCCATGAGGTTAGCATGCATTTCACATAACCCCCCACAAACTTAAAGTCTAGCGGCCAATATTCTCAGTTGCCCAGACAATTTTCCAACACCACACATCCTCTTTCATTTCATCCACTCAGCACAGCACTTGGAACTTGGCTTGTTTCCCCATTCCTCTCATTTCCAGGGGATGCTTGTTAATTTGGAAAGGAAGGCTTGGTTCAAGGCTACTGCATGCAGTTATTACCCTGCAGAAATTCAAGTTCTTACATCATTGAAGATATAGACATAGTCTCTATATCACATGTAGTAAAGCAGCAGAGAAAACCAGTAGGTCATGTCTCACCATGTGCAAAGAGCACACACCACTCCATGCTGGTCATGTCTCTGGTTTCATACTCACAAATAGGCCAATGAAATTCTCACTATCTGGTGACTTGTAAAGTCAGTTAACCAAAACATACCCTGAACTGAAGACTCCATTTAATTGAGACTCCAGAATATAATGGCTATCATTTTTAAAAGATGAATATAGAAATCTTTTTAAAATCACACACATGCACAAACATTTTTTTCCAGCCTTCCAAAACACACATGTATTTTTGCCTCTGGGTAGCAATAAGAAAGAAATGCCATAACAGTTTTTTTTCCCAGTAAACTATGTCCACCTTGTCCCGATATTCATTCAAATGGCTCCATGTTGTAGACAGATATCTCCTAGATTGTGTTCTTGTGTAGAATGTGGATGAATTTAAAAATAATTACATGAATCTTGATTAACTGGCAAAATAGAAGATGCTTCTTGGACTCTATTCTTTATCACTTAATCAGTGGCACTTTGGCGACATTATGTAAAAAATTAATTTTATATAATGTAAGTTTACATCCCAAACAAGTCACATAAAAATGTAAAACACTCATTTTTTTGTCTCAGTTTGGTTACTAATTCAATATATTTTACATTAAAGAAATTAGAAGAAGGCTTTCAAACATAGTTCATGGAAAATGTGTCTGTAGTGATATGATTAAAATTAAATACATCATATACTATTTTTCATCCTATTGAACAAAATGAGAAAGACTTCCATTTTTAATCACCCACTATAGAATATCTATTATGCAAAAATGTGGGAGCAATGGCATGTTTTCTGCAAAGATCTCCCAGCTGAATATGGGTATTTTGGCTGGCAGTACAATACTGCACAATGCGAGCGTTCTGCAGTGTGTCAGCAGTTCAAAGCAATGCCCTGTTCTCTGGATCACTTATCCATTATTACTTCAGACAATGAGTATCTGATACAAAATAAAAGTGATGGATGCCAAGTGAACTGGTGAGTGTGTTCTGAGTAAGAACAAACGGGAGAGACACTGTGGTTCATTGCCTGATGAAATTACTTTTGGGTATTTAAATACATCTTACATTATGCTACGCATGGATTGTTGATGTGAACTCTGGAGACCAGCTCCAGAAAATTAACTGTTTCTACCCCATGAACATATTATTTAAATCTCCTAAATTTCATATTGGAAACAATTATTCAATAGAGTTCCTATTCCTATACTTGAGGCATCAATATTTTAGAAGCAATCTTTAAAAATCTACCTGGCACTCATTACTATCATTTTTTTTTCTCTCTCTCTCTCTTTTTAACGAGGGAAAAAAGAACAAAGATCAAAAGAGCAGATCTGTCTTCCAAGATACACTATAATGTACATTCATATTTGAATTTGAAAGAGTGAATTTACGATAAAAAAATAGTTCATCATTTTTTGGGAGAACAATTTTTTAATAGACCTATCTATGCTCTTTGGGGCATTTGGTTGGATAGAAATGATCTGCATCCTGCAGAGAAAACCATGCAGCTGACTGACTTGGCACAGCACTCATGTTTATGACCCCATGTTCTCAAGTTCATGATGTCCTCTGTAATCTTCTCCCAATCTGCCCAATATCAAGTTTGATAATTGCACTTTTCTACTAAAAAAGTTCTCAGTGTCCATCTCACACATAAATCTTTCCTACAGATTGAAGATACAACTTCCTACTTTTATATTCAAGGTCTACCATTATGGAGTTCTGTATGAAGACCTATTCTCTAAGGAAAAAGTAACTTGCATTTAGCTCAACTGTTGATCTATAAATGGTTCTTAATTATACCAATTCGGTGAACAATTGAACTAAAATCTCCCCTGGACTTTGGAAGACTCTTCAGTACTTCACCTACATTGAGGAGAAAAAATTTCCTTTCCCCTTCTGGAATTTTTTGCCTGGTCTAAGAATGAAATTGACATGAGACAGATTAAGAGGAGAAAAAAACTTCATTTGGTATGTAAGGGTCTCCATAAGAACACGGGGGCCCATAAGCAGTCAGGCAATTAGAGCCTAGAGCCTATATGCCAATCCAAACTAAGGAGAAGGATTAGGAGTACAGAACTTCAATGGGGAAGAAGGCAGTTCTCATGGAGATGGAACAGCAAACGTTCGCCATGCTGTGCAAAGATAACCGGACGCAGAGAGGACTTTGGTCTCCAAGCCCTGCTAGCTTTCTGCTAGCACACCGATGCCATATCATCTCTGACGATAGTCCTCCTCCTGGACCAAGCCCTTTATCTAAACACGTGGAGGCAGTAAACGGGGAAGTAAAAAAGCTCTTCCTGGGCCTTTTGGGTCCAAATTGTCTTCAGTTCAAAATAATCCACAGGCTAGAGTGGCACATTCTCAGGAGACTCATTCTGAACCCCTGCACCTCCCAAACTTTCAGGGCCTTTCTAGGAACCTCCATAATCTTAGAGGAATGGAGGCAGGGCAGGATTCCTATTAAAATATGTCCCAACCTACATAATTCCCCTGAACTCTACTCAATTGTTATGATTTTGTCATTAAGGTGGGGAATCACCTTTGAAACTCATCTAAGTATCAGATTTCAGGACATCATCTGTAAAATATACCAAGAAACATGAATTTCAATAAGCTTCTCATATTTCAGACACTAGTCCCTTGAAACTTATTCTGAAAGAATAGATTCTTAAAGCTATTTTTTTAAAAATGAAAGGACAGATTTGTATCTTTCATCCTCTCAATGAATATTCTAAAGGGAGAAATATACTAAAATTTTCAGCAAAAATATTAATAATGATCATAATGAGTAACTAATTAGAGCACTAAGGGGTAACTTAAGTTTGGGAATTAACTTGACAAGGGAATCAATACGTGATGAATGTATTTGTACTTGCCAATTCAAAATAAATTTCCTCAAACAGACTGAAATTCTCAAGTGTCAGATCTGTTAAGTATATTCATCTCAAGAGATAAATTATAATTAAACTATTACTAAATGTCCAGCTTGTCTAATTTTCTATTTAGAGTAAAATATTTTGCCTCTAACAAGCTAAAACTAGAGAAGTTTTGATAAATTTGTGTTGCAAGGATTTAAATGTGTTGTAGCTGAACTTTGTAGAATTTATCTATCATGATCCCAAGGTTCATAACTTCTTGGTTATGCAAAATGAAGACTTGGGCACTAGATAGAAAAGTAGATATCTTTTCCAAACCTGAATTTGTTTAGGGAAGGAGGCCCTGTAAAGAAAGAAAAGGGGGAAGAAATGCCTAGTGGCCGACCTTACAGGGGAGAGATTTCAAAGGGCTGAATTCTGGAGCTATTCCAAGTGAGATGTGTACAGTAATCCTTCCCTGCCAACTCAAATCTTTAGTGAAATTTTTATGTTTGGTGTGGTTGCATTAGTGGAAAATGGTGGTGATGTGCAAATATACATAGTTATTGAGAAGGAAGACCTAGCACAACATCATTTCTTACCCATCTCTTCCACTTCATGAAGTGCTAATTGAGTTCAGGGACTATGTGTTTTATTTCTATAGCCAGAGTCTTTTACATCAGGCCTAGTCCTCATAAGGTGCTCAATAAATATTAGTTGAAGTGAAATAATATATAAATAGATACATGAGGGTGGCATCCTGTAGGCTGTCTCCATTTTCTGTTTTTGCTGAAGGGGAGGTCCCTACTAACAGACATGAAGGAACACCTTTATGTAGCAAAGTTGAACAGTGTCAGCTAAAATACACAGTAAACATATCTTTCTCAGCCCCAATTTCCTGTCAGCTCTTCAAAACAGACAGATTGTCTTTCTCATTCAGGAGAAGTAGGAGGAGGTGGGGAATGAACTTCACCCTGTCTAAACTCTTCACCTTGTTGAATATTTGAGAATTATTAGATGGCTCAAGAGATGCCACACAAACAGTGTTGATTCTGCCTGATTGCTCTAAAAAAATTTTTTTTTCCTGAGCTCTCTTACCAAGTGTTAGGTCTAACATCTGGCACCAGCTAACCTGAAAAAACAAACAAACAAACAATAAAATGTGTTTGGGGACTTGCAGGTCCAGAGATGAAGATAATTTGTAGACCCAAATTGTAATAGTACAAGGGGAAATGCTTTCATCTGAGTCACTGATGTGATCAAATAAAAATGAGTGAATACTCGTCAATTGCTAAAGCAATTTATCACTCCAAATGCATTCGAAATGTTAATTTTATCAGGGTGCAAGCTGCTAAAATGCAGCTAGTAGATCATTAAATTTCAATAGGGAATAGACTTCATATTTAACATAAACAGTCAAGTCATTTTGGCTGCCTGCATCTTGTGCCACATTTAGAAAGCCTTCTGTGTAACCATAGGAACGGTTTTGCTTAAGCACTATTGCTTGTGTAAATCCAATTCATTCTGAATTAGCTGGAAAAAAAGGGGGGAGGGCGGCGTGATTTGTTTCTGTCCATTGCTTCCCAAGTTGCCTCTTAGAAAATGTGAAGAGAAAATTAAAAGTAAGGTTTTTTTCTTTCCTGTTTATGGAGGGAAGGGTAGGGATGAGATTGGGAGGCAGAATTCTTTTCTCCTTACAACATGGGCATGATGGAGAATAAAAAAAATCATGAATTCATCTTCTATAGCTCAGAATTTTTGCTGGTTAGTTAGGTATTTTTACCATTTGAAAAATTTCCTATGCTAATCATTTTCTTAGTCTAGAGTAACCTTCCTTAATATAAGTGCTTTAGGAGCACACTCATTCTGGATATAATTTTACACATGGCATGTGATCCCAACAGAAATTTATTCATGTTGGGAAGTTCCTTTTTTTTTGTTCTAGGAGATTTTAGGAGCTATTAGCCACATACACTATATAGTGAGTTAGATTAATTATTTTTATTTCAACATCTATATTAAAGCAGCTAATTAGAAGGAGATTGAGAGAAGAGATGTTTTCACACATGGCGCACTGAGGAAGAAGCAGGTATAGATGAGCTGACCTGGGGGGAGTGTTCGGGCAGACAGGGGGAAGTAGGAAGATATTGATTTTCTGGAGAAATAAAAGAACACTTTCTGCTGTGCCTTCCTCCTAGCTGGAAAAATTTTTCAACATTATTAACCCATTGACATCCTTCTTATCTTCAAGACTTAGTTCAAATGTCATTGGCTCTTAAGATACTTTCTCTAGCTCCTATCTCTCAATAACAATTATGAATTTTTTTTCACCTTACTGTGCATTACAGAAACTTCTGTGTAAATCATATACGCTTTTTCCTTACTTTACAAGTGGTAATTTAACTATCCTCTCTCACACTGGAATATAAGCTATCTGTGGATAGGAAATGTTCATTTTTCTTTGCCTTTTTAACCCTTCAAAGTCTAGGGAATTGCATTTGGCAACTCATAAATATTTTTGACTAGCTAATGGAAAGAAAGACTAAAAGGCAATGGGGGTGTCAAGGGCAGACAGAGTCTGTTTCCTAGTTTTATCTAGTCTGTGGGCAGGGGAAGTGGTGCTGTGGAGCACAGTTGCAGAGATCTGTACAGAGCAAAAAGGAAAAGAAAAGGGGAGTTTATTGAATTCATACAATATGCCATGCATTTTAATATTAATCCTAAAAGGATACCTGTAGTAAGCTGAAAAATGATCCCCCTAAACGTATCCATGTCCTAATCCCTGGATCCTGTAAATGTTAAGTTACTTGGAAGTAGAGGCTTTGAAGATATAATTAAATTAAGAATGGTGGAATGAAGGGGAAAAGATTAGTCAAAGAACATGTATGATGGACCCATGGACATGGACAATGGAGTGGGGGTTGACTGAGGGAGTGAGGGGTGGGCTTAGTGGAGGGGAGAAAAGGGGGAAAATTGAGACAACTAAGAATAAACAATGTAAATAAACATATTAATTAATTAATAATCTTGAGGTGACAAGGTTATTCTGGATTATCTAGGCAGGCCCTAAAGGCATTTGTCTTTATAAGAGAGAAGAGAGAGATTATACAGATAGGAAAAGAGAAAGGAATGTGAAGACTGAATGATGTGGCCACAAGCAAATGAAAGTGAACATTTGACCTAGGGCATTATTCAATCCCGCAATATCCTTGTTGATATTTTGTTTGGAAGAGTTATCCATTTTTGACAGTGGGGTGTTAAAATCCCCAGTACAAGTGTGTTGCTGTCTATATCTTTCTTGAAGTCCTCCAAGATTTTCTTTATGTATTTGGGTGCTCCTATGTTGAGTGCATATATATTTATGTTAATGTCTTCTTGATGGATTCTTCCCTTGAGTAGTATGAAGTGTCCTTCTGTGTCACTTTTTATGACCTTTGTTTTCAAAACTATTTTGTCTGATATTAAGTATTGCTACCATGGCTTTTTTTCCTGTCCATTTGCTTGGAATATTTTTTTCCAACCCTTCATTTTCAGTCTGTGTAGGTCTTTTGTTCCGAGGTGGGTTTCCTGTAGGCAGCATATGTGTGAGTCATGTTTTCTTATCCATTCAGCTACTCTATGTCTTTTGATTGGGGCATTTAGTCCATTTACATTTAAGGTTATTATTGATAGGTTCTTATTCATTGTTATTTTACTTCCTTCGTACCTGTGTTCCTCTCTCTCTCACTCATTTTCTTCCTTTCCTTAAAGCATTCACTTTAGCATATCTTACAGTGCTGGTTTGGTGGAGGTGAATTCCTTGAGCCTTCTTTTGTCCAGGAATCTCCTAATTTGGCCTTCAATTTTAATGAAGAACCTCACTGGGTAGATTAGTCTTGGTTGTCAGCCTTTGCTTTTCATTACTTGAAATATTTCTTGCCATTCCCTTCTGCCTTGCAGTGTTTCCATTGAGAAGTCAGCTGCTAAAAATAAACCCAGGTCTCTATGGTCAATTAATATTTGACAAAGGGGGCAGAAGCATAAAATGTAATAAAATAAGCCACTTCAATAAATGGTGTTGGGAGAACTGGACAGCTACATTAAAAAAAATGAAACTCGACCACCAACTTACATCATACACAAAAATAAACTCAAGATGGATAAAAAGACTTGAATATAAGTTGCAACACCATAAAAGTCCTAGAGGAGAACATAGGCACAAAAATCTCAGATATTCCACAAAGCAGTATTTTCACTGATATGTCCCCTATAGCAAGAGACATAAAGGAAATAATAAACAAATGGGACTTCACCTAAATAAAAACCTTCTGCACAGCTAAAGAAGACAGCAAAATAAAAGGGAACCAACTGTATGGGAAAATATATTTGCAAATGATATCTCAGACAAGGGCTTGATTTTCAAAATATATAAAGAAAACACATGACTTCACTCCAGGAAGATAAACAATCCAGTTAAAAAATGGGCAAAGAACCTGAACAGGCACTTCTCCAAAGAGGATGTACAGAGGGCCCAGAGACATATCAAAGGATGGTCAGCACCACTAGCCATCAGAGAGATGCAAGTTAAAACCACAATGAGATAACACTTCACACTGGTCAGAATGGCCATCATAACCAAATAAACAAACAACTAGGGTTGCTGGCAACCCTAGTACACTGTTGATGGGAATGCAGACTTTTGCAGCCACTGTGGAAAACAGTATGGAACTTCCTCAGAAAACTAAAAAATGGAACTACCTTTTGACTCGGCAATTCCATTGTTGGGACTATACCTTAAGAATCCTGAAAGACCAATTCAAAAGAACCTATGCACCCTAATGTTCATAGCAGCACAATTTACAATAGCCAAATCCTGGAGGCAACCTAAGTGCCCAGCAATAAGTGAGTGGATCAAAAAATTGTGGTACATTTACACAATGGAATTCTATGCAGCAGAAAGAAAGAAAGAAAGAAAGAGTTCCTACCCTTTGCAACAGCATTGATGGAACTGGAGAGCATTATGCTAAGTAAAATAAGCTGGGAGGTGAAAGACAAATACCATATGATCTCACCTACAAGTGGAATCTAATCAACAAAATAAACAAGTGAGCAAAATATAACCAGAGACATTGAAATTGAGAACAAACTGACAGTAACCAGAGAGAAAGTTGAAGGAAAAGGGAGTAGGTTGTCAAGGAACATGTATAAAGGACACATGGACAAAGCCAAAGGGGGGTAGGGTTGAGGTGGGGAGGTAGGGATGTTTGGGGTTGGGGGAAGTGGTGGGGGTAAAATGGAGACAACTATACTAGAACAATAAAGAAATTTTAATTAAAAATAAATAATTTTTTTAAAAGAATGGAAGCCAACAGCCACAAGAACCTGGAAAAAACAAGGAATAATTCTACCTTAGTCTTGGGAGGGTGCATGGTCCTGCCAAAACCTTGACTGTAGCCCAGTGATACAGATTTTGGACTTCTGGCCTCCAGAACTGTGAGAAAAAATGTATGTGTTTCTTTTTTAAAACCACCAAGTTTGTAATAATTTGTTATAGCAGCCATAGGAAACTAATATGACACCTACAGTGTTTCCATTTACTAATGAAGAGAAAATCAAAGTTAAGTAAATGTCAGAAACTTCATCATGTTCACATGGATAATTACTGGCAGAGCTTGAAATCAAAACCAAATCTGACCAAGTTCAAAGCTGCTTAGATAATTGTTCCCATCCAGCATGTATGGGGCCAAACTCCTTCCCAGCCAAATTGTGTTGGATCGATGTTGGCATTGTTTTATGGACTGAGACACTGTAATTGGATGGTCTCCTATAGCAAAATAGAAAAATAAATTTCAATTAGTGGATAAACTAATTTAGGTAGACCTGTAGGTATCTCTCATAATTATACCCCAAAGTAGGAAACTCCATGAATACCCTTTTAAAAAATTTAATTGTAGATGTCTAACCTTTGATCTTGCCTATTCTGCTTTCTTCAGTCCATAGTTCTTAATAAATGTTGAGAGAAATAGCAGACTCCTTTCAGCCTCTGTTGAAAGGTGACTTGTTCATCTATGAAACATTCATCAACAAATACCTACTAAGACCAACTATGTGTCAGGATCTATTTCATATGTTTGAAATGCATTACTTCACTAATAAACTAGAAATCCCTGTACTTCTTAGATTTCCATTTTAGCAAGGAATAGAAAAGATAAAACCAAATAAAAAAACAATAACAAGATAAATATGTAATATATTTAGTGTTAGTTTTTGGAAAGAACTGAGGAGAAAACTAAAGTCAAGGGAAATAAGAAATGATAGAAATCAGGGTAGAGGGTGATTGTATAAAGTGGCCAAGGACCCCTTGGTCAGAACAAGACATGGAAGAACAAGCCATGGAGACACCTTGGGATAATAGCAGTCCATGCAGATGAATGAGTAAATTTAAAGATGCTAAGAAGAGAAAAGGAGACAATGAGGAGATAGCAACTCTCTTGGAGCTTGTAAGGCCATTGAAAGGGCTTTGGATTTTATTCTGAGTGTGACTGAAAGCCTTCGGGATGAGGATATACTTTGGTTTACATTTCAAAAGCATCACTCAGGAGATCTTGTAAAGAAAAGACTTTCCCAAAGCAAGTATGTCATGTGGAAGGTCATAATTGTACATTATGTATCTGTATTTTGAAATTGTCTCACAATTAAGTCTTTCAGAGACACTGATGATTCTATGTATTACACTCGGTTTTACTTTTGCCCTTTCTGATTTTTATAATGAAATTCAAAACACAAATGACCTACATGGTTAAATGTCTTGCTGTAATATCTAGTCTTTCCATCTGAAGGGAAGGAAAACAGAGAAAATTAATTTTTAAAAAAGCTGGCCTTTTCATAATGCCCAAAATTCCCTACAGCCTAAGCCAACAAGGACATCTTTGACTTTGCTTTATTTATAGTTCTGGGAATCTTTTTTCTTTTTTAAAAAGATTTTATTTATTTTTAGGCAGAGGGGAAAGGAGGGAGGAAGAGAGGAAGGGAAGATCAATGTGTGGTTGTGTCTCACATGCCCCCTACTGGGGACCTGGCCTGCAACCCAGGTATGTGCAATGACTGGGAATTGAACTGGCGATCCATTGGTTTGGAGGTTGGCACTCAATCCACTGAGCCACACTAGCCAGGGCTCTGGGAACCTTTTAAAAAGTGTAAAATACAGTGTTCACTCTCTTTTTCTGCTTCACCAAGTACTCTTACAATAAATTTATAATTCAGAATTTTCCTTACATATAAATATAGATAAATCTAGAGTTTAATTAAGTATTAGTATTATTTTCATACATGGCATAAATTCTGCATATAATGGAAAGCGAGACAAGGAACAAAGAAGTGTAGAAGAAAGACTGACAGTTTGAGGAGAGCAAGAAAGAAAAAGAAGGGGCAGGAAGTAGGCTCAAGATCCCAAAGTGCCATGCCATATTTTATATCATTGATATGTGACTTCACAAGAAACTAAGTATGTGGTTATATTCCATGAGCCCCATAACCTCTACTTGATGGCAGCTTCATCAAGATAGACATAGTACCCTGAAATTTCTAACCAACTCTCAGATGTATAATATGCACAATCTATCTAATTATAGTGACAGAAACATGTCAGGATGTATGGAGATCTAGTTTGGAGACATTTGAAAATCAAGACGACAACTTTAAAACACCCTGGGACCTCAAAAAAGACACAAATTTAGCTAAGCTTCCTTACACCTAACAAAAGTAATAGTTTGTGCTTAGAGAGTGTTAATTCCATGCCCAGGCACTGTTCCTAACTCTTCCTTTTACTCATTTTATTGTCTCAGTAACTCATAACTCCTTAAATTTCCTGATAAAGTCTTGAAGTACATTTCATTATTGTTCCCATTTCACACATAAGGAAACTGAAACAGCCAGGTTAAATAATTTGCTCAAAGTCACAAAACTACTAAATTGGGAATTCAGAATTTCCATTGATTGTACTGTTATTGACCTTTGTTGAGAACTGTGTTATTTACAGTATGCTAAATATTAAGCAAAATATTGACAATTTTGCCAGCTCATACTGGTAGTTTTCATATTGAGACTTCAGAAACATCCAAACTAGATTCTATCCCTTTTTCTTGTTCTCAACAAGTCAAAATACCACAAGCAGCATTCTTAGGACAGTGCTTCTTATTTAAAAGGAGAACATGAGAAGTTACTTCATGAATAGATAAATAGAATAATAAGGAATTCTTCGAACTCAGTTTAATAGCTTCCCTATAGCTCAAATCAGTGTGATTTCACATTGGAGGAGCTGCTGGCTCTTAAAACTGTGTCAGATCACACAACTTCAAAAGTGCTTTTTGAAATAAAGACTCCAAAATGTCTTATAGTAAAACAAGGTGTTCTGTTTTTGCTTTTACTGAGAGTATGAATTTCTGAATAATCTATTGTCTATATTGTACAATTGCATTTTCCTTCCTGCATTTGAAAAAAAGTGTTTACCATGTTGAGAATTTTGCATTGCCACTTCTGTTTTATTTTTCTCTGACAGCATGGCTAGAATTGTTTCCTTCCACGTTGCCTTCATTTTCCATGAATACTTGCTGTGTTTATTCTAAGAAGCCAGGAAACCAACTTGAAAGAACAAATGTTTTAAAAAAAATGGATTCTAGTAAACAGCTGCAAGCTCTGTTACTGGCTAATGACAATAACACGGGGATTCCCCAGTGGCCTCGTGTGTTTTCTCAGCCCCTATGGGGAAGAGTCGGTTTGCAGGCGACAGAAGGGTCAAGATGTCTACACTGAGAATTCCCAACTGTGAAACAGACTCAAGATTTAGAAAATAATTTGATGCTTTTCGACTCTTATGTTGTATTTTTATGGACAATGAGAGTTTTAATATGAATAAGACATCAAACCCAGGAAACCTAAAAACAGGACTGTGGAGTGTCTTTTATTCCTTTACTAGTTGAAATACTTTGGGATAACTGAGAAAAATGGCAAAATTTTCAATATTTTGCTTAATATCTGGCATATCAACAGCATATAGCTAGTGGTACATTATGTAGGTTCAAATCCTGGCCTAATTTACTAGTTTTGTGACTTTGAGCAAATCATTTAAGCTGGTAGAGTTTCCGTTTTTTTGTTTGTTTTGTTTTTAATCTGTGAAATGGGAATAATGATATCTACCCCAAGGAGTTATAAGACAAGTTAATAAATTATGAGTTACTGAGGCAATTAAATTAATAAAGGAAAGAGCTAGGAACAATACCAAGGCACAGAATTAGCACTCTCAAAGCATGAACTATTACTTTGCTAAGCATAGGAAATTTAGTTAAGTTTGGGTCTTTTTTGATGTTCAAAGTTATGGCCTTACAAAATTAAAAAACTAATTCAATTGAAATAATACTATATTTTCAATAAAGAATACTAAAAATGGACACCAGTGGATCAGAAAATGAACCCCTAGAAAGGCCTCATACCCTATACAACGATTAACTCAAAATGAGTCACAGATTTAAATGTAAAATTTTAAACCATAAAACTATTAGAAAAAAATTATAGAAAATATTCAGTATCTAAGACTAGACAAAGAGTTCATAGACTTGAATCATAAAAGGAAAATTTGATAATTTAAATCTCAACAAAATTTCAAAACATTTGAACTCCAAAAATCCTTGTTAAGAGCATAAAAAGACAGGCTACCCACTGGGAGGGAATATTTTCAAATTATATAATTGAAAAATAGTAACTGGAACATATAAAGAATTCTCAAAATCCTGCATTAAAAAAAAGCCAACAAATAATTCAATTAGAAAGTGGTCAAAAGACATGAACAAACATTTCACCAAAGAAGATATACATATGATATTCATACAAGCTGAAAGTTTGTTCAACCTCATTAGCCATTAAAAAGAATGCAGACTAAAACTCCAATGAGATATCACTATATAACTATCAGAATGGCTAATAAAAAAACAGCAGCAAATGTAGGGTCACTCATACATTGTTGATGGGAATATAAAATGGTACAGTCACCCTGAAAAACCTTTTGGCAGTTTCTTATAAAACTAAACATTCAAATACTATACAACTCAATAATTTTGCTCCTTTACATTTATCTCAGAGGAATAAAAGCTTATGTTCACATAAAATGCTATACATGAATGTTCATAACAACTTTATTTGTAATAGCCAAGGACTGAAAATAGCCCAGATGTCCTTCAAGGGGTGAATGGCTGTGCACACTGTGATACACCCATACCACTGAATACCACTCAGCAAAAAAGGAGCAAACAATTGGCACACACCTCAATTTGGATGAACCTCCAGGAATTAAGCTGGATGAAAAATGTCAATATCAAAAGATCATATACTGTATGATTCACTTTTGAAATTATACAATTTTAGAAATGGATAATAAATTGTCATTGACAGGGGTCAGGGACAGGAGGAGAAGGGTTGGTGTGTGTGACTGTAAAGGGGCAACAGAGGGACCCTTGTGGTGATGAAACTGTTTTGTATTTTGGTTATATTAATATCAAGATCTTGGTTATGATATTAGAACATAATTTTGAAAGACTGGGGGACATAGGTAAAGGGTGGTACCTGTGCATTTTTTCTTAAAACTGTATGTGAATTTGTAATTGCAACTGCAGAGCCAACTCAAAATGGTACTATCCTGTTTCACAAGGTGCTAAATTGTTTTTCAAAACAACACACCAAGACCAAAATTCACGCAGCTGAAACATGCCTGGAGGAGAGAATTTTGGTCTCCAGCTGCACCAGGAAACAAAGTCTCATCTGCCTCCACAGAATCAAAGGACCAGGACTTAATCGGAACTTGAACACCATTACCCTTTTAGAAGCCAAGGGTCTGTTGTCAGGGAAGATCTGGTGTTGACACCCCTTTACCATAAATGGCCAACTTCCAAGACCCTCCAATTAAAACCTGCCTCACCTGTAGTTTTGCATACTTAATTCCCCCAGCCCCTTAAAAACCCTTAGCCTAGTTCATTGAACATGCTGGATTTGAGGCATTATTAACAAGACAAACAAGCAAGCAAAATAGGACCAGAGACATTGAAATAAAGAACAAACTGACAGTAACAAGAGGGGAGGAGGTAGACAGATAACGGGAGAAAGAAGGGAAAAGGTCATCAAGGAACATGTCACCATGGACAAAGCCAAAGGGGGGTAGGATTGAGGGTGGGAGGGAGGTGTGGGTGGGGCAGGGGAAAGTTGTGGCAGGAAAATGGAGACAACTGTGCTTGAACAAAAATTTTAAAAAGGAAAAAAAAGACTCCCATATTCTGGGTTGCTGCCTACTCCATCAGTAAATATTTCCTTACTTCAAACCTTGACATTTTGAGTTTGGCCTTTTGAAATGTCTGGCACTTGAGCTTTGTTTTAGAAACACAGTTCCTTCAAAATAGAGAAATTAATTTTAAAAAGAATTATGGGGCTTAATTTTTTTAAAAATCTTTAGCACTATTTAATCAGAACTGTAATTGGACCCATTCCAATAGAAAATATAGCCTATTTTTTCAAAACTATGAGAACATTTTTTTCTGTTATTTGGTGTCCTCTCCTTACCAAGAAAGGCCCCCTTATTTTCATCCAGATAGCTCATGCTCTATCAGCTTCTTTTTTCTGAATCTAATGAGAGAGAAAAAGATCACCATCTTCAGAATATTATTTCTCATAAAGAAAATGATGTTTTAAAATGAAAATAATTTTATTATCACTTTTCAACTGATAATTCATGAGCCGAATGTGTGACCCACCTACCCATCTGTTCCAGTGATAGCACTTTATAGTCTCTTCACTTTCCTCAGTCTTGGAAAAAAAAACAAATCAACCAAAAGAGCTGGATACTCACTTTTAGCTGTTTCTCTTTTAATGAAAGGTAAGGAGCCACCTTTCCTTTGTCATTACTGCTACTTCTTTACTAGGACTCAGGAGGTGGGGAATATTTTGGTGGTAATTGTACTGATGGCATGTTTCTTTTTTGGAAGAGAATATTCTTGTGAGGCAAGCATATGTCTTAACTTTCTGGTTTTCTTCCAAAATGTTTCCCCCCACCCCCACCCCCAAGGCTTGGTGAGTCAACTGCCATTTCAAAAGAGAACTGGTTGGGCCTGGAGCCACCCTTAAATTTAAGACTGAACTATTATTGGGTGGGATACCATCCCATTGACAGTGCTGATACTAGGGTGTGTGAGCCTCAGGGTCCAACTGGTTGAGGGACTCATCTTTGTGGTCTCTGTCCAATGAGTTATATCATGCTTTGCTTCCTTCTTGAGAGGGAGCTGGCACAGCCAGTCCCAGGAAGGTAAACATTAATCTTCTATCACCCTCCTGGACCCTAATGAAATTTACTCAACTGATCCTTGAAGCATGTGCCATTCTCTCACAAGCCAGCAAATTTTATCAATTAGAGGGAAATAGATTTGGGGCTTTTATGATAACAGAAAATGCATATAACCATACCATTTACCTATAAAAGCTTTTTACTGGTTCTCAAAGTTATTTGTCTTTTGCTTTTCCTTCTTAAAAACAAAATAACAACCACAATAAAAAACTTCTTCCCTGCTTTATTCACTTTATTGAAGACAGTCAGGTACAACTGTGCAGGAATGGTCTGAAGTGAAGCATCTCAATGGAAAGACAGCTCACAAAGAGAAGTTTTGATCTAACACGAAAAAAAAGTTGGCATGTTTCATAGCCACTGTTTTTTAAGGTAAGAGAGATTTTTCCCCTTAGGCTAAGAACTAAAAATGGAAGCAGAGACTGATTTACTACACTACAGAAGTGTAGCCTAGGACATGTGCCTTTAATATCTATAACAAAAGATCAGCCTCTTCTCTATGCCATCAACAGGACTTTCCATTGGTTGCCTCTGTTTCCCATGGACCGGATTCAAGAAATAACAAAGTGTGTTTGGTCTTCAACTTCAGCAGGATGCTGGTTGGAGGCCTATCTTGAAAACAAAATAAAGCAATTAATGAGTGTGATAGTGTTTTGCAAATCATTGAGTGTTATATAAATAAACATTGCTTTTGTGATAAGACAGAACAAAATAAATGCTAAATATAGGTGGGAGGAAAATTCTGCATGTCTTCTCTAATAGAAAATGAATCATTTGAAAACAAAGCCTTTTGCCATTATGTTTATCTTTGCAATTTCCCTATCCTGAAAACCACCTCGGTCTTTTGATCCCTATCCAACTGAGTGCTCAATATACAGATGATGATCTTTGAGTAACCACTTAAAGTAATTCTGGCAAACATGAAAGATGAGCTGCTGGCCAAGCAGCAGCAGCAGCAACCTTGGTGCCCATGGTACTTCTCCGCCCTGTTGTGAATTTGAACAGAACCATCAGAGTTCAAGAACTATCTCCTGGGAATCATGTGACAAAAGACTCACCTGGGTAAAGGCATCTACCTGGTCAGGGTTCAAATCATTTTACAAAAATTGATCAATTGACTTGGCTTTCCTTCTTGTTTCTCATTTCTTAGGCACTTTAAAATTGTAAATAAAAACAGCTAAATATATTAAATTGAAGCAGAATATTTTAAATAAGATTTAACTCAGTTCCACAATCTAATCTCTCCTCGGACTGGTTCCGTACATTGGAAATGAAACTACAAATGAGATGCAGACGTTGCCCTGTAGAAATCTGTGAGATGCGCAGAATAGAAAGGAAATAATATGGATGAAGTGTGGTAGGGACTGTGCAGGAAAGAATGCTGATACTGACTTTGCAGAGTGATTCTGGGAAAGTTTACTCTGGGAAGATGACATCTGACTTGAGCCTTGAAATGTAGATCGAATGCTGAGAAGTAAGGAGGATAGTCACATACCCCTGAAGATCATTTGTTCATCCCCCACCGAAGATCACTCTTTTTTTCCATGTAGAAACAGAAGGGATTCTACAAAATGAGTCTTAGCTTCACTAAATTCTCCAAGTAGCATGGTAAATTAACCTAAGACATTAATGTCCTGCCCATAGAGACCCTAGTAACAAATTCTAGGTCTCTAGTTCCTGTACAATTTGAAGGAGAGCCAATATACTGTGGGAAAAGCACGGGATTAGGCATCAGATAAGATCTAGATTTAATCTCAGCTGTGCTACTAGAGCAAGTTATTTATAAACCTCCATTTCTTTCATTAATATGAGGATTATAATGGTATTTAACTCATTAGAATTTTGTTAGGATTAAATAGCATAATGCATGAGAGGA
Organism: Trachops cirrhosus; assembly: GCA_028533065.1. Lineage (NCBI taxonomy): Eukaryota > Metazoa > Chordata > Mammalia > Chiroptera > Phyllostomidae > Trachops > Trachops cirrhosus. Next base: position 157,161,490 of record CM052539.1, read on the forward strand.
GCTTAACCTAATGCCTTACTCACAGAAAGCACCTAATAAACATAAGCCATTCTCATTACAAGAAATTTCAACCTTAACTACTATATTTGTTATCTACACACCCCCCACTGTGCAAGAAAACACAAATTATCTATGCTAAAGCAAAATGTTTAATTTTAAAACAGGGATTTGCATTACGAATGTTAATAACAGGAAAATGTGATTTAAACCTACCCATGTCTTCCATGAATGGAATCATGCTGAAAGTTAAATTGGGTATACAGTGCCTCCTCTGCTGTCACAGAACGAAACCTGAACACTGCTTCTCCAGGTTCCCAGCAGCAGAAGCAGCAGCTACAGCTAGAGTTCATTTACTGGGCCTCCTGTGGCAGGGGCCAGCTGGGACCACTGAGAAAATCATCAGGCTTGGGTGGGTCACTGCTTAGACTTGAACTATCTGTATAAGCTTGGAATCTACACCAGAAATGTGGCTCAGTGTGCTTGCTGCTAGGCTATTAACTCTCAACTTTCATTTTGAAATATAAATTCTGCTCTTTTGGCTGCCTTCCCCCACTGATCTGGTTATAATGTGCTGTTTAATGGAAAAGTACAAAGGGAAAAGATGAAAATCGAAAGGCTAAAATACAACAGCAGTTGATGACAGCACAATCTCTGCATGCAGATGAATTCCTGTTGCCAACATCGACGTTCACACTGAACCCCTTGCCCCAATTTCCCAGATCATGTTTCCTGAGGTGTGTAATGCTCCTGCTGTTACTCATGCGACTTTTTTCTGTCCAGAAACTTACTCTTATTTGGGGTTTCTCTTGTCTTTTTGCTACTCTAATTTATTTTCCTTTCTTTTCATTTATATTTTTCCCATTTTAGATTTTTGTTGGGGGGAGGGCAGGGAGGAATAGAGAATTTTAAAGGATATTACACTAATATTTCAATTTAGCATTAACAGGAAATCATTTTGCTGATACATCCCACAACACACACAAACACACATATACAATCAATATGTAACCAAACAAAAACTACGCATCATGCTTTGCACTAGGCACAGAGGAGAGTAAAGATGAATATAATGTGCTTCCTGTCTCGGTAAGGTGGCAGTCATTTATAAGGCTTATGCTTCCCAGTTCCTTCCCTTGAAAACATTCTGGAGCTTTGCCTAGTTCCTTAATTTTAATAGAAGATACCCACTATTTTCTTCAATGGTCCAGTCTTGCTAGGGACTAATGTGTTAACCATTTACTGCTGACTTTCTCTACAGAAAACTACCAGCAGGCTGTGGGGAATAACATCAGATCTAAATAATGGTGTGCATTATTTTCATATTATGTAAAATACTCCATGCATTCATTTGCATTCCCTAATAAACCTGTATGGCCTTTCAATGCAGCTTATTTGTAATAGCAGTTTCATTTTCAATTTCTTTATAGGCCATAGGCACTTTTATAGCCTCAGTTATTTATACCAGTCTTAGCTTGGTTTCTCTTTTCTCTATCTTAAATTTGTTTAACTACCCTCACCTGTAGGTCTCATGCCTTAGGCCAAACCATTGTGCATTCCAACATGTCTCTATCTAAAAATACTACCTATAACACACTGATACCTGTGTGGGTGGATATTCCAGAGCTCTCTCACCCTGTTTGAAAGATAAGCTTTCCTACTGCCCAGAGCTTCCATTGCAACCATATCTCTAAACAGTCTTCTCCCTTTCTCTCTCTCAAAATTCAAAGAACTCTTTGCCTCTCAATTTTGGAAAATTTCCAGTAACTGTAGAGGACATTCTATCTACTTTTGCAAAGCTACTTTCTGTATCAGTTAGCAAAGTGTTCATTTCTCTAAGAATCTTAATCTCTCATGGCTCTGTTTCCTTTTGAGTACTACCCAATCTAACTTCTCTCTTATTCTTAAATTCACCCAGTAGATTACTCTAAGAACCTTCTGAACAAACCCAGTCTAACAATGCAATTTTAAATTTCTTATCCAGGCTTCCTTAAGTCCTTTGTTTTATCTAGTGCACTGATCAAGCAGATGTTCATATTTGTAATTAGTGTGACTCTGATGTGTTCATGGAAATTTCCCACCCCCACAATTTGAATACAGCCAGGTCAGCATGGTCTACAGAGGCCCATTAGGCATCTTTGATACCTAAAATTTGATACCTAAAATTTCAAGGGCAGCTGGGGAGGCCCTGAGAGAGTTCACTGTGTATCTCCCCCCTCTTATTATAACTGTAAATATACCTGGTGCCATAAAGAGTTGCTTGGAAAACATGAATTATGTCTTAAAAACCCAAAAGGCTTATGTGAATAATTGTTCTTTGTGGAAGCAGATACAGACAAGAAAAACCATGGACACTGGAAGATAAAAACACTGTCTCTCCATTTAGCCGAAGTAAAGACAATTTCTTTAAAGCTGGTCCAAAATTTTTAACAGTGTTGCACCTAGGAAATGTCAATATAGTCACTTCCCCAGACTCTGTGTAATTTTTACCAGTCACATTACAAGGAGCAGGGAACCTAGCAATAGTCCCTTGGATGTACTTTTATAATCATCTCTTTATTGAAAAAGTAAGCCAGCTTTCTTGGTGAGGACAGATCATGGGAACTGGGCTGGTGCAGAAGATATTTTTACCCACTTTCCATTAACAACTAATGATGAAACAAACCTCTTCTCAGGGCTCAGAGTCAGTCTCCTTCCTAGATGTGTCCTTAAATAGCCCTCTTGCTTCCTCTTGACTCCCGGCTTTTTTACTCTGCCCTACACTGTTTCCTGTGGTATCATCATACCTTCACTTTTTGCTACCACACATTACCTGTAAATAGCTTCCAGAAATGACCTAATAGAACCTTGTGAATCAAATTGGATGAAGACACCTTCATTTACGATGGATAGATGGATGGATAGAAAGATGGATAGATAGATAGATAGATAGATAGATAGATAGATAGATAGATAGCCACTCAAAAGTTATTTATATTTCCATAATTTCTGATGAAGTCTGGTGCTGGATTCTGTTATTTAAGACTCTCCAAAGCTCTAACATCTCAAGTCAAATTTGCAATATTTGCCCCCAATAGGTAATTCCAATAGGATTCAATGTCAAATATTCCAACTGACTAAGGTGTCTTAACTGATAGACCATCCCACTGAACATGAAGGCCTCTTCTACAGTGTTGAATTTACAGAGGACAGAGGATTCTTTAATCCTTTAATATAATATGTGCTCCCAACCCTTGCTATTATATTTCCATTTTCATCTTCAAGTAACAACTGCTACTAATTACACTTAGTGTCTTTGCAGGAGAATTTGTGTAAGGTGTTGATTATTCAGCATCTGTTTCTGAAGCACAATGAGAAAGACTATCTGCTATCTTTAAAATTGTACATTTTACTTCTGTTATTGTGCTTTCTTCTTTGTGATCCACTTCTGAAGGACTTGTACTGTGTTTTAATTGTTGCCTTAGTTCTAGTGGAAAGAAGCAGCAGAATCCTATGGCTGGGAATTAACTATTTACTGTCCAACATATGTGAAATAGTATATACTGCTAGGTTAACAATTACTTTAAACTGCTCCTAAAAGCATCATAAGGAGCCTGATTGTTTTTACCTTTTCTCGTCCTTCCCCCCACACTTATAAGAAGAGTTATAAATATACTAAGTATCAGTGATTTTTGCAGTGCCCATTGATTAAAGAAAAACTAAGTAATGAAAGTTGTTCCCCTTCATTAGTAAGCACCACAGTACATTTTCTGCAGTCACAGCCAGTCTCGCATGATCTTTCCCAGAGCACAGTCACATCGTCAAACAGAGAAGGAGAACCGCAGCAGGAGACCACGAAGTGTTCATGGGGGATGACTTCCCATTTGTTGTCTCAGCTCTCTGCACACCTAACGCTTACCTCCCCGGTGACCAGAACCCCCTTCAACGGGCAGAAGGAGTCAGAAAAGGGTGAGAGACTTTTGTTGTAGACGTTATAGTATAATACCATATTTTATGAACTATTGTCCATGAATCACTTGCATAAGGAAAACCTTAAGTGATTAGGGGAAATTCAGATGCTTAGAGGCCATTTCAGATCTAATGAATTCTAGTCCCTGTGTAGTCTCCTGCATTTTTGGCAGGCTTCTCAGGTGAGTCATAAACATAGTAAAGTTTAGAATTATTCTGTGGGTGTGGTCAGTGAATAACACTACATTTACAGAAGAAGGCTGGGTCTAGCATTTAGTTAATAGTGTTAATAGGTATTAATAGGTAATAACAATATTTGCAGATAGCATTAATTATGGGTTATTAAAAGATTAACAATCATTGGATGCAATTAGAGGTAGAAAAGTGATTATGCAAAGTGCTCCTCAAACTTGACTGTGCATACAGATCAGCTGGGGATCTGATTGAAATGAAGATCCTGATTCAGTAGTTCTTGGGTGTGACATGAAACTCTACATTTTTAACAAGCTCTCAGGGGATACTGGAGCTGCTGCTCTGTGGATCACAGTGTGAGTAGCAAGGATTAAGAAGGTTTAAAGAAAAGTTCCCAAGAACCTCTGATGAATAGTTACTTCAAACAATCATTTGAAGTGTAAAAAGGTATAAAAATATACCATAAATGACTAAAGTATAAAAATGCATTTTACTCTTTTATTTAATCTTTATTGTAATTTTTCCATTACCATTTAGCTCCCTTAAATCACCCTCTCCCCAGTAATCACCACACTGTTGACCATGTCCATTAGTCCATATTCTTTTTTGCTTAATCCCTCCACCTCCATCCTCCCCTCCACCAAGCTGTCACCCTGTTCTCCATCTATGAGTCTGTCCCAATTTTGCTTGTTAGTTCAGTTTGTTCATTAGAGTCCACATATGAGTGAATTCATATGGTATTTGTCTTTCTCTGACTGGCTTATTTCACTTATTTCTCCAGGTCCATCCATACTGTTGCAAAGGTTAAATTTTCTTTTTTATGGCCGAGTTACCCCATTGAGTAAATGTCCCATAGTTGTTTTATCCACTCATCTACTGATGGATACTTGGTCTGGTTCCATATCTTGGCAATTGTAAATAATGCTGCAATGAATATAAGGGTGTTTATGTTCTTCTGAATTAGTACTTTGGGTTCCTTCGGATATATTCCCAGAAGTGGGATAGCTGGGCCATTTTTAATTTTTTGAGATATCTCCATCCTGCTTTCCACACTGACTGTACCAGTCTGCATTCCCACTAACAGTGCAAAAGGGTTTCCCTTTCTCACCAGAACTTGCTGTTTTTTTTCATTTATTGATGATAGCTGTTCTGACAGGTATGAGATGATAACTCATTGTGGTTTTAATTTGCATTTCCCTGATGATTAGTGATGTTGAGTATCTTTTCATATGTCTATTGGCCATCTGTATGTCCTCTTTGGAGAAGTGTCTATTCAGGTCCTTTGCCCATTTTTTAAATGAGTTGTTTGATTTTTTTGGTATTGAGTTTTATAAATTCTTTATAAATCTTGGATATTTACCCCTCATCAGATATATTGGCAAATATGTTCTCCTATTCTGTGGGCTGTCTTTTTATTTTGTTGATGATTTCCTTTGCTGTGCAAAACTTTTTAGTTTGATGTATTCCCATTTATTTATTTATTTTCTGTTTCCTTTGCCTGGGGAGATATATTCAATAGAATTTTGCTACAAGCAATGTCCAAGATTTTGCTGCCTATGTTTTCTTCTAGGATTTTTATGGTTTCACATCTAATGTTTAAGTCTTTAATATATTTTGAATGTATTCTTGTGTGTGGTGTAAGAAGGTGGTCTAGTTTTATTTTTTTACATGTATCTGTCCAATTTTCCCAATACCATTTATTGAATACATTATCTTTAGCTCATTGTATATGCTTGCTACTTCTGTCAAATATTAATTGATTATAAAGGTGTAGATTTATTTCTGGTCTCTCTATTCTGTTCCATTGATCTATGTGCCTGTTTTTAGCCAACGTCCTGCTGGTTTGATTACTATGACCTTATACTATAGTTTGATATTAGGTAGCATAATTCCTCCAACTTTGTTCTTCTTACTTAGGATCACTGTTGCTATGTGGAGCCTAAAAATGCACTTTATTGAGCAGACTCCAACATTTCTAGTAGAAACCCCAAAGGTTATTGTATAATTTGAAACCCAAGAAATATGAATACCTTTAGCCCTATTTTCTTAACCTACCTGTGTTCTGTTTGACTTCTTACCTGATGTGACCTGGGTGGGGGGAGCTGCAGATGTATATTTCCAAAAAAGGACAATGAACCTGTTTCAAGAGTGTCTATATAAACTGCAGCATTTTATGGAGATGAATATAAGATACAGTGTGTAAAATAATCCAGGAAGAATATAATTCTACAAAGATGGAGAGTAATAAATGGATCAGTTGACCAGTATAAACTAAAATAATTACTGGGGAAGTAAACTTACATGAGAGGTATTGTGCTACAAGTTGCACAGGGATTTTAAAGTTTAATCCCCAAACAGTCTTATGAACAAAATGTACTTTCCCGCATTTTACTATTTATGCAATAAGGCTCAAAGTTGTTTCCCTAAGATCATACAGCTGAGAAGGGCAGAACCAGGGCTCCCATCACTCTGATTCTCAGGCTTTAGTTGTTGTACATATCAAACTGCCTCCCCCAGCATAAATAAATAAATAAATAAATAAATAAATAAATAAGAAGATACTCAGCATTCTCAGAGCCATCAGCACTCACACCATTCTTTTCCCAGAGCAGGCATTTCACGTTCTACATGGGGATCGATATTGTCCCAAGGGTAAAACTTTGTTCCTAGGAAGGGATGAAATTGTTACAATGTTTGGAGGGCCACAGTTATAAACAAATAATTGTATGGCTATTGTATTCAAATATCACAGGAGATGGGAAAGGTGATTAGGAAACAAAAAACAAAGAAGATTCCTGGTGGAGTGGTGGCAGGAAGGGAAGTGTAATAATGAAAGAAGATTGAGAAACACATCATAGAGGGTCAAATTCAGCTTCAGAAGAAACATAAGCTTCCTCTAGCTTTGTCTTAGGCAATATGGGTGCCCCACAGATTCCAGCATATGGGAGTTTTCCATCAACAACCAAAGAAAATGCACCACAGGGTGCTGCATGGCTCCATAATGAGGCACCCACATTAACCATTCATATGGCTGAGAAGGTAATGTGGAATTCTGCTGCCTTCAACAATTTATTCAGAGAAGAGAGAAAATAATAAGGAAGGAAGGAAGGAAGGAAGGAAGGAAGGAAGGAAGGAAGGAAGGAAGGAAGGACATCATTCTTTAATAAGTGCTGTTTACTCAGTATTGCTAGAATGTTGTACACAGCAGTGGTCCCCCAAAATTTTGGCACCAGGGACTGGTTTCATGGAATACAATTTTTCCAGAGACGGCATGGAAAAGGGGAGAGTGGACGGAGCTCAGGTGGTAATGCAAGTGATGGGGAGCAGCTCTAAATACAGGTGAAGCTTTGCTGGCTCACCTGCCACTTACCTCCTGCTTTGTTGACCCGGTTCCTAACAGGCCATGGGCCTGGGCATTGGGGAACCCTGGTCTACAGATATCATGTAGACTTTGTCTGAGCCAAATATCTACCCAAAGCAATATAAATCATCTCACTCAGTACTTATAAGAAAACAAAAAGGATTAATTCATTGGTAGCAACTGATTCCACATGATAGAATGAGACATGCATGCAGCTTTTGAAACACTTTAGTTAAATATGAGCTGAAATGGCTGACATTAATGAAAGGAGGTGGGGAAGCCCTAGATGCTGAGTTTCTCTCTGGCAAAGAACACTTCCTACAGAAAGAGGGGCTCTCAGCTTGTTCTCTCAATCTTGACCCCTGGGAGAAAAAAAGAAAGACATGATGGTCCACAGACTCTGAAAAGGTATCCTGTCTGGGTAGAGAAAGCTGTAAGTCAGATGAAAATAGCTGTTTTCTTAACTAGAAGTGTATCATAAACTATTGTAGGACACATATACAAGAGTATAGCACAGAGGTTAGGATGAGGAGTTTTTCCCAGTTTAGCAGGAAATACAGCCAGATCTTGCCACGTCAGGAGAACTGGTGCATCAGTAGCAAAGCAGTACTGTCTGGCAGAGCAGAACTGCTTCAGAACAATGCGGCATTGGCAAAGCATTGTTTTGGCAAGCTGCAGTGGGAAATGGTGTGAATAGTAATGATAACACTTTCAAAGGGATTCAAAGGCAACAGACATTACCAAACAGAGGCAGAGCTAGCATAGCACAAATCAGAAAACATTATATTCCTGAGGACTGGGCTTGTGAATCCAATGACTGAGGTGACTTCTGGGGGTTTTACAAGATAAATGGGGAAACATGGAGGGTAGCTGGAGATCCTGTCAAAAATGAGGGTAAACATAAGGCATCCATTCTGTAATTGTAATATTATTTTAAAAAAATTTAAAGTATATTTTATTGATTATGCTATTACAGTTGCCCTATTTTTTTGTCCCCTTTCTCCCCTTCCTCCCTGCAACCCCCTCCCACCCACATTCACCGCCCCTTAGTTCATGTCCATGGGTCATACCTATACGTTCTTTGGCTTCTCCATTTCCTATACTATTCCTAACCTCTCCCTGTCTATTTTTTACCTACCAATTATGCTTCTTATTCCCTGAACCATTTCCTCCAATTTCCCCCGCTCCCTCCCTGCTGATAACCCTCCATGTGATCTTCATTTCTGTGATCCTGTTCCTGTTGTAGTTGTTTGCTTAGTTCATTTTTGTTTTTTTAGGTTTGGTTGTTGATAGTTGTGAGTTTGTTGTCATTTTACTGTACATAGTTTTGGTCTTCTTCTTCTTATTATTAGATAAGTCCTTTAGCATTTCATATAATAAGGGTTTGGTGATGATGAACTCCTTTAACTTGACCTTATTTGAGAAGCACTTTATCTGCCCTTCCATTCTAAATGAGAGCTTTGCTGGATAGAGTAATCTTGGATGTAGGTCCTTGTCTTTCATAATTTGGAATACCTCTTTCTAGCCCCTTCTTGCCTAAAAGGTTTATTTTGAGAAATCAGTTAATAGTCTTATGGGAACTCCTTTGTAGGTAACTGTCTTCTTTCTTACTGCTGCTTTTAAGATTCTCTCCTTATCATTAACCTTGGGTAATTTAATTATGATGTTTCTTGGTGTGTTCGTCTTTGGGGCCAACTTCTTTGGGGCTCTTTGAGCTTTCTGGACTTATATGTCTGTTTCCTTCACCAGACTGGGTCAGTTTTCTTTCATTATTTTTTCAAATAAGTTTTCAATTTCTTGCCCTTCTTCTCCTTCTGGCATCCCTATGATTTGGATGTTGGAACATTTAAAGTTGTCCCATAGGTTCCTAAGCCTCTCCTCATTTTTTCTGAATTCTTGTTTCTTCATTTTATTCTGGTTGAATGTTTATTTCTTCCTTGTGTTCCAAATTGTTGATCTGAGTCCCAGTTTCCTTCCCTTCACTGTTGGTTCCCTATGTATTTTCCTTTTTTCACTTTTCATAGCCTTCACATTTTTCTCTATTTTGTGACCATACTCAATCCTTTCTGTGAGTATCCTGATTACCAGTGTTTTGAGCTCTGCATCTGATAGGTTGGGTATCTCCTCATCAGTTAGTTCTTTTCCTGGGGTTTTGATCTGTTCTTTCATTTGGGCCATATTTCTTTGTCTTGGTGCACCTGTTGTGTTGTAAGGGGTGGAGCCTTAGGTATTCACCAAGGTGGGGTAACCCACTTTGCTGCATTGTGGCACTGTACATGGGGGAGTGGTCTGAGAGGGAATGATGTTGCTTGTTCAGTCCTTGCCTTGCTTTCAGTCACTTGCCCCACTTTCTACAAGTGAATTGTGCCCTTTCAGGTACTGCCCTGGAGCTGACTCCCAGGTGGCTAGGCTTGCTTATGCTCTCAGACCCTTTGGACCACTCCAATGGACTCACCTGTGAGAATGGCAGTTTCTCCCACCCCCATAACCCTCACAGGTTTTTACAGTCAGAGGTTTTGAGGCTTTAGTTTCCTGCAATGGAACCCTGGGTTGCAGGGACTATCTTGCTCCCCGTTGTTTCTCCCAGTTTATCTACACACAAATGTGGGACCACCTGGTCTGCCAGCCGCCACTTCTCCCACTAGCCTCCACCTTGCCATGCATCTCCTCCACCCCTCCTACCATAGTGGATGAATGTTTCTTTATTAACTCCTTGGTTGTTGGGCTTCCATACAGTTCGATTTTCTGGCAGTTCGGGTTGTTTATTATTTTTAAATTGGTTGTTATCCTTCTTTTGGTTGTGCAAGGAAGCAAAGCATATCTACCTATGGCTCCATCTTGGCCAGAGGCACCCTTAATCTACTTTTTAAAAAGAATTTTAACATATCAGTTTACTCTGTCCCGACCAGGGGCAAAATGAATTGTATATAAAAACAAGCTACAAATTACATAGATAGGTTTCAGATGGTGACTTCTCATCTTCTCTCTTGGGGCTGCTGGTTGTAATCTGGAGTAAATGCCTCTCCAGCTGTAGTCTATATTTCCTTCTTTTGTTATCCTGCTTTTCCCATCTGCTCACACCTGCCTGTGCCCCTTGCTCTCTAAGCACTACCCCTTCTGAAATGGACTTACAATTTCTTATGCAAATAGGTAAAAGAGAAAAAAGTAGAAGAACATATAATCCTCCCCTCCTCCCATTCTACCTTCTGTCTTTCAAAAGGGTAAATATCTTTTGGAGGTTTTGGCACTACTAACCTATGTTTTGTTGACTGACCTTAAAGAAGAGGAGAAATAAGGTAGAAAGTGAGATCAGACAAAGTGCTCTAACTTTCACAAGAACAGATGAGAGAGCAAAGAGAGGAGGTAAATAAGAAACAGAAGAGGAGCGTGGTTTGGTGAAAGTCTCGGAAACCACAACATTGAAAAAGGAAAAGGCGCAGGCGCTCCGGGGGACCGGTGCGGCCCAGGCCCCAGAGGTAGGAGAAGTGAGCGCCCCTCGGGACCCAGAGACTGCGCACCCGTGGACCCAG
>CM052539.1:157173017-157227342 GCA_028533065.1 Trachops cirrhosus
GTTGTTATTTTGTTTCTATATCGTTGTTGTCCCTCTCTTGGTTGTGTGAGGAGGCACAGTGTGTCTACCTATGCCTCCATCTTGGGTGGAAGCTCAAAAGGTCCTATTTTAATTTTGCATTGAGCTTATATGCTAAGTTGGAATAACTACTATCTTCATAATATTGAATCATTCTATTAAGGTACAACGTATTTGTCTTCAGTTAATTAACATCTTTTAAAAGTTATTTTCATATAGTTTTATGGTTTTGTTCATTTAGATTATACATATTTCTTAAGCTTATGATTATAGTTTTGATGCTATTGTGAAAAATATTTTAATGTAATTTTCTAGTGATTTCTTCACGAAAGTACAAACCTAAAAGTTTTGTGATCCAAGAGGATAACATAAATGATTACATATATATTACAATATATGTAATGAAACATATATTAATACATCTTCTACTGTTGATCTGACTTTGCATATCTGAAATAAAAATTATGATTGATTATATTGTATTATTAATTTTAATTCATTCCCAAAATGTTTTAAATTTTATTTAAACTTTTACCTTTGTATTCATAGGAGAGGTTGCTTTCAGTTTTTCCTTCCTTGTTTTAGTATCACGGACTGCTCTTCCCTGCCAAAACTTTCCTTATAGTGATCAAGATTTTTTTTACATTCTTTGGTTTCTTTGAGTGATAGAGCAATTCTATCTTATTTTTATAGTGTCAGATAGAGTACCTTACATTTATAAAATATATATATTTAGTATTTCCTCTTAATGCAAAACCAGTCATATGTGTAACTCTTACCATCTTACATAACAGGAGCTCTAACAAACTTACTGTCCCTGTCCATTCTCTCATATCTTGTTTAGTTCAAGCAGAACTCGAACTCCTCATTGATTGTAACGTTGCTGCCTTTTTTGGCTCACAAACTCATATTTCAGGAGCTCCTTCTTAGCAATCATTTTAAATTCTACAGTCATGATGTCAGCAACTATCTAAATTTAATTATAGTTTTACTGTATACTTTTTTCACCATCGCTTCTCACAGGGTTTTCCCTTTGAATTCATTTTTTTTGTTGTTGTATTTTTATTTTGCTGGAACATTACCTTGTTTTCAGTAAGTGTCTATGTAGCCTACTGATTTTATTTTGTAGTCATACTTTGCTACAGAATTCTATGGTAAAATTCTTTCATAAAATTGTAGACATTGCCTCATAACTCTTTGGCATTTGCTGTAACAGGTAAGAGTTCCTTTGTTAGAATCATCTTCTTTTAGATTTTCTTTACAGTTTGGAATTCACTAATTTTACCAAGATTTATCAACATTGTATATTTTTCTCTTTTCACAATATTATTTAAAAATATTTGAAGGGACCTTTCGATCTGTAGAAAGACTTACATTTCTTCAGTTTAGAAAAGTTTCTTCTAATGTTATTTTTAAATTCCTCGCATATATTGCTCTTGGACTTCTGTTAAACACATATTAAATATTTTAGATCTGTCCTATTTATGTTTTCTCATAATTTTCTCATACTTATTATAGTGCTTTTACTCAGTGCATTAAGTTCTAAACTGATACTTTAGCTATCGGTCATCTCCCTTTTGCAACTCAAACTTTCTATTGACCTCTTTAGATGATAATATGCTTTTAATTTTCCAAGAATTTGTCTACTCTCCAATTCTTATTTTTTCCCTTTTGCCAATAGCTTGTTCTTGTTCTGTGGATGTGGTAGCTTCATAAAGCACTCCAAAAATATCAAGTATTTAAAAATTTTCTTCTGTTGCCTGCAGTAACTCTTTCTTCAGAGATTAGATCATTTATTTGTGCACGGTACTGCTTCCTTCACCTTCAAGTGATCTTTGATTATCTCTCCATTTACCTACAAATTTCTGGAATTAATCAGCTCTGACAAGTTTATGTTTCCTCAGCACTTGTGAAAAAGCATGCTTCTTCTTTCAGTAAATAGGACTCAAAATTGTATAAATGAGCCCATGGTGGGAGGGGTATAGAACGTATAAACAAGCTTCCATTCATGCCTATGACAATTTCATGACATGAATTCTAGCAGCCAAGAGTGGCCAGTCCTGCTTATTTATCCAGCCCTAATGCCTACTAAGATTCCACTTTGGCAAACTCCCTGTTTATGCAGAGATCTGTATTTGCTAGCTATAATTAGAGGCAGAAGCCTAATCTAGGCACTCTGGAAGAAATGAGTGGTTAACTAGAAATCTTTTGGTGATTTCCCAGCCATTTTTCTGTGCTTAACCTCAGGCTTTGCTTACTCTAATTTGGGAGTTATCAGTGTTGTTTTAGGAAAAGCAACACTCACTTTTTCAGTAGTCTCAACTATTATGGCTCCCCCCAATGTCAATCCTAACAAACCACTTTTTTCCTAATTTTTTTCAGAATGTCTGATCTACTAATGGCATTCTTCCCAGTTCTTTAGTATTACTATGGACTTATTTATATCAGTTTAATGAGATTTGAGAACAGATTAGAGTTAAAGGCATGTGCTCAGACCCTCACTTTGAACCTGAAGTCTCCATCAAATTTTAACTCTATTCTGAAAAGTTGTCTAATGGTCTCAGCAATCACTACTTTCTATTTCCTTTGGAATCTACCATAGCAATAATAGTAATAGAATAGAGTGGTTTTTATTATTAATAAAAGATAGAATAAGAATAACTCTATTCTGATCCTATTACATTGTAAAATTATGCATGTGTTTTTCCTCCCAAATTAACTATGAACTTTATGAGGATAGTGAAAATCTTACTCATGTTTGCATTTTCAAGGCCTAACACAGTTTCTGGTGTACAGTACATATATAATACTTATTTAACAAACAGATGAAGGAATGCATAGTTCTCTTAAAAAATTGCTAGCATGATATGCCAAGATTTTGGTTTTGGAAACTTTCTATGAGTAATTTTTGAGGCTGTGGCAGAGATGGGAATTCAAATTTCACAAGCCTGTTTATTCCATCATTCCTTATAATTTTAACTATCTGTGAAACACAAGTGTAGGCTTCAGTTGCCCAGACTTTCAGAAGGAAGGATGATTGCCTCAAGCTCTTGTCCTACTGGTGTGAGAGAAGACAAGTGTCCCACCAAAGATCTGCAAGTCTCTAAGGAGCTTGTTTTTTTATCCACCTCTGACCCTAGCCCTGGCTTCTACAGAATTTTTTTGAGTCCTGTCTTTTGCATATTATACCTTTCCTTCACTGTATCCACAAAAACATGACAGTTGATCATGGTCATTACTTTAAAAGGAAGACAACAGATAAATACTGCTCATAGAAAACTTTTATATGAACACTAGTCCTTATTAAGTGTTAAAAGGTCAAAGTGGGATTTATGTACACAAACCAAGAACTGAAAATTGAATGTTAGAGTTCCCTTTCCAGGAGCCATTTCGTTCAAATTATTACTCAAATTTTTTCACTGGATACATGACCCCATGGACCAGACAGGCTTTTTGATAATCCTGGCTCCTCTCTGCTTCAGCCCTCATTTTCCTCTCCATTCCATCCCCCTAAGACTGCTCCTAACTCCAGTTCCTCCCTATAATTTTCATCTTTCTTTGGCCTCATTTTTTTAACTCAGTCCCAGGAACACCCTTGAATATCTAAAACTGCTTCAAGTTTTCACATGAAGGAGCTCTTAGCAGCTCAGAGTCAGTAATGACCTTTAGATTTTACTTAAAGGCCCATCTTCCTTAAAAGGAAGTTGTGCTTTCAAATAATAAAGCTTTAATATTTTCATTAAATACAAAAATGTCTAGGCATATTTAATTATCTATTATTTCAAAAAAATTAGAATCTTTACCCAGAACATAAGCCTTTAAAAATCAATCAGCCACACAGTAAAATTTGTTGATATTAATTCACATAACAGGCTCCATGACATAAAAGATTAAGATATTGAAATAATCCATACATAACAAAGGTAGTTATTTAAGAATATCTATGTTTAATCTTTCCACAAGCTAATCCATCTGCAAATGCCATACATTTTAATAATTGCTGAGGAGAAAAATTAAAATCACATTGTTATGTCTTTAGTTGACAATGATAACTACTAGGTGCCAATCCACAGAGGAAGAATGATAGAGCTATTTTATATTTTAGAACATTTTTCCCTTGGTGATATTTTTCTGCCTAATAAAAAGATATGAAATAGCACACTTAGGTTTATAAAATAAGATATTTTTATCTGTACAGTGCTACTAATCACTACAAAATGAAGAGTTCATCTTGGATATGTACTGCTTAATTTTTTAAAAAGATAACAAAGATCAATTCCATTGTTGTATAAAGTAAAATATTAGCCCTGACTGGGTGGCTAAGTTGGCTGGAGCGTCATACCATACACCAAATGTTTGCAGGTTTGATTCCCAGTCAGGACACATACCCAGGTAGCAGGTTTGATCCCCGATCAGGGGTACATTCGGAAGGCAACTAAGACATGTTTCTCTCTCACATCTCTCTCTCTCTCTCAAATTGATAAACATATCTTCTGGTGAGGATTAAAAAAAAATTACCCATGAGTGATCTCTGTAGTAAGTAATTTCTGCATCTGTTTAGAGTGAATGCTACTGCAAAAAGAATGTTTGCTCTCTGTCCCTAAACCATTTGCTATCTCTAGGGAAAATACAAAATAGTATCTTATTCATTGCAGTGCAGAGGAGAAAGGCAAATTCAGCCTGCCTGTGCTTAAAGACCTTCCACTTTTCCATTAAGCAGCAATTACTTATTTTTTTAGAAATGTTACAATCTTTATTTTTACTGGTTATAAAGATAATATTCATTCCTTGTTGAATTTTCAAATAGTACAGAAGTAGATAAAATAAAAATCATACCTACTTCCAACTTTATTTTATGTAGTCTGTGTGCCTTTATACATTACCAGTTTAGGGGACTAAATACATAGTTAACATATTTACATAAAATATAGTTCTGACCTCAGTGGGGAAATGTTAGTTTATATTTTATTAAAAAGAGTCTTCTTTAATGGAGAGCAACATGGTCTTTTTTCGGTAGAGAAAAGGTGAAGCAATCATTCATTACCTGTGACAAGCAGCAACTACTCTTAAATCTCATTCCCTCTTCCATTTTGATAAACCAACCCCTCCTGAAAACCCTAGGACCCAGTGAAAAATGGTAAGAAGGATGCCAAAACTATTGTCTGATCTGTTACACTATCATTGGTGTTGAGATTTTCTTTGCATTGGATGAAGCCAGCTTCAACTGGTGCATTCAAGAATTATGGATATAATTTTCAATGTTGCATGCATTATAATAAAATTTTATTGTAGTATATTGTTGCCTATAAAATATTATATTGCAATTTGACATTGTATCCATTCATAAAATTTCTCATGCAGGTTGAGGAAAGTTTTTCTTAATTAAGTAATTATCAAGTAATTAATTATTATTCATCAATTTTTAAGGCTTAACTTATTATTCAACATTTTAAAAAAATGTCCTGGCCTATTTTCTCTGATAAAGTCTGTAAGTAAATCCATTCCATGGTTTCCTACTCAAAAGTTTCTTTTTCAGATAATAAATTAAACTTTAGAATTTAGAAAATAAAACATCATTTATTGTAATCTTTACTCAAATACATCTGCAGCAAATTTATGTCAGGTGAGTAGAAAATAAGTCTTTTTATATTTATCTTATAGCAACATAAATATGTATACTTTTTATACGAACAGGAAGTAGGTAATAGGGGGATGAACTCTGAGGGGGGATATATTTAGTCAATCAGGTCTTATGAATAGGCAACTGCAATGTAGAACTTTGGTCTACAATATGCACAAAATTTAATGTGAAGCAAGAACACAAATTTATTTTATGAGAGGAAACAGAAATTTGGTGTGACAAAGATATATCAAGTTTTTCTAATGAAGATTATGCTATGACTGCACTGAACTAGTAACTGAGAATAGTTCAAATCTATCTTCATAACAGAGGCATCAAAATACATTATATAATCCATTATTCAGTACTGTAAGGAAAAATAAAGGCTATATAAGTTGGGGCTGTATAAAGAACATACTGCTAAAAGTTGCATTTTCCTTACATAAATGCTACTTATGACTGCCTCTGTGTAAAAAAAAATAGCATACCTCTTTTTAAGCACCTACACACATGTAATACAGTTACATGCTGTGTGATGACCTTTTAGGACCCCAGTGTCAGAAAACAGTATTAACAGTAATAAATGATGATTCATCAATCATGATGATACTAACCTGAACCTTTCATTTTGTTTTCTAGGTATCTAGGCATAGAGCTCCCAACAAGATAATCAATGCATCTTTAACTAGAAAGATGAACCACAAATGACATTGAAAATTTCTGGAAGAATACATAATTTTTATGAAACAAACCAATTATGCCAACAGAATTCTATTTCATTAAGGTGACTGTGATGAAGTTATAAACCTTTAATGAAGTCTTTTTATAGACACATATCAAAATTGATTAAACTCATGGTAAATTGAGAAACAAAGAGGCCCTGCCTCTTTGAGAACAATCAGTCTGTCAGCTGATTAAAGCTTCCAGTGTAGGAGATAGACCTGACTTACGTAAGCAGAAGCTCCTTTGCCCAAATTTCAGAAATATCAGTCATGTTTTGTAACATAAAATCATAAATAGAATTTGGGGAGGAGGATACTATTGCACATTAAAATAGCATTTTTTTTTTCCTTAGAGGATCTCAGTTTATTTTTAAAATCTTTGGATGCATGCTTTGGGTCCAGGTCCCAGGAAGTAGCAATATATCCCTTCAACTCACCCAAAGGGAACTGTACTCATTTATCCCATTTTTCATGGAGAAACCCAAGTTCTTCCACTTGTTTTCGCTGATAAGCTTTTCAAAACCCCCTTTCCCCCCTGGTCAGTATTGTTCTCCCTAGAGTGATAGGGTGAGTAGATCACAGCCTAGTATATACATTTACTGCTGCTGTAGTCATCCTCATTTTATAGAGTTGGAAGTGCTGAGAGGGCATCATTTGTCAGAGGAAAAATTCATTATTGGATAAAGAGGGAGGGGTTTAGAAAACACAGAATTAGTAAAAGAGTAAGCTCTAAGTTACATGTAAAATTAGTAAGACCTGTAGGAGAGAAAGTCAGAATAGGAAAGGAAGGTTACAGCACAGGTTTGCAGTCACAAAAGTGGGGTCAGTTAAGCACACAGATTTTAACTAATGAAGCTGATAGTCACCTTAGGTGAATGCTCATGTTATTTCCCAAGGTAACAATAATTGGTATCATCATCCATTTTGATTACCGCATATTTGTAATATTATAATAAGAAAAAGCCACATGAAAATAGAATAAACAAGTGATAAGAGGCAGTAAAATACTTGGTTTACTTTTTGATAAAAGGCCCAGGGAAAAGTGTAGGAGTGCTTTGTGACATCATGAAGAATAAGAATTTGATGTCTGGATAAAGGGTTAATATAAGCATTCAGTTCTGGGTACTGCTGACCTCTTGCTTTTTCCATTGACTATGATCAAGTCCGCATAGGAAAAGAAGTATGCAGTTGTTTATCTAACCTGCCCAGCCTATTCTACTTATCCGCCTGGATGTCCAGGCATTCAGGACTGCAGTACATGGGTGCTCACTTTCTCCTCTGGCTCCTGGATCAGTTGGCCTGGAATGGTTATAGCCCTTAATATTGCCTTCAATTTTGCTCAGAAGGCTTGGGCCCACCCATAGGGGTTATCAAACATAATGTCAACAGAAAACGATTAAGAAACTTATTACCCCCCAAAAATTCCATGGTGAAATCTTTTTTCAAACACTGCTTAGACTGAAGTGTTTGACTTGCAGACTTTTCTGAAACACAGCTCTCATCACAGAGCCTGGCAGAGACCCGGGTGGGGCATCCAGAATTAGAGAGTGTCGTGTTTCCCAAACTGTCATTGGCTCCCTATAACTTACCTAATAAAATTGATGTGCTCTATTCCAGTGAACTCAATTAAGTACTAAATTACCTTTCCAAAATTGTGTCTCTCAACTTTGGTCTTGAAATATTATAAACGGATATTGTAAAACCATGTATCCCCTCATACATATTTAAACTGGTATTGAAAAATTTTTATTATAAGTTTAAATAGTTATAAAATGTAATTCTAAATATTTATGCCTTTAATAAACATCACAATAATGTTTATTATATAATTATTACATTACTTTATATGTATCAAATGAAATCTAAGTAAAAGTAATTTCATAATCACCATAATCTATTTAAAATGCACTTAAACTTGATTTTTTTAAACAGTTAGAATTTTTATAACACTTACTTTTTTCCTTGAACTGATATTTCCATTCTTCACCCTCAAAATTTTATCCTAATGCAGTTTTATGCTTGGATGTTTTTTATTGATGATCTCACTATATGTCCCTATCTAGATAGATACTTCTTTTCCCCCTGTGACCACAAGGGACTAAACATTAAATATTAAAGTATCCAATAATCAGATAATTTTTTGGCAAAAGAAGATGGCAATACTCTTCTGTGAGTCTGAATAACTTTTCAATGAAATACAAAATATTAATTTGCCTCCCATATGTGTTCCTTTTTCTCAAATATGTAATAATCTGTTAGAAGCAAAGTTTCAGTTTTTTCTGTTTCCTTGAAATCATAAAAAATAAGCCCCTGAGATGCAGACAGAGACACGGGGACATGCAAACACTTACCAAGCTCTCAAGACTGAGGTTGGTAAAAGTGCAAAGAAGGCACTGTAATTGGTATTTACCACCATGCTGTCACAAATCATCATTCTAATTTTAAGGTAGAGAGGTATATTTTATGCTTTGTCATGAGTTCGTTGCCTGGATAAAAAAAGATGCCACAACATTCAGTATTTCATGTCCCCAGGACCGATCTTCAGGAGAAATGCAACATTTCAACAACATTTAGGGGAGGCAGGAAGCTAGCTTGCTAAATAAAATATGACATCATCAATTCTGTTGTTCAATTCTATAATATTCCTGAATTCAGCTTTGCCTTAACAAAAATATCTATAAGATGAGAAAAGATACAAAGACCTACTACAGACTGACAATGAATAACTTTATTAGAAGTTTTTTTGGACCCCAGTATTTAAAACATTTTATTTGTTTTCTGTTTGGCCCCTCAGAGTATTTTCATCACAAGCCAGTAAACCAGAGTAAGATTCAAGACAGGTGAGAGTTGACTTTTCTTTGTTAAAATAGCCGGTGATTATAAAAGAAGAGGTAAGAAAGGAAAACCAGGACATTTTCAGATAGATCAGTTTGGGGAAAGACACACAGGTTTTGGGGATCTCGGAGATGATTTCACAGACACTGTCTGCCTCTGTGAAGCCCTGCAATGCCATTTTCTACCCCAGACCACATGTACTTCATTCTGAAGGCCATAATATAATCTATATTTGAGTGTATTGGGTTTTTGTTGCTGTGTAACAACGGAATACAAATTTAGTAGTCTATGTCCAGTTATTATCTTATAGTCTCTGTGGATCAGGTGTCTGGTTAGGGCTTAGCCGGGTCCCCTGCAGTGTGCAATTGAGATACTGACCAGAGTTACAGCTCAGCTAAGGTTCAGAGTCCTCCTCCAAGCTCACATGGTTGTGGGTAGAATTCATTTTCCTGCAAATGTAGAGCTCATGATGGCTTGCTTCTTCAACTTCAGCAGGAGAGCTTTTGTGCTACTCTGAGTTTCTGACTCTAATACTGAATGCTTAAACTCACCTAGCATAAACTCCCTTTTGATTAATTCAAAGTCAATTAATTAGGGATGTTAATTAAATCTGCAAAAACTTCATCTTTTCTGTGGAATGTGACCTAATCATAGAATGACAGCCATCATATTTGCAAGCTCCATCCACACTCAGGAGAAAAGATAATGTAGAGCATGTACCCAGAGAGCAGGAATCTACCTACCACATGGAACCAAACAGAAGCCATTACCTAAATTTCAAAAGTTGCTGCATTCTCTAATGCTATTCATTTACGAATAAGTGTTCTCTTTAACTAAATGCCATTTTCTTTTTTAAAGTGTTACCTATCATCTTCATCAAATGATATTATTAACATCATAATTACCACTACTATGTATTAGCTTATATTTATGTGTTGGTCTGGTGAAAACTTCTCTACGTGGGACTGCCAGTATGTGTTAAAGCTAAGCTCTCCCTGTCCATTTTTATTCCTTAGCCTGCTACGTTTATCCTCCCTGCAGATTTGATCAATTTATGTAATGGTTTTATTTACAGAGTCTGGCAGAAGTAACACCATTGAGTGTGGTTGGTAGGGTACGTGAATGTCTTGCATGAGATTTGCAGCAATTTGAACATTTCACCTAAAATGTCATTTGGTGTGATACAGTGTGATATTGTTTATGTTACAGAATTACATGTATATGATTTTGTAATAAAAACATTTTGTAATAAAAAAGGGGTGTTACTTGTGCCAGACCCTGAATTTGTGTATGTCTGTATTTAGTATTTTTTCACTCATCTCCCACCCACCTTTATTTTTCTTTTTTATCCTCACCTGAGGACATTTTATCACTGCTTTTAGAGACAGAGGAAGGGAGAAAGAGAAACATTGATGTGAAAGAGAAGCATCAGTTGATTGCCCCGAGCATACACCTGGACCAGGGATCTTTCATCAACCTGCAACCTAGGTATGTGCCCTGACTCGGAATCAAACCAGCCACCTTTTGGTTATGGATGATGTTCCAATCAACTGAGCCTCAGTTGTCAGGGCCCTGCCTACCTTCACTTGAGTAACCGTTACCTCATTCTCTGCATGTATGGGTCTGTTTCTGTTTCATTTTGTTTGTTTGTTTTTCAGATTCCACATAAAAGTGAAATCATGTGGTATTTGTCTTTCTCTGTCTTACTTATTTCACTGAGCATAATACCCTCTAGGTCCCATGGTGTCACAAATGGCAAGATTTCATTTTTTTGTGTGCCTGAGTTACATTCTATTTTACCACATCTTTATCCATTCATCAATTGATGGACACCTAGGTTGCTTCCACATCCTGGCTATTGTAAAGAATGATGAAATGAACATAGGGGTTCATATATCTTTTCAAACTAGTGTGTTTTTTGTTCTTTTTTTATGCTTTACTTTTGAATACCCAGAGTTGGTATTGCTGGGTCATATGGTAGTTCTATTTTTAATTTTTTGAGGAATCTCCATACTATTTCCATAGTGAGTGCCCTGATTTCCAACTCCACCAACAATGTATAAGGGTTCATGCCCTTTATCTATTTGATCCAGCTTTCAGAGCCTAGTTCAAATTCCTTCTTATTTTCATAGCCCTTGATCTGCATTTTCCAGATGGTAGTCTGGTTATTTGTGTAAATATTTCATTCCTTTTATAGATGAGTAACTGCTTGAATCATGTCTGATTTATTTTTATATCATCTCAGGATTACTGCAGTGCCTTGAAATAGAAAGCACTGAAATATTTGATTAATGATTAAACGGATAAATAAAAATTCACAGTATCTAAGCTTGATGATGTTTCTGGCTCTGACTTCTCAACCTTTTTCTTTTCTTTTATTCAGCCATACTTACCACTAGGTTGTCAGCATACATATAACAGGGTCAGTGTCTTCTTTGTTTTTCCTAACACATTTCATTACAAATCTTAGCTTTAATTCCTATATTTTTGTGTGCATTTATAACCTAGTAGACTTATCTCACTGATATAGACTGACTCAAAGAGTAATAAAGCCTGGTGTTGTTCATGATAATATGTTAATCATTGTTTCCATTCCCTTTGAAGTTGGGGGAATTAGTTTTATTTCTTCTATTTTTCTGAAGAAATGGAGGTGTTTGGTATTCCAGGTCTCCAATATTTAGCAAGTGTTTCCTACAACTATATTCTCAAAGGAAATTTGAATAGAACACTAACTACTGCAAAATATACTTCATGTGTCTGTGACCGCAAATATTGCTGTGGAGTCCACCAGCTCTGGTGATATGAACCAAATCACTTACAATGAAAATACTGGGCTGTCAAGTATAAAACCCAGATAAAA
Source organism: Trachops cirrhosus (assembly GCA_028533065.1). Classification (NCBI taxonomy): domain Eukaryota; kingdom Metazoa; phylum Chordata; class Mammalia; order Chiroptera; family Phyllostomidae; genus Trachops; species Trachops cirrhosus. Next base: position 157,185,073 of record CM052539.1, read on the forward strand.
CAAACAAAAAGTCTCCTTGGAAAATATACAACAGACTCACATTCTAATCTTTACTTTTATGATCTTGCCACTCAGATGGTCATAGGAAATCACCAGTGGGAAAAAAAAAGCATCAAAGGAAAGAAAGTGTTTTTCCTTTGGGCTAAGAGCAGAGTTAAACTAACTTATGCACTACTAAGTCTGGCTAGCCCAGGAAGGTCCCCTCCTTTGGGAAGTAGCCCAAGACCCAACTATAATACAAAAGAGGAAGCAGACAACCAAAACAAGTAATTCCAAAGGGGAGAATTATAAAGGGAACAAGTCATGTGGACATGCATACTTTAAAACTCTTTTTTTTGGGGGGGTAAACATATCTGCCCTGAATTTACAAATTCATATTATACTTGAACTTGCCCCCTAACAGTCCTTCCCTTCTCAGGAAGACAGAAGATTTGGGAGACATCTGTGAAAGGACTCCTAACCTGCCTATGACCCAAAGTGATGAGAAATCTTCCTTCCTGCTTTGTGGGTCATATTTTATTAGCTGCTTACTGGTTTTTGTAATTGGCTCTGTCCATGTTTTCTTTCCCTAAGCACTTGTCAAATACACATGAAAAAAGTGAATAAGCTTGACAAAAAAAAACTAAACTAATATCCTTTAAGTTAAATAGGCCACTCTATGATAGAGGAAGTTGCATAACAAGTAAAACTCCTTGAGAAAAAAAAAAGCATATATGCAGGATTTAATTGCCAGAGTCTAATTAGTTTTTGAGTACTACTATAAAACTTAGAGAGAAGCAAAGATAAATATTTTAGCTAATTTCCCTATGTACTGTGAATAAAAGAATGGAAATGATTCTCAAAATTGAGTGTTACGAAGTCATTTGCCGAGTATATTAAGTCAGTTCTTCTAGGTAATGAAGTGTCCTTTACAGTTTAGAGATTTTCCAAGAGCTGACATTTCTCTCATAAAGAACATGGCTCTTGTGGCTTCATTATGACTTCTTGAAACAATCTGAACTTTAGACCTTTTCATCTGCCAGCTGAGGACACATCTACACACTAACTAGTGTTTAATAGCAGCACAGGGCACCAAGGCTCAAAATTATTTCAACTGTCATGACCTAAATCTCTGGCCAGTGACAATATGTGGAAAACCTCCTTGATAACACCTAATTTCTTTTTTCTTTGACACTCACTGAAAGAGATGCATTGTGCTGATTTTTTAAAAAATCAGATTGCATGGTGGAAGGTCACTGAGAAATGAATCTTGTTATGAAACAATTCAATGCATCACATCCTTTCCTCTGATGGGTTGGATTCCCTTCACTGGAGGCTCCATAACTCCCCCAAAAGTGGTCTCCTGTGCATGATTACCTTGAGGCAAACTAGATGATGCTACATTAGGGAGGTGAGAAAGAGCAAATATCAAAACAGAAATTATGATGTATATGTTTGCAAATGAGTCGATAATGCTCCCTTTGCCACTTTCACTAAGAAGGGAACTATGTTGATTTTATTTTATGTTATAGAGATTCTGTTACTCCTAACTTTACCTTGGTGGCTGGTAAATCTATTTAACATATTTTGTTTTATATAACAATTATTTTTAATGGATTTTTATAGCTCTTATATTAGTCTGTAGGGTTTACCCCCCCCATATGTTTATACAGCAAAAGGGGATATTTTCTCTTCAAATTCAAAAGTCAAACTGAAGGTATATTTTATTCTGGAATGGATACATTTGCTTTATAAGACTGCTTTCTTTCATTATATATTTATACACATATAATTTGTTGACACCATCTTTTTTCCAAGCACAGTTCATTATTTTTATCTGGAGAAGAAAACGTAAGGTAGAAAAACATATTACTAGGCTTCAAGTTCCTTAAAGGGGTTTGGGTGGAGAACTTAGTTCCTAGCACAGTGCCTGGGAAATAGTAAAATCTGAGTAAATTCTTTGTTAAATTAGTAAAGGAATTAATATAATATAAATACTTATGATAATATATATAAATGTATATAAAATGTCTACTAAGTGAGTTCATCGTACTTAGGAATTATCTACATAAATTAACTATTGATAGCAACTGACTCAAGATTAGGCTTTCATGTATTTGGAAACATGAGATGCAATTAGAGATAATTAAATGCTATTTTTCTTAAATATTTAAAGAAAATAGAGAAAAAGTTGAAAAACTGTGACAGTTCCTAATAATGGAAATATATAAAATCCTGGCATTTATCTCCTAATATATTCATAATTTCATGTCTAAGGCATTGTAGACAAGTATAAAAGTTGTCATCAATTCCTAGATAATTAAATGGAAATATTGCATGTCAACATTATTCATCTATTCATGCGAGAATGTTTGTTGTTTAAATTGAATAAACTGTTTGAAGAAAATTATATTAAACTTTCAATCTTGAGTGTCTAAAATTTCAGGCTTCTGTGATTTTATTTTCCCAAAATAGACTCTATCCATTAAAAACTGATCTTAAGGTCTGGGAACACATTTCATTCATCTTAATACTCTCTTCACCTTGCATCTAAATTTTTATGAAGTTAAAAACAATGAAATGCTCATTAATTTCTGAGAATCAACAAAAATACTCCAGGCTTATATACTAACATGAAATTAGAACATCTGTTTAATAATTTTTCATATGAAATCCACGTTTATTATTTATTAGGTTACCCAGAGAAGCATGAAGGTAACTGCCATTGTTCAATTGCTTGTGGAAACCACTTGATAAAATGCAATTGGTGGGTCAGTGGGAGGAGCACTGGCCTGGGAGCTTAGAGACTAGGCTTTCTCATGATCTTACCCACTTAACTTCTTTGGGCCTCTATTTCTTCAAGTGAATTACAAAAGACTAACCCAGATCCATAGTTGTCAATGTTTTAAATTCACAGTAGCATTCGTTCAAACAAAAATCTTCCTTTGGGACTTATATAGGCAACACAGGTAATGGCCGAGACATGGCTACTGAAATGGGGTTTGGGTTCTCTGCCCTCCCTAGCTCACTTCTCATGTCCTCGTCTTTCACCTGCCCCAACTTCCCTTGGTAGCACCTTAGCGGTCCGAAGACCTCAGGGAACTCTCATGCAACAAATGTTAGCCTATGTCACTGAATCATAAAATCCATTTTAGTTCTAAAATTGTGATTTTAATTTCAGCACTAATGTTAGCCTAGGATTTATCTCTATACATGTGAGGTAGAGTATAGTCAATTACTTAATTTGGCTATTGTTATCTATACTGTTGTTTTCTAAATCACATATTCTCACGCACTACATTTTGACTGTTATGAGTGAATAATAAACAAATTATATAAGAATAGAGAAAATTGACAAAACTCAGATCCTGTTTATTAATTCTAGTGACTGGTCAGTAGTGACTGAAGATATCCTCACTTTTACCTTTCAAAGAGTAGCTAAAACTGGCCAAGCCAGGCCGCTACTCTTTGATGGTCTGTTGTAATCAGAAGTGGAGTGTGAAATCCTCACCAAGAAAATAAGAGACACTAAAGCTTTAGAAATAAATAAGTAAAAAACTGTGCAATAGTGCCAAGATCCAGCATGATAGAAGAGAGGGCCAGAAGGATCATTTAACACTGGGACACCAGAAGTTGAAATCCAAGAGTAAATGATGAAGTCAAACCTCAAGGTCATAGAGACAGGAGTCAGAAGAAAAGAAATCAGAAGTTAAGAGAATCAGAAATGTTTGAGTTATTCTAAAGTCAGGAGCTAGCATTTGTGAGTCATAAGCTAGCTGTGCATGTAAATAGGCCTGGCTTAAAGAATCAGGAATGTAGGGAATAGTTTGATTATTTCCCCTGTGGCTAAAATGATTATCAAAGGATTCTAAGTGTCTTAATTTCCCCCTTTCCCCATAACCACTGATAATTAAGAATTAGAGTTAATTAAGTATACCAATTCATAGTTCAGCAAAAACAAATATATCCATTATTTAAAGATAGCTTGTGGGTAGAGAAGGAGACCATGAAAGATGACTTCATTTTTCTATCAGGGCTGTTAAAAAGTAAAAATACACCTAGTCCTCTTAAAATTCTGTCTCTAGGATTTGAAGACTTAGAATAGCTCAGTCCTGACCCTGGGTTATGAAATCTCAAGTCTTAATACCCTGAACTTTTGCATTAGATTCAAACCTAACCTTTTCCTCTTTTTCTAAAAACTACTCTACAAAGTGCATGTAGGGCTTCGCCACACTCAAACACCCCGTATCCTTACAGAAATTTAACCAGCTCTGTTAAAAAAAATACATATTTTAGACTGGATCACATATTTCCGCCTCAAGTTAGAGATAATGTAATAGTGACTCAAAAACATAAAAGTTGATTGTGCAAAATACAGCTCATTTCCCCAGAAGGTAAATGTTAAAGGCTAAGTTTTTAACAGGTGTAGTGACTCCTTTTATAATATATTTGTGCCTTTGAAAAAGTCTTCAATCTTTTCAAGTCCTTATTTTCCTGATTAAAAATAAAAAATCAAAATTAAAGTCATAAAATCTCAGCCTCAATAAAAGGTGAAGATTTCTGGCCTCATTTAGTACCAGGCTAGCCTACTAACTGTCTCTCCCCCTAGGCACATACCCACACCCAGGTAGTCTTTGATGGTGTCCAAATGCAAACACCCATGAACAACCACTACAGACATTCCTTCCAAAAATAAGGGTAATGGTAATTAAGAAAAAATTAGTAGCCTTATATATACATACATATTTTTATTTCCTAAAACAGCACTCACATTTCCAAAGAAGGTGGGAGAACACCTATTGCTTTCTTTCTAGATCTATAATACAAGGACCCTACTAGTGATTCTCAACCTTGAAGATGGCTTGAGATATGTAGAATATCAAAGATTTCCACCACCCCTCCAATATTCCCATGGCAGTAAAATAATTTGGTAGATGGAATTAAATTTAGTTACTAATTAATTGAGTTTAAATAAAGAAATTATCCTGGATTATTCAGGTGTGCCAATGTAATTACATGGGCCCTGAAAATCACATAAGAAAGGCAGAAGACCAAGAAATATATTGCAGAAAAGAAGCCAGGAGAAATGAGGCAGAAGTGGAGATCAGAACAATCTGAAGCATGGGAAAGATTCAACCTACCATTATTAGTTTTGAAGAAAAAGAGGCCATGAGCCAATGAATGCAGGAGGCACCTGGAAATTGTGTATGATGTCCAGCCACAGCCAGCCAAAAACAGAAAAAAGGAACCTGAGCGCTACAGGTGCATAGAAATGAATTCTGCCAACAACCTGAATAAGCCGAGTCATCTCTTCCAGGCCCTCCAGAAAGGAACACAGCCCTGCCTACAGCTTCATGTGTGCCTTGTGAACTTCAAGCAGAGACACCAGCTGAGCTCACTGGACTTCTGACCTACAAACCTATGAAATAATACATCGGTGTTGTTGTAAACCATTCAGACTGTGGTCATATTTATGGCAACAATACACTAACGCATGGCTTCACTCTAAACACACACTTACACATGTTCAATTAGTATCTGGAAGTAAGGCCAGGCACCAATATTTTTCAGAGGTTTCCTAGGTCAGTGCTAATCAAACTTTAAAGTATATAAAAATCCTAGACATCTTGTTAAATGCAGACTAGTAGGTCTTAGGTAAGGAATGCCTTCAAAGAAGGTCCTGATTAGGAGATCTTGGGTGAGCTATGACTTCAAAGAAGCTCCTGATAAATGCTGATGCTTCAGGGTGGGAGACCACATTTTTAGAAGGCCACAGATGATTCTATATTTACGTCTTTCCTGTACTTTCTGAACATCATATTTAGAAGTGCCCAGAATACTATTCTACATTAATTTTAAGACTGCAAATTGGCAGAGTGGAGGTGGAAGGTGGGCGATACAGAGATTTAAGGCAGAGGGTACAGAATATGCCCTTGTAGGCATGTACCCAACAAACAAACCACTGTAGACAAAACAGCCTTTTGTCTCCATGATGACATTTAGGACCCTCACAATGCTTCAAAGCTTCAAAGAATAGGTTGACTGGCTTGTTAGGGGCTAATGCAGCTAATGGCTTTAAGTTGAAGCCAATGCCCACTTATCATCCTAAAAATTCTAGGGCCCTTACGCACTATGCTAAATCTATTCCGTCTGTGCTCTATAAATGTAACAACAAAGCCTGGATAACAGCACATTTGTTTACAAAATGGTATACTAAATATTTTAACCTTGCTGTTGAGAACTACTGTTTAGGAAAAAATATGCCTTTCAAAATATTACTGCTTATTGACAATGTACCTGGTCATCCTAGAGCTCTGATGAAGATATACAATGAGATAAATGTTGCTTTCATGCCTGCTAACACAATAGTCATTCTATGGCCCACAAAGTAAGGAGTAATTTCAACGTTCAAGTCTTATTTAAGAAATACATTTTGTAAGGCTACAGCTGCCATAGATAGTAATTCTTCTGATGGAGCTGGGCAAAGTAAATTGAAAATCTTCTGGAAAGGATTCACCATTCTAGATATGATTAAGAATGCTCGTGGTTCATGGGAAGAGGTCAAAATATCAACATTAACAGGAGTTTGGAAGAAGTTGATTCCAACCCCCACCGATGACTTTGAGGGATTCAAGACTTCAATGGAGGAAGTAATAGCAGAAGGTGTGGAAATAGCAAGAGAACTAGAATTAGAAGTGGAGCTCGAAGATGTGACTGAACTGCTGCAAACTCATGATAAAACTTTGAAGGGTGAGGAGTTACTTCTCAAGGATGTGCAAAACAAAAAGTGGCTTCTTGACATGGAATCTACTCCTGGTGAAGATTGTTGAAAGGACAACAAAGCATTTAGAATGTTACAAAAACATAGTCGATAAAGCAGTGACAAGCGTTGAGAGGACTGACTTCAATTTTGAAAGAAGTTCTCCTGTGGTAAAATTCTATCAAATGGCCTCACCTTCTACAGAGAAATCACTCATGAAAGAAAGACTAAATTGATGGGCAAACTTCATTGTTGTCTTATTTTAAGAAATCACCACAGCCACCCCAGGCTTCAGCACCAACCACCCCAATCAATCAGCAGACATCAACATTGAGGCAAGGCCTCTAGCAGCAAAAAGATGATGACTCTCTGAAGTTTAAAATAATGCTTAGCATTTTTAAAAATAAAGCATTTTAAAATTAAAGTATGTATATTTTTAGACATAATGCTAATGCACTAGTGCACTAATTTAATAGAAGACCATGTAGTATAAACATACATTTTATGTTTGTCAGAAAGCCAAACGATTCATGAGACCTGCTTTCCTGAGATATTCACCTTCCTGTGATGGCCTGGAACCAAACCTGTCTTATCTCTGAGGCATGCCTGTATTACTCCAAGGCAGTTTCAGAGAGATGGGAAGAGCCAGCCCAAAGGTAAGTGGTACCAGGAAGAGTGTGATGAACAAGAAGTCACTAGAATATCCAAGGATAAAGTTACTTATAACAATATACCTATTTTACACTGAATAAACCACAATCCCTGCTCTCCAGCAACTTCCAGAGAGGAGGCAAGAACACTTAACCTTATCACTTAAAAGTTTATAAAATATTCTTTTTTGTATGATCTCACTTTTCATAATAGTTCTGTTACGTAGGTCAATAGCTATTGTTGCTCCCATTTTACAAATAAATAAACTGAGGCTTGTAAAGGCTGAGTGACACACAATGATCACGTGTCTACGTGTCAGGAACTGGACCCAGGGTTGCTAAACCCAGATGTAGTGCCCTTTCAATCCTTTGGCATAAGAGAAAAAAAAAAACACTTTTCTTCAACCATCTTCAGATCTCCAGCTGTGACCTTATAATTAGCTAACAAAAGACAAATTAATGAGAAAAAACACAGAAGTTTATGAACAGGCACATTGTGCATACACAGGGGAGCACTTAGCAAAGAGTAACTCAAAAGGGGGCTAGAGCTTGGGCTCATACAGTGTCTTAAAATTAGAACATATTTTTAGAGAAGTGGGAAAACCAAGGAAAGGATGTTGAAATTGTGGGAAGACAAATATATTGGGAAATTAATGGTAGGTACACAGTAGTTTTAGCCAGGTCTGCTATGTAAATTACTCTGGTGTAGTTTTAGGGCTGATAATGGTTCTACAGTTGTCTTCAGTGATTAATGTGTGTCCTTCTTGGTAGAGAGGGGAAGGGGGACAAGTTTACAAATGTTTGTCCTGCTTTTAGGCAAATGGGGGAAGGACAAAGGGCTTTTTTTGTATCTGCTTCTTTTCAATTACTTTCAGCTCAAAATAATCCTTACACCAAAGTGGCATATTTTGATGGCATATTCTCCTATCTTTCACTACCATGCTGCCTCTTAAAATGTACCACAGGTACACTGGTGGTCTAGTTCCTCCTTGGCTTGCGTTCTTGGGAATCGACCTTTGGCGGAAGTCCAGTGGTTTTGCTGCAGACTATGGCTATGGCAGTAATAGGCCACCAGCTCTTAGCTTAGTGACAGCTCAAGTCATTGGTGGGCACAATGCCATGAAATAATTTTTTTTTACTCTCTTAGAATAAAGGGCCTGAACTTTGGGGACCACAAGGGATCCCACAAAGATTTGGCCCAGCTTAGGATATGTCTGCTGGCCTCTGGAGCAGCCAGACAAATGGTTATGACCTGCCTGTGCTTCCGCTGGGAGGTCTAGCTCTGCCTGGTGTGCCTACCAGCGTGACAGCAATATCAACTTCAGGTTTCATTTCTGTCTCAGTCTCTGCCCTCAGTATGTCATCTGAAGACTGGTGTTTGGTACACACTTGGATCCTTAGTAGTTCTTAACTTTTTCAAATCAAGAACATTATCAGAAATTTTGAATCATTATACACAGGGTAAGGAAGGAAGGAAGAAGTAAGGCTTGCTTGAGTGTGGTTGGTAGGGCACGTGAATATCTCGCACAAGACGGGCAGCAATTTGAACATTTCATCTAAAATGTCATATGGTGTGCTTGGGTGTGATATTGTTATGTCACAGAATTGCATGCTTATGATTTCGTAATAAAACAGGGGCGTTATTTGTACCAGACTCTGTATATTGGTGACTGAGCCACCCAGTGAGCAGGCAGGCAGCACTTAAGAATGTAGAAGTGAAAGATCTCTTAGATATCTGATTTGCAATTAAGATCAGTCAATTGTTTCAAGCACTGACTCATTTGTACCTATTATCAAAAATGGAAACTGTTTAATTAGGATTTTGAAGTTCTGGAAAGGAGAGAAAGACTTGAAAGAAATGAGCTCCAGCCAGGGTTTTGAACCCAAACCAATGAACTTACTGTGTAAAGCACCTGGGAGAATAATTAACTGGCTTTAATCTTTCTTTTCAGATTGTTGTTATCTGACTATATCTTAAATAAAAAGGGTTTTTAAATGTTTTTCAAGTTTTCTCTTTTTAGAGTTCTTTAAAATAATGAAGTGGTTCAGCTTTTATTTAAAGGGCCAGGGAACCTTTTGAAAGAGATAAAATATTCATTGTAGTCTTTGCTTTTATTGCTAACTCATAAACTTTTTAGATCAAGGGTCATGAAAGTAACTGAATTAAACTAATAAAATATAGTATATTTGTTTCCAAACTACAGTGTTAATTATCTTTAAAAAAATGTACATGACTTCTTCCTCCCACATATTCAAAGTCAATGTACACATATTTTCCACAGAATATTGTCTCATGAGAGCAGAGGATGATGGGGCAATGCTGTAGTTCTGTTAGAGGCAGCTTCCACTGAAATGGAGGAGTGATTACTTCAGACTTCTTATGACATGGTATGGAGTTGGCAAGTACGTGGAGTCAGAATAATTTGCTATTCTTCTCTTCCCTGTATTCCCCATTCCTGGGCATAGACTCAGGTGAGAGAGGCTTTGCTTTGAGCCCCATGAAGTCAGGAGCCCTGAAACTGCAAGGTACAGCAGAAACGCACCAACCGGTAATTCTAAAGATGCACTCCCTACCTAACCCTGCCAGTCCCAGGGAGGTCCTTCTCCACACGTCTCCCCCATGGCCTCAGAACAAAACCTACTGGCCTGAATTCCATGTATGATTGCTGTGCTGCGAGCCCAGGGGACAGTCACTGTTTCAGGGTACCAAGAAGAGATGAGTAGTGGTAGCACTCAGGTAAAAGGAAAGGCGAATTCATCCTTCTTCTCAGAAAATGAGAATGCAATAGATTCTTGAATAACGAAGCATCAGTTTCCAAGTAGTGCCAATGTCCATTTTCCAGCCTCAATTTGTGTTCCAAATCATGTTTCTGAAATTACCGACAAATCGCTGTGGAATTTGCAACAGGTGCACATAGTGGCTGAAAAACATTTCACAATATTAGGCAACTAATGTTATTCTAAATTGGTATATATATGCATATATGAACTGAGATCCTGAGTCAAATTAGAATTGCAAATAGTTTCATTTCTATAAAAGTATTTTAAAAGACTAAATTTTATAATTTATTAAATTTATTAAGTGTTAAAAATACTTTGACAAGTTTCTAATACATACAAATATGATTTATAGTTTAACTCTAATTCTAATTAAGATTTTTAACTGTTTTATTGAAAAGAACTCTGGAAAACTTAGAATTCTTTAACTTTTTTCTCTTGCATTTGCTTTAATTTACATTTGGAAGAAAATATATTCACATTCTAAACAGTTTGAATAAAACTATAGTATTACTTTCTAATCCTTCAGATCAATGTGAATTAATATATCAAAACATGGTTGAAACAGTAAATACCTTGGGGACTTATCTTCCTGGCTCTGGAACTCTGGGCAAGGGGGCTGGTGTAGGGCTGAGACTCCTTGCTCCCACGATATCCCTCCCGAATTTTTATCTACCACACGGGATGTGGGACCAGCCCGTTCCATGCCTCCATCCTTCCTGCCAGTCCAAATGAAATGTAATTTCTTTACTTCCATAGTTTTCAGACTTCCATTCAACTCGATTTCTGATGGTCCTGAGTGATCGTTGTTCTATATTTCAGTTGTAATTTTGATGTGGTGAGGAGGCGAGCTGTGTTTACCTCTGTTGCCATCTTGACTGAAGTCTGACCTCATTCTTTTTTCAGCTAAGTATTTTTCCAATGTATACACATATTACATCTACTTTATCCAATCATCTATCAATGGACACTTAGGTTGCTTCCATTTCTAGGTGATTATAAACAATGCAGCAGTGAACATAGGGGTGCATATTTTTTTTCAAATTATTGTTTTGAATGTCTTTGGATAAATACACAGAAGTGGAATTGCTGAGTCATAAGATAGTTATATTTTTAATTTTTTGAGAAACATCCACACTGTTCTCCACAGCAGCTATACCACTCTGCATTCCCATAAACAATGCAGTAGAGTTCCTTTTTCTCCACATCCTTGCCAATACTGTTTATTGATTTACTGATAACCATTCTGACAGGTGTGAGGTAGTATCTCATTGTGGTTTTAATTTGTATTTCTTTGATGATTAGTGATGCTGAGCGTCTTTTCCTTTGTCTATTGCCATCTGTATGACCTCTTTGGAAAAAATATATGTTTATTATTTGATTTTTCTAAAAGCTTTTGCACCAAAAATACTCTAAAGCGTTTTTTTTTTTTAAAGCAGCAGTTCTTAACCCACACTGAGCATCACAATCAGCTGTGGACCTTTCAGAAAAGAGATTTCTGAGCAGTCCATAGGTCTGGGTGCTGTCCAGAAATCTGTGTTTTCCTAAAGCCCTGTAGCTGATTCTGAATGTCACCCAGGTTTGGGAAACTCTGCTGAGAGCATGTTTGCAAAATAGGAGAAGAATCAGATTGTTTTTGCTCTGTATTTTTGGTTTAGAATTTTGTGGTAATTATCAATAATGTCTTAATCAGGGCTTAGCTATTTACCCAAAGAGTTTCATCATGAAATTGGGGGATTTTAAGGACAAACCCAGCAGTAGTGAAGAATTCTGCTTGCCTGACGCAGCAGTTTAGTGAGACGCTGCCTGCCCTTGAAGCCATGCTGCAGGAGTCAATTCCTGACTCTGATCCATCTGTGGCTGGTGAGTCAGCAAGGCTCTCAGTGTCGGCCTCTGGTTTCTCTTCTGTAAAATGTGTACATTTGGTCTTCTTCACACAGTGCTGAGGATTAATGAACAAATGCAGTAAAAATGTTCTTATAAGCTAGTAAGTGTCATAATTCTGAATACTATTCTCATTATGTATTTGAAGCCTAATTGTTTCTCCATTTATTATAGCTTTTAAAGGTAATTTCACATTTAGACTATATCATTTTTAAAATTTTTGTAAAAATTTTATTTATTTTTTAGAGAGGGGAAGGGAGGGAGAAAGAGAGGGAAACATCAATGTGTGGTTGTCTCTCATGCACCCCCTACTGGGGACCTGGTTCACAATCCAGGCATGTGCCCTGACTGAGAATTAAACTGGTGACCCTTTAGTTTGCAAGCCGGTGCTCAATCCACTGAGCCACATCAGCCAGGAGGACTATATCATTTTTATATGTTACCACCAGTCTGTTTATCTATCTATCTATCTATCTATCTATCTATCTATCTATCTATATCTTACTTATGTGTCTACCCATCTATCCTACCATCTTCCCTATGAACTAAAACAAAGCATAAACTTAGGTCACTTGAGAGTACCCTGTTTCCCTTTATTAGAGCCAATATCAGCATCAGGCAGCTCACAGGTATTTCAGTGGAACCCTACACAACATCTAAGACAATATAAAAATAGCTGTCCTGACGATGAACAGGAGTTACACACATCTTTTAAAGGCAAACGAATAATTATGTTCCATATGATCTAATATAAACATTTACATCTGCTAAACATATATCTTTCATAAATTCTGGCAAAACCAAATACAATTCACAAACAGTAATATTATGCAATTGCCTTATTTTCTGATGCATATTGTATGCTGTTATTTCACTACACGTACCAAGTAAAGTCATGTTTATCTCACATAAATACATCCTGTATATTTTAAATAAAGTTATAGAAGTCAGCACAATATTTTTAAAACCACATATGTTTGAGAAAAATGCCAAAGGGGAGAAAATTAATTTTGATTTTAGTAGAATGTTTCCTGAGCTGGAACAGACTCCTGAATTGCTGGCGGCATTCACACCTCTTCATTATCGCCGTTAGCAAATCTTTATCTACCTCTGGAGTCTGTAAAAGCATAGTGTATTAAAGAGATGCCAAATTCATGTACAATTCCTGATACAGTGTTATGAAAGTGATTCATTAATGTGCAATATTCAAACCACCATGATGAAGTGCGGAGTCTAAATCAGTTCGCAGAAGGTGGTTCTCATTTACCTGTTTTCACATTCTCTTCCTTTAAATAAGTAAAATCATGACTACCATAATTCTAGAGCACATTTCAAGCTGAGAGCATTATTTTGATTTAGTTACCATCTAATCATGTTCTAAATCCTGATTCTCTGGGCAGGTGGCTTTCACACCCTAGACTGAGGACAACTATACGAATTACACCATGTACACACCTTTCTTACCCATAGCAAACACACACACAACTTTTGAAATAATAGATTTTCTTATTATTACAATTTTTACTTGTATTTTAATTTATTTTATTCTATATTCTATATCTTTATAAAATAGTGGTCACTCAATTAAATTAATTTAATGTCTCACCAATGTGCAGCTGGAAATATGGCCTTATCAGTGGTTTTCAAAATCACTTGGAGCGTTCAGTTTGGCAGCAATAACCCCAAACTGGAACAGTCAAAGATTAGCATGGCACACACACAAAGCATCCCAAGTTAAAAACCATAAAATCAGTTGGGGAACTGTTTACGGATGGACGAATGGATAAACAGAAAGCAGTGTGTACAAACAATGGAGTATTATTCACTCTTTAACAGGAAGGACATTTTGACACAAGCTACATCGATGAATCTCAGATAAGCCGCTCACAAAAGGACAAATACTGTGTGATGCCACAGGTATAAGACTACTAAAACAGTCAAATTCATAGAGACAGAAAATAGAACGGTAGTTGCCAAGGGCTGGGGGAAAGAAGAATGGCAAGTTTCTGTTTGGTGGGGAGTTATTGTTTAATGGGTATAAAGTTTCAGTTTGGCGAGATGAAAAGTGGTAATGGTTGTACAAAAACATTGAATAGAGCAAATGCCACCAAATTTTACACTCGAAAATGACTAAGATAGTAAGTTTTATTATGTGTATTTTACCTCAATTACAAAACAATGTATTTAAATCATTTGAGGAAACACAGATTGTATTGCTATCCTTCAGATTTATGCATCACAGTAGGGACCCTGAATCTGGGAAGTTTTAAGAACTACCCAGGTGAATCTGATGCAAAGCAGTGTTGGAACCATTGCTTTATTATTATAATAAAGTTTAAGAATGTCACCATGTTTTCTAAAGTTTAGAATGCCACCATGTCTTCCTCTTCCAGCACCCAAATTCTTTTTTTATTTCTCTGAGAAAAACAAAAAATGTGGGACAAGATTCTGCAGAAGCTTAACTTTGACCTTGATCACGATTTTTTAAAAAAATACTGCCGAAGAATTTTTGAAGTGACAAACTAGTTTTAAAGTATGTGATTACAGGCATGGATATTGAATAAAAAGAAAGAAACTTTTCTAGCAGTGATAAAATTAATATTAAAACACACAAGGCCTAATGCTGGCTCTCCTATTTCTTTGTAGTCAAAATCAAGGACTTCTGTCAATTGCAAAAAATCTAATGTCCTAGTCTGTTTAGTTTTGCTGCCATAACAAAGTAGCAGACACTGGGTCACTGATAAACAACAAAGCTTCACGTGTTCTCTACCGAGCTATCTGAAAAACAAATATTTCTCCCAGTTCTGGAAGTCAGAAGTCCAAGACCATGGCACTAGCAGATTGAATGTCTGCTGAGAGCCTGCTTCCTAGACCGAATCTTCTCTGTAGTCCCGCAGGTGGGAAAGGGTGAGGGAACTCTCTAGGACCTCTTTTATAAGGACACTAATTTTATAAGGACACCGCCCCAAACCCCTGATCCGAACGCTATTACACTGGGTGTTAGGATTTAACCTGAATTTGAGGGGACACAAACATTGGGACCATAGCAACTATCTTGTTCTCTTTGCCTTTTATATACCAAGTCCTTTACATGCAGGGATTCATCTCAATCACAATTCCACAACTAGAGTTTACATCTCTATTTTACTGATAAGGAATGGAGGTTTAGAGATGTCAGTGCTCAGTGTTACCTAGCTCGGACTGGGTGGAAACCTTATCTACTTGGCTCCAAACCTTCAGACTTTTCAACACTGCCCTGCTTCTCTGCAGGATTTCATTCTATTCTTCCATAGCACAGTGGAACAGACATCATCACTGTCATTTTAAAAATTAAAAAAAAAAACACCTCAGGGAGATGACTTTATGAAGGTCACACAGGAAGCCTTCCACACTTTGATTTAACTTTTATCCATAAAATAGAGCTATTTCACCTCTGAGAAATATATTGAAGAAACCAAATAAAATTGAATGTCATTAAAATAATGCAAGAATGAGTAAAATCTTGATTAATAAGAAAGTGCCAGGCAGCTATGGCTAATTGAAGGTTAACTAGAAGCTTCTTTTTGTTTAACCTTTAATGCTAAATATCCTTCCAAAATAGATTGAGTCACATCCTGATTTATGTTAGCTTAGTGTAGTGAACACAATTAAATCTTTCCTTTAGTGTTTTTTTTCCAACCTCTGTATCTCCTTGCAGATGTAGTCCATACAAAATACAAGAAATTGATTTGAAAATTTATGGAGGACAGAAAAAAATTGAAATTAGTCTCTAATTGACCAAGTCTCTAATGGCAAATGTATGGTCTCTTCCTTCAAAATAAGCACAAAAACAGTTCCAGGTCTGGTTTGTTTCTTTGATTGACTGTGTCAAGGAAGTTGGTATGTAGAAGACAATCATACAATTAAATGGTATTTTATGCCCTTCCCCCTCCAAATGAAATATTAGAAAAATTAATGTTTTTCTGCTTACATAGACTATTCCCCTATATCAAGAAAAAGATTCATTTATGACACTGTAGATTGTTCAGAGGTTACAAAATTTAACTTCCTCATTTACTATATTAAGGATGTAGATTTCTCACAGGAAATCAGTCATATTGCTACTGTCTCAATCTCTCATTACAGATGAAAAGAAAATTGTGTGGGACATGCCAAATGATCTTGCAGGGAGAGCCACAACTAGACACCTAATTCAAAAAGTTTGGCAGACATGAGTCTCATTTCTATCATATTGCCTGGAACAGCCAATATGGTGCGCTTGGTGTCTACTTGCAAAGAGTTAACAAATCCATGTAAAAACCAGAACTTATATTTTCTAGCAGAAAATCTGGCTTCATGTCTGTGAGTGTTATTTATGTTATTAAGGGGGCTAAATGTCACTTATATTTATCACCACATTTGCGAAGCTGGATATCAGAAACCTTATTCTTCAAAGCTGTTACATTCTGTGGTTGGAGATATATTCTACCAAACCACCCCTGTCTGTAACACTTGCCAAGGTGATGACAGAGAGAGAGAGTTGCCTAACCTGATGAAACTTCATTTCCAAAATTGTTCTACCTCATCTAAGTAAGTCTGAGTCAGCATCTCTCTTTCCTGCTCTTTTCCATCTGTTATCCTTTCACACTTGCCTAATTTATCACTTGTCTGGTACTCTGGCTATCTACTGCATTGCTCAAAAGAGAAAGAAAACATCCTATCTTTAATATTTTAATAAAATAGATACGAATAATTTAAAAAGCCTGTGCCACGGCACCATGGCTCCCCCTACCTTTACCACCAGCAGTTCCAACGCGGAAGAGGAGCATGAGCTTGAGGAGGGGCCCGGGAAACAGGGAAAACCTGTTTAGAGGCTTGTTAAGCTCCTCCCACTAAACTGGCATTAGCTGAAAGCTTACTTTTCCCTGAAGATGTTAAAAGATACAAAACAATACTTCTCTCACCTTGAAAAAAGTCACATAATCTACAAAATGATCATTTCTCTTGAGCCCATCCTAGAGCTGAGGTCACAAGGCAATCAGGTAAATGTCTCAACAAGGACAAGCCTCATCCAGAAAGAGCCAGGGTAAGCATATTTATTCGCCTTTGGCTGAGCATGGGATGTACAACAGCAACAACAAAAAATGGGTTAAAAAAAAGAAAAATAAACAGCTAAAGTTTAACAAATGGTGAATTCCCACTGTGGCCCAGGGCTTCCGTTTAGAAGAGCTGGTGGAGCCAGACACAAGGGGAATTCATACTCACACTCCGTAAACCACAGGCCTCCATCGGGCACTCACAAAATACCTGAGGCAGCCCAAGTGACAAGGCAGAGCAGTCCCTCAGTGGCACAGGCAGAAAGGAGGCAATGGCAGCTGCTGGTGACCAGGGTACAGCTGTGCTACTTCTCTGAATTGTTCTCTCCCGCAGAACAAAAGGTTTAATCTGCCAGGGAGGGGAAATAAACCCTCTCGGTCCAAGAGCATGGGTCTTAGATATGTTGCTTCTGGTGCAGGAACAGAAGTAATACCTGTCTGCCTCTGGGAAGAGGGGAGGAAGGATATAGAAATATATTGTTGTAAGTTTCGTATACTTACATGAAATGGTATAATATTATTTAAATGTCGAAAATAAGATAAAAATATGTTATAAACACTAAAGCTATCACAAAAATATATAATTTATCTTATAAATAACAGTAAAATAGAACATAAATGTTTAAGAAAAAAAGGCAGGAAAAACAAAGAACAGATGAGGCAACAGAATAAAATTATCAAAATGTAGCTTTAAATCCAACCACATCAGTAATTACACTAAATAAAAAATTCCAAAAACCACAATTAAAAAGCAGATATTATCAAGTTGAACCCAAAAGTAATTTTCAAGTATATGCTATCTATAATACATTCTCTTTAATATAAATACATATATAAGTTAAAAGTAAAGGCATAGAAATTATTTCTTGAAAATATCAAAAATGATGCTGGAATGACTATGTTAATATGAAAAAAGTAGACTTATGAATTGGAAATATTGAAAGGGATAAAGAGAAACAGTACAAAACATTAAATAATTCATCAACAATTCATTGAGAAGATATGACAATCTCACATATAGAAATATCCCAAAACAGAACATATACATTCATAAAGCTAAAGCAATAGAACTGAAAGGAGAAATAGACAAACCCACAAATATAGTTGGAGTTTTCAATACTTCTCTCTCAGAAATAAATAGAACAGGTAGATACATAATCAGTAAAGATATAAAAGACCTACATAACAATAACAACCAATTTGATCTAAATGATAGATTATTCACATGCAACAGCAGAATTCACAATCTTTTCAAGTTTACATGTAACATTCAGAAAGATATATTATGTGTCGTAAACAAACTCCAACAAATTTAAAATAATTAAAATAATACACAGTATGTTCTCTGACAATAAGAGCTTTAAACTAACAATCAGTAAGAGAAATGTATATGGAATGTTCAAGTATCTGAGAGTTAAACAACATAAATATCACATAGGTCAAAGAAGAAGGCACAAAGAAAATTAGAAATATTTTGAAATGAATAAAAAAGAAAACCTAACTTATGAAAATGTGTTAGATGTAGCTAAAGCAATGCTTAGAAGAATATTTCTGCTTTTAAAAGCTAATATTGGAAAATTTTAGAGTGCTTGAACTAGTAAAAGAGGAGCCAATTAAACACAACACAAACAGAAAGAATGAACTAAAAGTAAGAGCAGGAATAAATAGATTAGAAGATATAAAAAAAATCAATGAAATCAGTGAAACCTAAATCCAGTTTCTTGGAAAAAATCAAAATTGAAAAATATTTAGCCAGACTTACCAACACAGGGAAAGCAAGAAAGAAGTAGGGCCAGGTGGGAGGGAGTGGGGAGGGGGCAACTTCAGTATCAGAAATAAATGAGGGTACATAAACACACCTGCTACAAAAATTAAAAGGATAGTAAAGGATTATTATGAGCAATCTTTATTCTTTACAGGTTGCTCATTTAGCAACCAGTAAATTCAATAACTAAGATAAACTAGGAAAAAATACCTTGAAAGACACAAATCACCAAAACTTTCTCAAGAGGAAGTTGATAACATACGCAGTCCGATATCTATCAAAGAAATTTATTCACAGTGAAACCCATTCAACCAATAAAACTTCAGACCCAAATGGCTTCACTGGAAAATTCTACCAAACATTTAAAGCACCAATATTACAAAGTCTTCTTACTTTTCAGAATATAGAAAAGGAGGAAACAGTTTCAAATTCACTGTAGAGGCCCATATTAATCTAATTCCCAAATCTGGCAATTTTATAAAAACCATAAATTTTTAAAAATGGTTTGATTAAAGAGAGTTTAAAAAATAAATTTATCTATAAAGCAATATGATGCTAATTTTTTAAAAGACAGGCAAGTTTGAAAAACTCCAAACAAAGGAATTTATGGAAATTACTGTGTCTGTTTGTAGTCTGTACCCTATGGATCAATTGCCTTTTTTGGCTTTAGTTGGGGAAAAATTTGAATATGTTAAAGACAGTTTGTGAAAATATTGGTAAGGAGAAATAATTGCAGATGGGAGAGGAAATGTGATGGGGCTAGTGTCCATGGGAAGAATTGTGATTCAGACCCATAGTGGAGAAACACTCTAACATTGTTGGACAGATGCCTCTTCTGTGGAAATTAAGCAAAAGCAGTAAGCATAGGTATGCACACAGATGAGTGTAGATGAGCATTGTAAGTTGTTATAGGTCTGAACATTCAGAAAGTATCTTGCTGCTCCTCAAAGTTTTTATTTTAAATGTTTCATAGCTTTTTATAAACCAAGTTCTGAAAAGCTGAGGGCAAAATAGAAAAGTTGCCGAATAACAATGCATAATAATAATAAAAATAATAACAGGCATTAAATTCTCAAAGGCAAAAATTCTAAGGGAGATGAGTACCCCTTGTATTATCAGGATTAGGAACATAATGTTTCACTTGACAAAATACATTTTAATTAAATATATATATATATATATCTCAAATAAAAGGCTTTATGTACTTTGTGGGTCAATATCATAATATAAAAAGAAAAAGCTACATTTTTAACCTTGATTTTTAGAGAGAGAAGCACTGCTTTGCTGTTCCACTTATTGAAGCATTCACTGGTTGCTTCTTGTAAGTGTCCTGACCAGAGATGGAACCTGCAACCTTGGGTATCAGGATGATGCTCTAACTGATTTTATTCTAGGCTGTAAAGCCTGCCAATTCAGTTAAACAAGAGGCTATGGCTAAATGCGTTGTTAAAAATCTCTGAAGACTGTGCCATGTAATATGTTATTCCTTTCTCCTGATAACTTTATTTCTTTCTCAGATTTTCCAAATGAAGAATGAAACATCATTGTGGTAACAAAATGAGGTAAGGCTTCAAAGTGTGAGTGGGTGGTTAGGCAGAAGAACGCTGCTGACAATTTTTTTTAATGTAGGTTGGAGTCCCACATACCATTTTTTAAAAAGTCATATCTATTACTCTCAATCACTTATTGCTAAAAATGAAAGTCACAGGATATAAATTGTCAGAGAAGCAGTCAAGAGACTTCCTTCAGATTTTCATTGCATAAAATTAATTGGTTCATTTGAAGTTGGAGGATTGTCTAGGGGTTCCTGATAAATGCTCTTTACAAACCTTGGAGCAGTAGGTTTTGAAGTGAGAGGGAGATCTATTTATTAGTACAAGCTGTTGCATTGGCATTTATAATTTGGTTCCACTAATTCCAGAAATAAATACTCATCAGAAGTTACATGGTTTGCCAATAAAATAAATGTGAAACAGAACTAGTGTGCAGAGGAGAATGTTGCTCTTAGTTGAAATACTTTTTTCTTTGCCAAGACCAGAAATTCTAAGTAAATGTATTTGTCCTGTTATGATGCAGAGTGTACATGATGCTTTCATCCTGGTCACAGAGCTTCCACGAAGGGAGAAGGCCCTTCGTGTCATATGGTTCTCCTTCCTGTGAATGAGGCCGTCCAGAGGCATGCTGTTTGATTTTCAAGTTATGCCAACAACAGCCTCTGAAAATTCCAAGACAAGTCACAGGGCAAGAAGGAACTAGAAGAGTCACGATGCCATCCTGCCACCAATATTTAGAATATGTATTATATTACGGTAAACAGTCCTTAGACTGGGATCACCGCTGCAGCACACGCTGCTTGGGTTTAGGGCTGATGTGGTGGGAAGTGGCCTAGTACGGGGATCACTCAGACCTGAATAAATGGAAGATATACACACTTCGTGAATGGCTTTAGTGTTTATAACATATATTTTTATCTTGTTATTCTCTACATTTAAATGATATTATGCCATTTCATATATAAGAAACTAAAAATATTTCTACGGGACATTTTTATGGAACATAATAAAATGATTCTAAAATTCAAAGAGAAAAGTAAGGTTTTAAAAGAATCAAAAAATATTTAAAGAAAAATATGAGGTAGAAAGCTTGCTCTATAATAAGACATTATACAGCTATGATAATTAAAATGCTGTTTGATTGGCAAAAAAAAAAATAGACAAATAGGTGATGAAATTGAAGGAAGTTATCTGGAAACAGACCTGCACATATGGGAACTTGGTAGAGAGAAAACTTATTTGGGGAAAAGATGGATAATTCAGATGTAGCATTGATCAACAAATGTTGATGGACCAAGTGAACATCCATATGCTAAAAAGAAACAAAAAAATAAACTTTGACCCATATTTCATACCTTATATAAAAGTTAACTAAAAATGGCTTATAGAACTAAATGTAAAAGAATAAAAACTATAAAATTCCAATACAAAAACCTAATAGAATATTTTGTGGCCTTTTGGTTAGGCAAAGAGTTCTTAGATGCAACATCCAAAGCATAATCCCTAAAAGAAATACATGTATTAATTGTCTTTATCAAAATTAAAAACTACGAAAGACTATGCTAAGTGAATGAGAAGACAAGCCACAAACTTAGAAGGGCGAAAATGACCATTTTTGCCCAGTTAAGGAATCCTCTAATGGAAATTCTTTGTCTGGAGCTCCTTTACTGAAGTGGCCAAGACTTTGTCTGATCTATATAATGGTCTGGGACTCTCCCTGCCTAATTCTGTTTCCCTCCTGTATCCTTTCCCAAGTTTCATATTCATGTCAGGGTCTGAACCCAATCCTGCTTTCTTCCCTTTATCTTCAGAGGTTTATCCACCAATAAACTCCTTGCTCTCTTCACTCTGACTTGTCATCTGCTGTCCAGAGGATACATACTAACATTGTACTAAACACTAAAAGATAATGGATCATAACCATGAGACTGAGTAAACGAGTTTTGGACTCAAGAATGTTACACATAATAAATCCACCAAGTATAAAAGTAATAGAAACAGCCCCGGCTGGTGCGGCTCAGTGGACTGAGTGCCGGACTGTGAAGTAAAAGGTTGCTGGTTCAATTTCCATCAGGGCACCTGCCTGAGTTGCTGGCCAGGTCCCCAGTAGGGGATGCATGAGAGGCAACCACACATTGATGTTTCTCTCCCTTGTCTTTCTCCCTCCCTTCCCCTCTCCCTAAAAATAAATAAATAAAATTTTTTAAAAAGTAATAGAAACTCATTTCATAATAGCAAAGATCTGAAAAAATATAACCCCAATATGAATTTTGAATTACAGTTCTATGGATTAGCCTGTTCAACCTTCCCCTATGCACACCTGCAATAATTAGAGGAATTTAATCCATTTTCAGGAAATATCACAACCACTCCATATCACCACTACATCTTCCTGTCAAACCATATGGCTGATGGAATAGGTGAATTAACTAATGAAAACCTGACACTTTTAATATGATTTTTGTGTGTTATTGAGAATAGTTAGAAATATCTTGAAAGAGAAGACTGATAAATATGGCTTACTATATTAGATATTGAAACAATGTAAAATAAAACTTTGAAAGTATAGAATGTAGAAATACACAAATATACACACAGATAAATTGAACATGTGAGAAAATATTTTAAATACATTATATTGGTATAATATTCCGTATATTAATATTCTTATGGGCCTGGTGACGTAGCTTAGTTGGTTAGAGCATCATCCTTGTGCAGCAAGGTTGTAGGTGTGATCCCCGGTCAGAGCACATAAAGAATCAACCAATGGATGCATAAATAAGTGGAACAACAAATCGATGTTTCTCTCTCTTTCTCTCAGAAAAATCAATAAATAAATTTAAAAAAAGATTTTTTAGGAACACAGGCACTTCTATTTCTATATAAATAATGCAAAACTTTTACAATATTTTAGGGTAATTTGGCAATATGAAATAAATTCCTTAGAAATACACATTTTAATATGGCTTAGGAATTTCACTTGTAATACTTAATCCTAAAGTAATAGAATGTGCATTCTTAGAATGCACATCAAATTTAGTTTTCAGAGTCTTTATCATAGTATTGTGTATAATTGAAAAAAAAATGAAAATTAAATATGTGATTAAAATTAGGTTACTGGATAAACAAATTATGGTTTATATAAAATGATATATTCTCAACATTAAAAACAATATTGTAATATTATAATTATTAACAAGGAAATTATTTATAGCATACTAAGAGAAAATATGAAATATATGTGAGGAATACTATCAGGTTCTGAATATTTAGTACAAATGACTTTCATCAAAACAGTGTGTTCCGAAGTTTAAGTAACATACTAAATGAGAAAATGTAAATGACAATGAGTTATTTATTATACAAATCATTATCATGGCTAAAATTAAAATATCTAACATCACTGCGTGCTGTCGAGGAGGTGTGTCAAATGGAACTTCCTTGGTCATTTTGCTCCAGGCCTGCTTCAAAGCTCTCAGTTTAAAGCGACATGACTGCTTTACTCCAGGGGAGTCCCTTTATCTCATAACATCTCTTTCTTGATTTTATACACTGTTTGTCTTCAAAAACTTTCTCAGAAGGGTGAATATAATGCAAAATTTATGAATTCTTACATATTTAAAATTACCTCTTTTACTTTCACCGTTGATCAATATACTTCAGTTACTTAGCAAACATCATGTTTTAAAAAATTTCCCAAATAGATGGTTTTATTACTTAACATCCAATATTGCTAATAGTAAGTCTGATACAAGTTTGTTTTAATGTCTTTTCCATTTATAGATGAGCTAGGGATATGTGAGAGGGTCACCTGGTGCAGGATCTATGTTTTCGAGCTTTTGGTCACCCTTGCCTTTACCCAGGAAGCAGGCCTCCTGACTCCACTGAAGGTTAGTTCTACACCTATTATGAAATATGGCTCTCTTTGCTTTATTTTACCTAGTGAAACATCAACATGTATAAAACTGCTTTTACTCTTCCAAAAATGTATTTATCTCCCTCCCTTCCTCTCCTTAACCCTGTCTCATAGTTTTCATTGTTTAGTATAGGTTCTTAAAAAAATAGGTTTTATTTCTATATAGTATCAAAGGAATGAAAAGTGAATGTATATTTTACATTTACTTTTTTGAGTAGGAATTCCATGTCACTTTGAAAATGAATACAGGGGCAGGTAAATGAAAGGACCTTTCATTCTAGCCACTTATTTTAAGAACCAATTGCAACATTCCAATTTTGCCCTCAGAATTTCTCATTCTACTTTTTATTATGCCATTTTGTTTCCTGTTTTGGGGTATATATGAATATAAGTTAAAAATAATTGTTATCTGACACTTTGCCTACATTTTTAATAATTCAGACCAAATGATTGTGTTTCCTAAAGAAGTTAAGATTAAAGGAATTGACCAGAAGTTCCCTATCATAATTTTAATTTTTCAAATCTCTATAAATTCTTCAATAGAGATGAATTTCAATGCCTTTAATGATTGGCACTACAGAATTGAAAGAACTTCAAAAAACCACTGTCATCAATCATGCATGGCAGTTTTTTACCCAGACACATGTTAAAGGATTTAACGAGTTCTTATGATGTATGCACCTTGAAATTTCTGAGTTTGATTTAAAAGAGTTCACTAGGATATAATTAACTCAGAACTTAGAGCCTTGTGCATAATTTAGAGGCAATTACAGTTCAAGGAAATAATAAGCCAACTTTTCAAATTCAAACAAAAAAACAATCTAGAAAAATAGAATTAATCACTGTCAATTACTGAGTTAAAATATCTAACTTATTACCTGAAATACTCCCACATAATCATATTCAACTTTAACTGAGCCAATAATTGTAGTCATCTTTAGGGATGTGCAGGCATTAAAATCTCAAAAAATCATAAAACACATGAGGGAGCTACTATTTAAAAAAAAATAAGGAGGGAGCCTGGGTGAAGAAGGTGAAAGGATTAAGAGAAAGAAAAAAAAAAACCCCTCATAGACACAGGCAACAGTATGATGATTACTAGAGGGAAAGGGGAATGGGGGAAGGTAGAAAAGGGTAAGGAGGGGATAAATTGGTAATTAAAAGAGACTTGACTTTGGGTGGTGAACACACAAGACAATATACAGATGATGCATTATAGAATTGTACAACTGAAAGCTATATAATTTTATTAACCAATATCACCCCAATAAAGAAGAAAAAGAAAAAAATTAAAATTAAAAATACCCACTTAAACTTTTCACTTACAAAGTCTGTAATGTAGTTTAAAATCCTCATCTGTGTGTTATAAATCTGAGACTTGTGATAATTTGAAATAGTTCTAAGGCAAAATATAATTTTGTACAAACTTTGGAAAATTGGTTTGAAAAATCAATAGTAGGAATCCTGTTTGTTCCCTTAAGTGTTTTTAACATGTCTTATGAGATCTTGTTTGGACACTAATTGCATTTTAAAGCAACCATTATACTAACTACAAATCTTTTGCAATGTCTCATTAATAGAGCCTGGAGTTTTACGTGTTGTGACATTTAAAAATAGTAAAATCATTTTAGATTTTTTATTAAATTCAAACTAGTTTCTCCTCCCTGATTAGTACAAACGAATGGAAATTTTACTGTACCTAACAGTAGTTGTAAAGCCATTGCTCACATGAATACTCACTAAGACTATGAAATGACATTATTTCTGTAATCCAATGATGAAAAATTAAAGGGTTGAAAGATAAGTTGTGAAGATTTATTCATCAAGATTAAACATTTACTTTATTTGAAATAGAAGTCAGCTCTACGACGGCCCATAAATTGAAGAACACAGTGTCCGCGCTTGTCCCCTCGTTTCAGTGCGAGTCAGTCTCCAGTTCACGTCCAGAATGCTGCCACCAAGCCTGCACTTCGCTTCTTTCTTACAAGTTATTTTACAAACTTCCCGAAATTGAATTTTGGAAGGTTACTTTTTGGTTATCACAATAAGTAAACTTTAGAAACGGCAGCTATAACAGCAATTAAATTGTCCTTCCTGTATAAAAAATAGTTTGAACAAAATAGAAAGGGAATTTTTGAAATATCAGCTACGCAGTCTTATGGTGGCATATAATAGACATCAGCTGATGGCTCAGAATGAGAGTAGTTAAACCTCAACATAAGGAAAGAGAATAACTCCTGGTTAAAAAGCAAATATTAATTAATTAGTTAATTAATTATAACAAAAACACCTATTGAACATGTACTGTGTGTCAGGCACTGTTCTAAAAACTCTTGTGAATACTATTGCATTTAATCTATATAACTGCTCAATGATATATTATTTTTTATTTTATATTATATATATATAGTTATAGGAGAGGAAGCCAAAAGGACTAGGACTAAGTAACTTTCAGAATCACAGAGTGGGAGGATGTATGAGAGTGGTGTGAGACAAGATGAGATGAGTAGGCAGGCAACAAATCATGAAGAGTTTTGTGCTGTGTTTAAGCTAAACCACTTAACATTTTTAGCAAAAAAAGACATTGGCTTTCTTTTTTAAAATTTACTTTGCAAGGTGGAGAGCAGAAGTGAAAAGAGCATGGGTAGATGTGGAGACACCATTCACAAGGAGTTTTTCAGAAGCCTAGGTGAAAAAAGCCTTCATTGGGTGGTGGATGGGAATGGGAAGTGAACTGTTTAGCAGCCTTAGAATGTAATGTGAACAGAACCGTGGAGGGTTGAGGTGGGGGGAGAGAGGGAGAGAGAGAGAGAGAGAGAGAGAGAGAGAGAGAGAGAGAGAGAGAGATCAAACACAGTTCCTGACTTGACTAACTAAATAGATGCTAAAGCCATCCCCTGAGAGAGAAAAAGAAAATCATATCTTCTAAATTATGCTTGCAAATTCTTCCTAATACCACACTTCTTCAATGTGCCAAATCATTCCTGATTGTTTCATCATTTTCTGATAGCCAAAAACTTACATTTCATGTATGCCCTTTACAGTCTCACTGTAGGTCTGTGTTATTACTAAAAAAATGCAGAGAATGATCTCTCTGGGTCTGGAATACTGTTCCCATTTGTTCTTTCCTGAGCCTTTTCCTTTTTTTTTCTTACACACTAGATTTTGCTAATTTAAAACAAAAAAAAACATTTTTAGAGCAGTTGTAGGTTCACAGTATGATTGAGAGGCAGACACAGATATTTCCCATTTACGCCCTTGGCCTGACACACGCCCAGCCTCTCCCATTATCAATATTCCCCATCACAGTGCTATGCTTGTTACAATGGATGAATCTACACTGACAAAGCATCGTCACCTAAAGTCTACAATTTGCACTAAGGTTCACTCTTGGTGTGGTACGTTCTACAGGTTTGGGCTAATGTATAACGTGTCCATCATTATAGTGTCATACAGAGTATTTTCACTGCCCCAACTGCCCTCTGCACTCCACCTGTTCATCTCTCTCCTCACCTTTGACAACCGTTGATCTTTTTACTGTCTCCATAGTTTTGCCTTTTTCCCAGTGTCATATGTAAATAGGTTTTTCAGATTTACTTCTTTTATTTAGTAATAGACATTTCAGTTTCCTCCATGTCTTTTCATGTTTTGATAGCTTATTTCTTCTTACAGATGAATAAGATTCCTTTTTCAGGATGTATCATCGTTTATTTATCCATTCACTTACTACAGGACACGTTGGTTTCTTCTAAGTTTTGGAAATTATGAATAAAATTACTATAAACATCCATATGCAGGTTTTTTGTATGGTTATAACTTACCAGCTCCTTTGGGTAAATACCAAGAAGCATAATTGCTTTATTGCATGGCGAGAGTGTATTTAATTTTGTAAAAAAACATTAAACTGTTCTCCAAAGTGAGTATACCACCCTGCTAGATTTTAACCTTGTTTATGTATCCAGTATTTCCTGAGGGCTTAATATTTGCCCAATATTGTACACTTGAAATTCAGATCATTATTCAAGATTCTACTCAATAGCGCCTCTTCCAGGAAATCCTCTCTCTCTAACTCTCTTCGCAGATCTTTCCTTCAACCAATTTTATAAGAATCACTTCATTTGTTTTGAATTCTAACTACTTGTTGGTCTACCTACCCCCTGACCCCATCTTTAATATGTATTGTATTTGTGTCTCTATTTTCTGCATGCCAAGCATAATTTGTTTTGTACATAAAAGAGGCTGTGTTTGCTGGTAGAATTATATTGATTTGAGATACATAGTAAACACTATAATACTTGGGTAAGTATGCAAATTCCTAATAAATATTCAGTTGGCTATGAGTTTAAACATATTAAAAATTATTGCAAGACACTGTAATTACAAAAATTATAACTGTAGAAATTAAAGAGATATGTTTTTCTAAGTGCTGATTCCTCTTCTAATACATTTCTTTTTTTGAGTGTTCTAAATATTTCCATATCACTGATTAAGGAGTTCAGTTTTACAGTGACTCAGGAAAGCATTCAACCAAAGTAGAAAATCATACTTCATTAAGGGAGAGGAGAGCTTAATCTTCCTTTCGGATCCACGCCCCACATTCTCCAGTAGCAGCAATGACTGTCTTCACTGGCAGCTACTTTCTATGGTTTCATCAGTTGATCTTGAGTAGTACAGTTCCTTGGAAATACAAAAACTAAAATACATTTCCTGAAAACTTTGAAAAATAGGATAAAACAAACCTAAAACAATCATTTATAGGAGTAGGATCATGTGCCTGGTATTGGAGCTATTCCTGGCCACTTGACAGGAAGGATACATTATATCAGTAATTTATCATTAGCCCCGAGGAATTATACCAGAGTATTTCCAACCTATTTAAGTAGAGTAGAGGCAATTCAGAGAGAGGGCTGTGAAGATACAATTTCTGCAATTTTACACTGTTCGACTATATCCAGATTCTGTTGCGAGTGAGACTGGGGCAATCAGTTCACTGATTGGACATCAATCCTAAATGAAAATGAGGGGGGGTGGAAACTGCAGTGCAAGTGATACAAAGAGAAACAAAAACACAGCATTTACATAAACACCATTTTCTAATTTAATGACCTTGGACAAGTTCCCTAATCTCCCTGCACATCCATTAACTCCTCTGTAAAGTGAGAACAATAATAATTCCTTCCTCAGAATGTTGTGGGGATTAATCTGTTAATACAGGCAAATTGCTTTGCGTGCATGGTAACTATCAGTAAGTGCTGTTTTTGTTGGGGTGATTGCTATTTCCCTGAGCTGCCTTCAGTTTAATTTAGTTCATTGTGTTCTACAATCCCCAGTGCGTGTAGGGTCTGTGAGGTGAAGGCCACAGTGATTCCTCCACTGTTTTAGCTCATCTCTTCCATGGCTCCTCAGTAGTTTTGAGTCCTCATGTCTCTATTTTTTATGTATTTTGGGGGTGTGGAGGCATGTCTTTCCCCTTCTTTACAAAACAACTCCACCTCTATGAATGGTCTCACTTCCCTTTACCCTCTGTCCTTCCAACTCTCAGTCTCCCATCTTTTCTCATTCTCTGGTGTGAGGTGATCCTCATTTGGTTCCACTGGTTTCCCTTCTATCTGGACAGGCCTGTGGGATGGGAGTTGGGAGGGCAGGTAAACATCAGTCTGAAGACCTTCTCCATTGTCATCAAGTTGGGCTGCTTCTTGCTGTCCTTAAAAGTATCTCTGTCTCTTCCTCACCTTGATTGTGTTGTCCTAGCTTTAGGGTCTGCCAGGTCTCAATAAAAATGGCCCTAGAAAAAGAATAATGTTACACGATAAGGAACTCTCCTTCAACAAATCACAAATGATCTTGAAAAAATATAAATCCAGTCATGCAACCTCCTGCTTAAAACACATTCATAACTTCTCATTGTCTTTGGGATAAAATCCAAACGTCACATGCAGGCAAACCAGACCCTCATGATCTGGTCTCTGCTTACCATTCCACCCCATCTCTCACCACTCACCACTTCCGCACATCACTTGCCTTTCCCCAGTTTGTGGAAATTTTAATATCTTTGCTACTCTCATGCACCTGCCTGAAACAATCTTCCTTCACCTCTTTCCCTAAGCAACTCCTTTGACTCCATCAGGTTTCAGCTTGTCACTGTTGTTGCAAGGCCTTTCCTTTCCTGCCTTGTCCACCTAAATTAAGTCTTATGCACTTTCATAACAGCTTATATTTCCCACTGGAGCATTAGTCAGATTTTTTATTATAGGTTTATTAGTCTGGTAGAGTTCTAAATGTCAACCTCTTCTAGGAGGCTCTGCATGGAGCTTGTCTGCCTTGCTCACTGCTGTATCCCCAGAGATTCGGGTGCATATTTATTCAATGATGTACCTTCGCAGTGTGGAAAACACCTAAACTCATGGTGTTCAGACTTCTACAGATGTTAACAGCTAGGAGACCTGGGGCTGATACTTCTCTGAGCCTCAGGTTCCTCATCAGTAAAATGAAATCACGTTTCTCAGTCTTATGGTAGAATCTTATGTAAAGTTCACAGCATAGGGACAGGATTTTAGCAAACACTCAGGGACTTTCATTTGGCCTTTCTAACATCACCATACCTCCCACAGTCTATTTTCACAGCCAGACTGTTATAAAGAGAAGTTAGAGCACACTATTCCTCTGCTTGAAACTCCTTAATGTCTTCCCAGTTCATTCCAAATTCCCTGAAAACACACTACCCCATGGTCTGCCCTCTCTCCTTTTCTACCCCTTCTCCCTTCCCCAATCTCCTCTTCTACTACTCTCCCTCTGACTTCTCCAGCCACTGATCCCTTTAATCATCTTCAAGCACACAAGGCATATCTCTGCTTCAGACCCTTTGCACTGGCTATCTCCTCCATGGGAAAGTTCTTTCCAGGAATCAGAATGGCTGCCTTCCTCATTTTCTCCAGTGACTAGTCTATTTTAAGGACATTCCTTGCTCTCAGCACTCCCCAGCCTCCCTTCTTAGCCTGCTTTACTTTTTGTCATCTCACTTATTCAGCCTTAAATAAGCAATAAAAAATTATTTATTTATTATATTTAGTGTCTGCTTTACCCCACAAGACTATAAAACTACAAAAACAGACACGTCATATTAATTGCTGTATCCCTGACACCTAGAACAGGATCTGGCTGATAGTAGGTACTTAATCAATATTTTAAATTAATAAATATAGTTATCATATTGCAATTATTATTATAATTATAGGGAGAGGAAATTTATTTTCCTAAAGCACCCTGCTATGGATTTTATCCCTATTTCCATAATAAAAAAGTATAATTATTTGTCTTCATGACACTTTCAAAACAAATTGTCCTATCATAGTATTAATTAGAACAAAAAAAATTTAGCCAAAAATGGTCTTGCATTGAGGGGCAACTTGGGCTTTTGGTCATGGAAATATCCAATTTTGAAAAATATTTTTCAGGGGACCCTCTCTCTTTCTAATTTGGCCTTCAAGCTTTCCTTGCTAATTTTTTATACTGTACCAAAGCTGAATATTAACATTGAGCCACAAATAGAAAAAGCATCAGGATCTTTTCATTCTTTCCTGTTCATAGCCCCTACCCTTAGGCTCCCTTAGATGGTTACAAGGCTTGTCTCCTTTACTTGTGTGCCCAGTCCACCACGCCTTACTTGATCTGGATTTCGTGATTTTGCCTTATATAATTGCTGCCCCTTAGTCACTATCCCTGATTTAACTACTTAACACCAATATTTGCCTTTTAGAACTCTATTTCATTTAGCTTTTTCAATCTGGTGCTATTTTATCTTGTACCTTCTAATTTCCCCTTAGGAGTTCCTTAACTTGAGATTGGGGATAGGACCCAAGAAGGAGACATGACTGTAACCATGTAGGTGGTGGGAAGATGGCATATATATACATTAAGGGATTGATTTAGGAGTTAACCCCTCAAGCCCTTCCCTGGCAGAACTTTCACATGAGAGGTACAGGAGTAGAGGACCCCTCAGGGATTCAAAATTCTGGAAGAGAATAAAAGCTGGTGCAAAATTAAGATTGTTGGCTTGGTTCCTCCAAAGCAGAGAGACCATGTATTACTTTACTTGTGCATCATAAGCACTTAACATGGTATCCAGTACATGGCAGGTATTGAGAAAATGCTTCTTGTTGAATATTGGTGATATCACATACAGTTATTTGTTATAATGTTAATTACTGTTTTTCATTACCTGTAGAACTTTTTAAGGCTATAGATTCTTGACTCTGATACACAGGACTGACTCATTTATTAAGTCCAGCCTTGGGCAGCCACAGTTTTAAAAGTTCATCTGATGGTTATAAAGCCAGTCAATGGCCTACCCATCTATGTCCCAGGGAACCTTGCATGCTGACAGAGTGAGACATACCTGGCTGGGGGACTCTGA
The DNA here is from genome assembly GCA_028533065.1 of Trachops cirrhosus. Classification (NCBI taxonomy): domain Eukaryota; kingdom Metazoa; phylum Chordata; class Mammalia; order Chiroptera; family Phyllostomidae; genus Trachops; species Trachops cirrhosus. Next base: position 157,217,846 of record CM052539.1, read on the forward strand.
GCCTGGCTCCTCCTCTGTCATCTTTTACACCAGTCCTGGAGCCTGAGGGAGACAAAAGTCATGTTCCTTTCCATGTTCTATGTCATTAGTCTTAACACTCTCAATGATTCTCACCCTTAATATATTGCAGAGGTAGACAATCATAATATTTAAAGACATTGTCATTCATCTCACTTCAGACACCAGGTTTAGACTTTGGAAAAAACTTGTAACATTTTTATTATTCCAGGTACCATGAACCCAAAACATAGTGAGCTTAAAGAAAGATATCCAAATGCTGTCTCTAGTGCTTCATGGGAATTTCCAACTAAACGCATCCAAAGTGAATTTCATGATCACTTTTCCTTACATTGCTTCTCTTACTATATGCTCTTTCTTGGTAAATGGTCTACAATTCAACCAGTCTCTCAACTTAGAAACCTAAGGATTATACCCATCTCCTCTATCCTATTCCTCCCCAAACAGTAGATTATTCAGATAGATAGGCAGACATATAGATATCATGAGACAGTCTTCTGCCGCAGTCCCTTCACCTGCCACTGTCTTCTATACCAAATCACTACCCTACTCAAAGCCCGCTATTGACTTCTCCATGCCTACAGAATAATGTGCAAATAGCTTGGTACAGACCAGAAGGATCTTCATAGAGTATTGGGAATCAATATACTAAGCAATTCAGGAAATCAGCTTCAATGGGCTGGATTATGATTTTGTTATTTACTAGCTGTGTGACTTTAGGAAAATAATTTTTTTATGGCTCAGTTTTCTCAGTCATGAAATTGGGAGGTTAATAATGTCCTCCTGGAGCTTTTGAAAATATTAAATTATATATGGTGCTTATCATACCTAGTAGAGTAGGTGCTAAATAAATAGTGGCAGTTGTCAGTGATATTGTTATGATTAGTTGAGATAACCTAACCTATCTCTAATTTATCTTTAAACCCCCTTTCCTTTCCTTTGTCTCTCCACTTCCTTGTCTGTCCTCTATACTCCAGTCACATCGGACTTCTCACCATTCTCTGAACTCACCTTCCTTATCATAGCTTGTGACTTGGCACATGTCATTATTTCTGACCCCTTTACATATTCTTTGCTTAGTTAATTCAAATTCAACTTAAAAAACTGCTTCAAATAGCTTCTTTGCTGAAGCCCTTACAGCCTGTCACTCTCCACAAAACAGCACTCAGTTTGCATTTCCATTGTATGGATAAGGACAAAGTATGGGGTTGTCAGGGATGCACTACTTAATCAAAGACTAAATAAACTCTGTAAGTGGTAACAAACATAATCATTTCAAAAATAAAACACTGTAGAATTACATTAATTTCTTTTGTAATTCATAGGAGAGTAAAGAACTCTGAGGAAAATAATGACCAAATATGTCATAATTGTATTACTTTTACTGAAGATCCAAAATAAATTTTCCCCACTACAGTTTCTTTGGGGGACCCATACAGTGTCTTAGAACCTGATTAACCAATAAATAGTTACTCTAAAAATATCTGCAAGACACTGTTTCAAGTCCTATTTAAATGATTAAAACTACAATGTCAAATAATACCACAACCTGTCATATCACACTGACAGATGGTTTTCCCATAGGAGATGGGGATTATCAATAGTATTCTGTACAGACACAGATTTTGGAAATGATAATGTATCAGTAGGTTCATGAATGATTTTTTTTCATTTTGGTGGCATGATGTCTTAATTTGGCATTAATGCCACACTTTGGACTCAATAAGCTATTCTATAAAATCCTTGCTCACAAGTAATTGGCAACAATTATGAACAAATATGCTATTTGGTTATTTGCCATTTGTACCAGTGGATGGAACAAACTTGGCGATATATTGTGTGTTGTTCCCTCCACCTACACCAGTGGATGGTTGGTTGCCATCAGAAGTTTGCCTTCAGGTAACCAGCAAAGTGGGCTGCTAGTCAGAACATTTTTCCATGACAGAAAAGGACCTTCTTCTCCACCCAGAAGGCTGAAGGATATTTTAGAACAGTTCCACTCTACACACTTTTTTCCCTTACCTATCATCCTAATATAAGTGTTTTCCTTCCTCCCTCCCTCCCTCCCTCCTTCTCTCCCTTCTTCCTTCCTTTCCCATCCTTTTCCTTCCCTTCTTTCCTTTTCTTCATTTCTTCCTTCCTTCTTTCTTTTTTTTAATGGAAAAGAAGTACATAGGAAATTTAAATTATATTTAAGATTACTAAAGGCCATTTTCTCACTTCTTGTTAACCTGTAGGATGGGATGACTATCCCAAGAGGTTTCCATGGAGTGAGTTTTTTTCCCAATGGTGAAGGATGTACAAAGAGTTCCAGTATTTTAGGGATCAACCAGCAGCTGATGGTGGTCTCAAAAGCAGGCTTGGATTTTCTGGATTACTGGATTTATGCAATGTCATAAAGTGGCCCTAAAAGCTACTGGTTCCTCAGCACACTGTAATGGGAAGTTTTATGTCCAGCAGCACAGATGCTTCAGAATGGCCCACAGCATGTGATGGTATAAATGTCTGTTCTTCCTTCTGTATTTACTTAAAATAATAATAGCTTTGTTTTAAAATTAAATACCTATATTGTGCTAAAAGACTATATCAGACACTCAATATGTATGCTTTTTTGAAAAAATTAATGCACTGAAGGGAAACTGAGGCTTACTGACCTTGAACTTTGCCAAGGTCACACAGCTAGTAGGTGATGGAACTGAGTTTAGAACCCAGGGGTACTGGAAACTAAATTGCCTATTCTCTTCCTGGCTCCCTTCCTCTTATGGTGAAGAAAATTTTATCCTGTTCTAAAAGGAATTATTTCATTTCAACTTAAAGAGATCTATTATTTGGAGGTTTGTTATAGCTGATATCCATTTCTTCCCCCATGGACATTTTTCTGACACCAATTTCAAGGAAATAGAGATTAAGGATGGACTATAAATCAACTAACTCTACTTTAGTGGATAGAATTTTCTTAAGATCTATACTCCCTTTTTTATGGCTTTTGTTTATGAGAAAGCAACGGCTCATTTATTCACAGTTTAGCTTTTGTGTTTTTCATTGTGCAATGAGGTAGGATTCTAGGAACTTACCCTAAATATGTTCCAAGCAAAGAACCTCTTGTAGTCTAGAATTAACAAGTATTTGTACATTATACTAATAATGATGTTTTAATGAGATAATACCAGAAAGGACATTTGCTATATACATTGTCTTAAAATGTTTTAATATAAACTATCTCTTAATATTATAATAACTTTAAGAGCAAGGTATTACTATCTGTTTTACATATAAGAAAACTAATCGGTAAAATAAGTTGTCCAAGATCATATTGCTAATAACAGGCAGAACTGAAGCTTGAATCCAAATGTCTAACTCGAAAGGTTCCCTATATTAATGGTCTGTTCAAAGAAAAGAGAAAAGTAGTTAATCAGTTAACAGTGCCTTCAGTTCAAGGTAACAGAAACTCAAACATGATGAGTAAACCAAACAGTGATTTGTTGTTCACATAGACCAAGAAGTCCAGAGGTGAGCAGTCCAGCACTAGCTTGATTGCTCAAGGAAGACATTTAAGGAATGAGGCTTCAAATAACTTTTGATCCACTCTTCTTAGAAGGTGGCCTTAATTTCCATGACTGCAGTGTTGACTCTTCTCTGCTGGTCATTAATCCTTCACTTCAGACAAAGATAAGTGATAAAAGGTGAAGGGCAAAAATCTTGTGCTAGCTGACTCTATCCCATTTTATCAAGAGAGTAATAGCTGTCAGCAATGTCACCTGGTGACTTCCACTTACCAACACAGAATTATATGAGCACATTTATTATAAAGGAACCTGGGTAAGTGATGTAAATTTTGGCTTAAGATACTGATACCATGAGCAAAAATAAGAACTTTCTTAAAAAGGAAGGATAGATTTGGGGTTGTGAGGCAGCAGTATCTGTCACAAAAACTGATAGCTGGGAAAACAAGAACCATGGCACAGTGAATAATTGAGTTCTAGACATCTATGAAGCCTAGAAAGAGATGATTCATTATTTTTCATAGAAAAATATATTGGACAACCAGATAAAAAGGACCATAAGGGAGTTGTGTACTCAACCAATTCAGTACATTTTCTACTAAACTTTCTGTTTGTCTAATTATTGGGGTACAAAGGAGAAGTATCCTACTGATAGCTAGATGATCTCATTTAGACTGCAAGGAAAGGCCAATTAGGAAACTCAAATACAGTGTCGAGATTCAATTGGAGAAAAGTTCTCTTGGCTTATAGGGTAATTTCAGAAATAATCTATGGCCCTATTCATACCCAACTCTTCAGTAAACAAATCAAAATAGTAGGCTCCAGACCTTTCATGATAGAAATCATTGTCACTGTTCTTTGGGAATCAAACATTTGCACCTCTGACCTTGATTAAAAGAAAAGAAACTTTCAGAGGACAGAGTTCATATACTCAATTCTTGCTAAACAGAGCACAGTTACATTGATAATGGAGCTCTCAAATTTAAAACATGCTGAAGTTTTCATATTGATAAAATTAAGTTCCTTTCTTTTCCTCTCCAGCATAGACCTGGAAATTCATTACAATTATTCTTTGCTGTGAGATACATGGGTATGTACTCATCTATACACCTAAGGATTGTCAGAAAGAGGACCTGATGAGAGGAAATGAGAATCTCTTTCCACCTCAGGATCAAGTTTAACAACATAGAACGAGCAGGTGCTATAGCACATGTGCTAAAATTGGAAGATTTACCCAGCCCTGTGTTTGAAGTACTCGCAAGTTTAAAAAGCCCTCTTTTTCCAAGAGTCCATTGTGAACCTTTGTCTGACCCTGTGCTCTGGTATCAATTGTTATACTCTAGTATTAACATGTGCCTCGCTATATTTAATTGTTAGTGTATATATCTGTCTCCTCTACAGTGCCGAGAATTTCTTGGAAACAGAAACTCTATGTAGACAATTGAACTCGAAAACAATATACAAGGTATGTTCTGAATTATTCTTTAAAATTATTCTCTAGAATCTTTAAAAATAGTTGTTTGGGCAGAGACATGTGAAGAGACAAGAGGCTAAACCAGATGACCCTTTCAAGACTTTCAGATCTAAAAGTTTGTTTTAAAATGAAAGGAGATATTTATTTGGTTTTCCAGAATGAAAAGTAATTCTTTTTCTCTAACTACTTAGTTGGCTCTTTTGCCCAACACACATTTAAATTCTGAGTTTCAATAAAGCTATGATGGTAATAATAAAAGATTTAAGAGTACTCATACCTCATTTCATGACTATAAAACTACTGCCTAAATTCCATGTATTTCTATAGGCTGAAAACAGCTACTACAGGAGCAATATCTACTCTCCTAATCATCACTAACAGCTCTTAACGAGATCAAGGGAGTTGAAATACCATCACTGTCATGTAGCTGGATACACAGAGTAGTATTAGAGGAAATTGTGTTAAATCATACATTTCAGGGACACTTTCTTAAAGAGGTTAGCACCAAGATCTGCCCTCACTAAGGAATGGAAAAAGAGCTCAAGTTCTTTCTGAGGCTTGTGGATACAGGGAGCTATACAATGATACAGGAGCCTGGAAGTGAAAGAATAAGACCAGGCCTGAGAGTTAAACTGAGAGATCAAAGCAGAGCAGAGCAGGAATATACCAAGTTGCCTCATGGGGACAGAATGACTCCTAGGCCTGCAGGGTTTGACTAAGGCCAGATCAACTGCATGAACATTTCTAAAGATAGACTATTTCACTCACAAAGGGTCTGTCAGTTATAGAAGCACAGAAAAAGTTAGAACCTAGAGGTCTCTAGGGTAATGCCTGGTTTTCCTTAACTTCCCTTGTAGATTTAGTAAGGTGAGAAATGTACTCACTAAACTCAATGTTAAGTAATCACTAAGTTGTCACTCTGGTGTATATTTTGTCCTCGTATATTTTTAAGTCGAAGTTGAGTTCATTTGATCCAGTTCTGCCTTGTTCACTGAGATATCGCCAGTGTTCAGCTCAGTGCCAAGTGCAGTGGATGCTCAACGTTTTTTCGGTTCAATTGATAGTTCTGCAACCACACAAGGGAGAATCAGCTTCTGAGTTCACTGCTTTTTCTCTATTATTTTTGTATTTTCTATTTCATTGATTTCTACCCTGATCTTTATCTTTATTTCTTCTTCTTATTTTAGATTTCATTTGCTCTACTTTTTCTGGGTTCATAAGATGGAAGCTGAGATCATTTGTTTGAGAGTTTTCTTGTCTAACATGAGTGTTTAGTGCTAAAATTTTCCTTCTAAGTACTGTTTTAGTCACATTCTACAAATATTAATATATTGTGGTTTTATTTTCATTTAGATCAAAGTACTCTCTAATTTGCTCAGGGCATTTTTTGTTTGTTTTATTCAAAAGTTATATAGATTACTTAGATACCAAATATTTGGATTTTCCAGTTGCCTATCTTTTATTCATTGTGATTTGTATAGTCAGGGAATACACTTTATATGATATTACTTTTAAACTTATTGAAACACTTTCTGACCCAGGATATGGTCTACCTTGGCAAATATTTCAAGTACATTTGAAAAGAGTATGTTTTCTGCTGTTGTTGAGTGGAAATGTTCTATCCTGTAAATTAGATCAAAGTGGTTGATAGTGCTGTGATTTAAATTGGTTGATAGTGTTGTGATTTTTTGGCCTATGACTTCTATTAATTCTTGAGAAGTGGTAATTAAAATCTCTGGCTTTAATTGTGAATTTGTATATTTTTCTTATATTTGTTTCAGTTTTGCTTTGTGTATTTTGATGCTTTATTATTAAATTCATGAATCTTTAGAATTGCTATGCACTCTTGATAGATTGACTCCTTTATCATTATGAAAAGACTGTTTTACTTTGGTAATACTTTAATATAGACACTCCAGCTTTATTTTATTTTTTTATTTATTTTTTTAAAGATTTTATTTATTTATTTTTAGAGAGGGGAAAGGAGGAAGAAAGAGAGGGAGAGAAACATCAATGTGTGGTTGCCTCTCATGTGGCCCCCACTGGGGACCTGGCCCGCAATCTAGGCGTGTGCCCTGACTGGGAATCGAACCTGCGATGCTTTGTTTCGCAGCCTGCGCTCAATCCACTGAGCTACGCCAGCCAGGGCTCCAGCTTTATTTTAATTACTGGTACCATTGTATATCTTTTTCCTACCCTTTTATTTTTAACTTATTTTTTTTTTATATTTAAAGTGGTGTTTTGTAGGTAGCATGTAGTTGGGTCAATTTTTAAAATCCAACATGAAGATCTATGTCTTTTAGTGGGCTATTTAGACCATTTATATTTAATATGTGGTAAGTATGTCTACTATTTTACTATTTGTTTTCTATTTATTTTTTTGTTCTTCATTTTCCCTTTTTACTCTCTTTTTTGGGATTAACTATGTTTCATAATTTTATTCTATTCATTGCTCATTTATTACAATAACTATTGTTATTTTACTCGTTACCTTAGAGTTCATGGAATGTATCTTCTATCCTCAAGTGATATTATATTGCTTCACATATAGTGTAATAACCTTGCAACAATATACCTTGATTTCTTTCTTCCCAGGATTTGAATTATTGTTTTGATATATATAATTTCTACATATGTTATATACTTCACAGTACATTGTTATGTGATCTTTGCTTAAAAGTTAATTCTCTTTTGCATTTTTATGCTCTTCATTTTTTGTGTATTTGCAAATCCCTACACAGTATGATTATTCTGCTTGATGACCTTTCTCTTCTAGTGCTAGTCTGCTAGTGATGAATTCTTTCATCATTTGCATATCTGAAAATGTACGAGGTCTGTCTGGAAAAAGTCCAGCCATTGTTACATAATGAGAATAGTCTGCAAGACATCAATGTAACCTGGCAGCCAAGGAGAGTGGACCGGAATGCACATGTGTGAATAATGACAACTTCACTGTGCTAGTTAGTGGAGGTGGTAGCTGCTGTTGAATGAACATGTGTACTGAGTGACCATTGCATTCAGAATAAATGAATGAGTTCATGATACAAGATGGTATAGGAGTAAGTGGAAGCTACATTAAGCTCCACCCAGGATCAATCTGGAATTAAAACTAAATTGTAGAGAAATTATCCTGAATAACCAAATGAACACTAGCTGGAAAGAGGCTTTATGACCAAGGACTCACAGAAGAAGCCACTTCAACACAATGAGACTGGTAGGGAGTGTGGAGGAGGCACAAGAGGACTGGCTGGGCTCCAACAGACTGCAACTGAAGTTCTGGAGTGATATTTCAGCAGTCAGGGAGTTTTCCTGAGAAGTGTGGGCTCTAAACCCCAAGTTGGACTCCCAAGCCTATAGCACCAGAGCCAGAAAAGAACCCAGATAAGATCTAGCTGTGAAGAGCAGCAGGGTATCTGTCTGCCAGGGAGAGATGACTATAAATGCAGAGAGCATCTTAAAGGGCCAATGCATAAAATTTAGTTTGCAGCCACTTACCTTGGGCTCTGACAGAGAGAAGGCAGAGTGGACTAGAGATGCTTGATGAGAGTTTGGTGTTGGTGGCTCTAGGGAGAGAACTGAAGAAACACCCACCAGGGTCCCAGTGTTGAGTCATTCCCCATACTGCAGAAGACATCATTCTCAGGCAGAGCACCCCCTCCAAATGGCATCAGCCTGAGGTGAAGCAACAGCCCTGCCCACAGGAATTACTCTACCCCACCCTGTGGTACTTAAGCTGCTGATTACAGCTGAAGGCTATGCATTGATTAGTTTAACTAAGGTACCATTGAGCTCTGAGTTTTCAGCTAACCCTCCCCCAGGCCTGGTGCTGGTACAAGCTGGCTTTAGTGTGCAGTCTGGTTCTTTCTGCACACAAATAGGCCCAGCAGACAGAGACACGCTTGTTTGGAAAAGTGACTGTGGATCGCTGATAGCTCCAAACAGGTTGCCCAGGGCCAGTCACAAGGAGCGTTTGACAAAGGCCTACACTGGAGTCTTTGCAGATCTACCTAATACATACAAACAAATACAAGGAAGGAGCCCAAATAGGAAGACAAAGAAACAGGCTACAAATGAAATAACAAGAGAATTCTCCAGAAGAACTAGATGAAATGAAGGTAAGCAATTTATGAGATAAAGAGTTTAGCGTAATGATTATAAGGATACTCAACAGTACGAAAAATACCATAGAAATCATAAAAAAAGACCAGTCAGAAATAAAGAATGCAATATCTGAAATAAATAATACATGGAAAGGAATAAACAGTAGGTTAGATGAAGGAGAAGATTAAGTCGGTGACTTGGAAAATAAGGTAGAAAAAAACATCAGGCAGAGCAGCAAAAAGAAAAAAAGCATTTTAAAAAATGAAGAAAGCTTAAGAAACATTTTGGACAACATGAAGTGTAACAATATAAGCATCATGGGAATACCAGAAGTAGAAGAGAGCTGGCAAGGGATCAAGAACCTATTTGAAAAAATAATGACTGAAAACTTCCCTAATCTG
>CM052539.1:157227842-157316075 GCA_028533065.1 Trachops cirrhosus
AGAAGGAAAATAGTTTAATAATAAAGTGGTACTAAATATAATCTACCAATACTCACCTTAAATTGCTTAAATGCTCCACCCAAAAGACATAGGAGAACACCAAAGATTCCACCAAGAAACTTCTTAGAAGTGATAAACGAATTCAGCAAAGTAGCAGGATACAAAATTAATATCCAGAAATCAGTTGCATTTTTATATGCCAATAATGAACTAACACAAAGGGAAATTAAGAAACCAATCCCATTCACAATTGCTACAAAAAGAATAAAATACCTAGGAATAAATCTAACCAAGGATGCAAAAGACCTGTACTCAGAAAATTATAAGATATTGAAGAAAGAAATAGAAGATACAAATAAGTGGAAGCTCATACTGTGTTCATGGATAGTCTGAGTTAACATCATTAAAATGTCCACACTACCCAAAGTAATCTATAGATGCAATGCATTTCCTATCAAGATTCCAATGACATATGAACAAATCTTTCAAAAATGTATATGGAACCACATAAGACCCCACATAGCAACAGCAATCCTGAGAAAGAACAAATGTGAAGAAATCACGCTACCTATTATCAAACTATTGTCAAGTAATTTCTAGTGAAACCAATTATTTGTCAGGCATTGTTCTAGGTAGTGAAGATACAGCAGTGAGTAGAAAGACAAATATCTCTGCTGTTTATGATGAAATGCCTGTCTCTTTTAGAGAAATGGATGATTCCTGAAACATCATTAAACTTTCTGCATCAAATTCCAATATGTGTATATAGAAATGGCAGTGTTGGGGTTTGGGGGTTCACCATACCATTAAGCATTTCTCCAACAACAGCTGGTTGTCATACAATTCAACTCTCCAAGGAGATACTATCAGATTTCACAGATTAAGGACTCAGTCTGATAAGACTACCCCCCACACACAACCCAATTTAAGACACTAGTTAAAATTTCAGGTTGTAATCTACGCTTCTGACTAGCCAGGTGTAGCTTGAAGGTTCCAATGATCCTGTCCTTGGGGTTGGTTAACTTCCTAGAGTGGCTCACAAAACTCAGAGAAATATTTTACTAACTATATTACTGGTTTATTGAAAAAGGATATAAAAGGAAGATAGAAGAAATGCATAGAACAAAGTATGGGAAAAGAATCTGGAGCTTTCATGCTTTCCCCAAGTGGTCCATTTTCTTGGCACTTCCACGTGTTTACAAACTTAGAAGCTCTAGACTCCCTCCTTTCAGGCTTTTGGGAGGCTTCCATATCTAGGCATAGCTGATTAAATCATTGACCAATTATGTTTAAACTGAACATAAACTGACCTTAAGGTTCTGCCCCCTTCCCTGAAGTCAAAAATATTCAGAAGTCAAATGAAAGGGCTTCTACCTGCTAAAGAGAGGACATTTCAGCATTAGTGAAATAATAGTTATGATGCATTGATGCATATCCAATATGCCTAAATCCATGAATTCATAATGATACTAAGAAAATAATTCACTGGTTGTTTGTCTTTGAAAGGCACTATGGGATTAATCACTATTTGATAACCAGGAAATAAGGAGAAAAATTTAAATATTTTTTCTGCCCTTCCTATAACCAAATAGTAGATAAGGGAAGTTTTTTCTTTACATAATTATTTCAACTAATAAGTAAAGATAGAATGATAGAATTATAATGTTAATATTTTACAAATCCTAGTGAAACATTGACTCTAATTAATAAGTATCAATGGCTACTAATATTACACACAAAAAATGAGAACCATATATTATGTAACCTTCCTGGAAGAATGCAATATCAACTAATAAATTCTTGCCAAAATCTCAAATCCAAATCTGTTCAAGTGTCTACAATGAACTGCCCAATATACAGGCAATATAAAACACAAAAAGATATAAAATAATACTATGGAGACACAGCCTGAAAATCCAGATTGTGGGAAGCTCCACAAGACAAACATCTTGGTTTCTTTAACAAACAGCATGGAGGACAGAAACAAGGTAGGGTGAACTTATACATTTAACAGACATATCAGGAGATGAGAAGTTTCAGAAGATGAAAAGTCCCAACCTACTCTATCTAGGGGCACAAGTACTGCTTTCATAAGTCCGGAAGCATGGACCAGTTCAAGCCAAAGTACACATGAGGTATCCAGATACAGTCCTAAGAACTAGCTTGGGGTAGGGGGAGGGAGAAAAGGTGCTGTGGTCCTTTCTTGGAAGCAAATGAAGACAAATAGAATACTTACCCAGGTTGGTAATCCAATCTCATTTAGGTTCTAGAATGAACCTACTACAAGCAAATCCTATGGTGGCAAATTTAATACCGAAATAAATTTAATACCAAGTGTCGGCCCTGAAGTGTCCCACCAGATAACGGAGAATATGGACACAGTGTGAAAAATGCTAAAAGAAAGGAAGCTAAAGTGCTGTTCAAAAATGGATGCAGGCAAGGGAGAGAAAAAGAGAGGGAGAGGATTTCCAAAGGGTCAGTTCAGGAAGGTGTCAATTGCAGTGGGTAACAGGTCTGAAACCTCCTTGCTCATGGCCAGAAAATCTGGGGACTTCAGCATTCAGACCCAGGCCTTCAGGCCAGGAAAGATAAGGATGGATTCAGAGGAATGACTCATTCTCCATGATTCCATCATAAACCATTCAGCCTTTACTCTGTATCATGTGTACTTTATTACAAAAGAGCAAGGATAACATACTTTCTTACAATTTATTTTCATGGTCATATAACCATATTTTAGCTTAATGACAGTCTAATTTTTTCTCAAATGTCACAGATACTTGAGTCAAGGATAACATTTGGTCTTTTGACATTTTGTATTCAGCCACCCAGAAAAAGACAGTTTGTACCATTAAATGTTCCCTTTTGAAGTACTCAGTGTGGAGTGGAGGCAGAAATCCGATGTTGATATGAAGAACAAACCATCAAATAAGTTCTAATTTTAATTTCTGAAATAACATTTTTTATCATTTAACTATATAGTATATTTTATTTTTATTTCTCTGTGGCATAAAATTCTTTAGAATGTACTGTAACTCACCCAGTTGCTAGTATATTCTAAGGGGCCCTTCTGGGAATTCTTAACAGAAACAGCATGAAGTGGGTGCTTAGAACACTGCAGCTTCCTTTATAATTTACAGTGTAGGTGTAAATCCTTTCTCTTAAAAACAGCACAAAATTGCCATTTAATTTACTTCAGGAACATTTAAATTAGGAACACTTACATTTTAAAATAACATTTTGTATTTTGCTAAAGTTATACTTAAGTGAATTGTTCACCCAAAGAACTGCCTGTGTATAACACATAATCAGTGTCACACCCCATGATGACAATTGTATAATAAATAAGAACAATGCTGTTAATTAAGATCTTGATTGAACCCAGAATTACATCTAGTGCAACATCTCGTCATGTCTCCAGGCCATCTGGTTCAAATTGTCAATACTAACCAAACCCCTAAGCTTTCTTTCAAAAGATGGGCCCACGCAGGCAAAGGCAGGGAAGTCAAATAGGATGTCAGAGAAATAAAAGCGTTTCTGATGATGCGTCCTTATTTCAGCATCTTAGAGAGTTGCTAAAAGAATGCATGTTTTTACAGAGCATATAAAAGTCATGAAGGATGATGAGGAAACAGTAAAACTTGGGAGAGGTAGGAAAGCGTGAGTGCAGCGAGGGTGACAGGTGAACGGCGCACATCTCGGAGTCCAGCGTGCAGGAAATACCCCAGGCGATGGCTTGCGGTACCAACCAGAGGCGGACCAATGTGGAGAGGTGCGAGAAATTGTTTTGGGAACACATTCCTGGTTATGGTTGTTTTCTATAAAGAAATAATATTGGAACGAATCCAATTTTTAACATTCAGAAAATGAGCTGTGACTCTAACATTTTATGCAGTGATCAAGATTTGAAAATAAAATTGAAAAAAAGAAAAACTTACCCAGCATTCAGCGTAAGGACAAAACACAGGCACTCATACATTAAAAAGAAGAAAGTTTGGTTTGATTTATTATTTATTTATCCATTCCAAATATTTATTGTGACCCTACCATTTATTAGGCCCTGCACTAATATTAAGGATACAGCAGAGATTAACACAATGTTCCCACTTTTTTGGAGCTGATATTCTAATGAGGAAGGGAAGAGACTATATACATACATGGATAAATTAAATAACCTTATATCATGACACTTGAATCAAGATGGAGACAGGTGAATATGGGGGTGGCTTGAGGCGAACATGCTATGAGGTGGAATGATGAGGGAACGGCTCTTTGAGAAGGAGGCAGCATATGAGCTGAGAATTGAATTGCTCAAAGGAAGAAGCCAGCTGAGGCAGAATCTAGCAGGAAAGCATTTTAGGACGAGGGAAGAGCTGGCAGTCAGACATTGACACGACAGGGACCAGGCATTTCCAGAGTCTGAAAGAAGGGAAGAGGGTCTAAAGTGTCACCCCCAAGGAACAGTAGTAGGAAATGGTATCAGAGGTGTGGGCAGTGACCAGATCTTGTATGTCCTCCTAGGCCATGGTGAACTCAGCCAAGGGACACAATTGGAGGGTTATTAAGAAGAGACACAATCTGATTTACATTTTGAAAGAATCAAGCTGCTTTAGGAAAACTATAAGTAGATAAAGAGTGGAAGTGGAAAGAATTGTTAGGAGGCTGTTGCATTGCTCAGACATGTCTTATATTGAGATAATATAATTAACAGATACAGAGGAAGTGATTGGTTCATTTTATAATTTGAAGGCCCATCTAGAGAACTTTCTGATAAACTGGATGTCTTTGTTATTTGTCCTAAGCAATTGGGTTAATGGCAGGAATTAGTTTAGGGTTAAAACCAAATACAGATGTGCCTGGTTTTTGTTGGGGTTACAGTCCATCCGATAAACCCATTGCAAGTTGGAAATACCATAAGTAAAAAATTCATTTAACACCAATCTGTGGAGCACCAGTTGTTCACCCTCACGGTCACATGGCTCACTGGCCCCGTGGCTCACTGCTGCTGCCCGGCTTCACACGGGAGTATCCTACTGCATGTCGCTAGCCCAGGAGATGATCAAAATTTAAGATTTGAAGTTTGTTTTCTATTGAATCCACATCACTTTCACACCATTGTAAACTGAAAAAAATTCTAAGTCCAACCATCTTAAGTCTCGGGCTGTCTGCACTAGTTTGTATGGATATATACATATGGAATAGGTAGTTTGATATTTCAGTCCAAGTTCAGGAAAGACATCAGAGTTGAAGACAAAAGATAAGGAGCCAAAAACATGTAGGTGATATTTAAAAGGATGAGACAGGATGAGCTCACCTAAGGAAATTAAGATCTTGACTGAGCCCAGAATTACATCTAGTGGACTATCGCAGAGTCTCAGGATAAAGGACAGGACAGTTACCGAACAAGACCAAGGTCTAAACTGTGGGCATAGCCAACACTTTGAGCTCAGTCAGAGGAGGAGGAACTCTCATAAGAAGGGACACTGAGACAAGAGAAAAAGCAGGAGGATGTGACCAACTGCATCAAATGCCACTGAGATGCTGAACGTGATAAAGTCAAAGAAGCGACCACAGGGGCCTGGTAGGACGGAGGTTGTTACCGCTGACATTGATGAACACTGCTCTGGAGCAGTTCTGGGGATGTGGGCCTGAGTCAAGTGAGCTGAGGTGCAGACAATTGTTTCCAAGACAAGAGCCATAAAAGCAGAGAGAAAATTGGTTAGTAGATGAACAGAGGAAGACATAGTATCAAGGGACTGCTTTTTATTTCTTTGTTTTATTGTTTCTTTTAAGATGGCTAATATTAAGGCATGTGCGTATGCCAAAGAGAGTAACCTAAGAGTGAAGAGGAAATTAATGCTGCAGGAGAGAGAATAATTACAGAAGCAAAGACCTTGAGGTGCTGCGTAAGGATGACCCTATTTCGTCAATGATGCACTAAGTATTTATTTTCTCTAAGTCTTAGCTAAGACATTGAAGAAAGTGATTCTAATTTAGTTGTTCTGGACTGGGTCCTGGGCATTGATACTTTTTAAAGACTCCCAGTTACTTCTAATGTGCAGACAGGGTTGAGAAACAGTAACCTAAACAAAGTGCTTTGTATTTACCCTTCTTTTGGATTTTCTTTATAGTTTTAATATATATATACATATATATATAAATATATATATGTCGCCAGCAGTTTATTATTTAGTTGTACTTTTATACTTAAAAATTTTCTACCATCTAATAGAGTTCAAAATTTACCTACATGAATTTTCTTGGTCCCATTTATTTTACCTCCAGCTTTTTAACATACCTTGAATATATTGAACAAAACTAAATACAAATTTATAAATTGGCCAAAAAATTAACATCCAAAGAATCAACAGGAAGAAAATAAATTAGGAAAATGACCAGCCACATGAACAGCTCATTTTTAAGACGAGATATAATTGTTAATATATACTTGGACAACGGTCAACCACAATAATTAAGGAAATAAAATTTAAAATTATTGTATAATAAATTAAAACTATTGTATAGTGTTTTTGCACTTAATTTTCTTAAATAATAATATGTAAGTTAGTCATTTTTAAACACTGCTGATATTGTTGCTAGAAGTATTTATTAACATCAAACTCTTAGAAAGCAATTTATTAGCATATAATAACTGAGAAAAACAAAAGCCATAATCATAAGCCTGGGATTCAATTATAAGGAAATAGTTCAAAATGTAAATGAGAATACACATTAACAGATGTCCACTGAATTATTATTTATGAGAAAAGAAGTTTTGAAATAATAAAAAGGCTCCCCAAAAGGGCAATCATTCAATTAATTTTGCTCATCTAATGGAGCATTATTGGGTTATTAAAAAACATCTTCTCAAAGGATGATGCATGAGAAAATGCTCATAACTAAAAAAACAAGATAATTATGTACAATCTATTATCTCTATTTTATGAAATATTTCCATCTATCTTTCTACCTGCCCCCCCCCATTCTCTTTCTTTCTCTCTCTCAGGATACATGCCAAAACATTAAGAGTTGGTCTCTAGATGGAAGGAATAAAAGTAAATTTAATTTTTTTTTGTATAGTTTGCTTTTACATATCTTCAAAATGCTATTAAGATGCTTCTCTGTATGTTTGATTTAGTTGAAAAGAATGTTTGACTTCCTAAAACACAGCAAGTTCAGTGCTGAGAACAACCATCCTGGTGTAGATTTAGTCAGTGTTACTGTGTAAACACACATCTCTTTCTGAGCACTCAGATTTGTCAAGTCAACCTTTGTCCCTCATTACTGCTTTTTCTCTTATTTTAAACCTATCATTCACTTCTCCAACAACCACCACCAACATTCATTATAATCAGGTCTATGGGAACTGATTGACCTGCCTCAGACATTGCCAGCTAATCTCACACAAAGCAGAGAGAAAGAAAAGAGTGAGAGCAAGCAACACAGCTGCAGCCACGACAACTGCAAGCTTGGAGAAACCCGGGTCTGTGTGGGTGAGTGAACCACAGAGACCCATGGCTGTCAAGAGCATAGGTTTGTGATACAGTCTTTCCTGTAAGTCAGCCGGGCAACTGCTTGGCTAGCTGCCTGCTGAGAAGCCTGGCACCAAGGAATAAGCAAGAGTCATACACAGTAACTATGTTATTCACTCAGCTTTTATCAAATGCAGATTCACTTGAAGTAGAACATCCACATATATTAATATCCTACTCACACTCCAACAGTCTAAGAGAATTATAACACACACACACACACACACACACACACACACTGCAATCAATGTGAGATGACGAACCCGAGTCCCCCGAGTCTCAGTCTGTGAGTCCAGGAAACAGCACAGTAGGAAAGGGAGTTGTCAGTGTCTTGCAAGGAAGGATCTCCGGAGCCAGGTGGGCAGCAGGGCAGGCGAAGCCCTCAGTCCAGCAGGGCAGAGCCTCCGGTGGCCGATAACAAGGAGCAGCACTGTGGTGTGAGGAGCTCGGCTGTCTCAGCAGTGGTCTGGAACCTGCCTCAGTTATACCTTGAAAGTGGTGCACTCCACCCTTCTGGGTCTTTTTAATAAATATCTTGGCACCCCTGATGCCAAGTGTGGAATTTCCCCAGGAGCCTGTCTATGGGTGGTCCCACTCTGTAGACATGGTTATTCTGATCACGTGCAGATATTGTAGGTGTGTCTCCTTGCCGCTGTGTCTGCTCTGACTTAGGTAGTTTCCGTCTTGAACTGAAGTGTCAGGGCTGACTGACAGCCATTTTAGTCGACATGAGTGACTCCACTTTGTTTCATACTTTATGCTATCTTGACCCAACTAATGCCATTTTATTGGTCCTGTTCCCTAAAATGGTGTTGTGTGAGCAAATGCAGAGACCTCAGGAAAAAACTTCTGATTAGTGTTGACCTTGACTTGAAGTTCTTTTTGAGAACTTGCCATCTGAAAAATGGGGTATGTTATGATTTCCGTTCCAGGGATGTTGTGGAATTCAATGAGAGTAACTTAAGCAGAATACCTGGACACAGTGGGTAGTAAATGAATGTTGCTAATGTTCATCCAGAGAATTTAAGGCATGTCTCCTGGCTGAGACATTTTGAACCTTTTAGCTCATACATTATAAATGATGAGGTGAAGTCACAGTGTTGATTTCCCAAACAGAACATATCGATCCCCTCTTGTAACAACATCTTTTTATGTAATAACTTCATTTCTTATGCCACATTATTGACACAGATTTTGCAAGATGAATATTGATGCTGTAGATCTTTCTCCATTCTTTAAAGTGTGACTAATCATTTTATTTTAATCTGATGCTTTCCAGGTACCAGTAAGTGTTGGGGAAATGCTAGCTTTTTTTTTTAAGAGTCCAGGAAAATTAACCTGTGCCAAGCAATTTGCTTGAGGTTTATGAAGAAGCATGTAGCCGGAGCTGAAAGTTTTGTTGTCTTCTTTGCACGTAAAAGAAAATGTCAGCCCTGTGATTGAACTGACAAAAGATTGGAACTGGTTCTAGGCCATTGAGGAAGAGATGTTTTCTTAGGGAGGTGAAGCCAGAATTAGGGAGCAAACATAGGTCAGTTTTATATAGACCCAAGGAGGAAAGCAGAGATGGGGGGATAGGGCAAAGACTGATCACAGAAATGTCTACAGAATACCTCCGTCCTAATGGGAGCATGGAAAAGAACCATGAAGGAGGAGGACACGTCTCTACTCTAAGCTGGCAGGGATGACTGACAAAGCCAGGCAGGGGGAGAAGGCACACACTCTGGGACTCCGGTCAGTGTCCCGTGGTAGCACAGCCTCTCTGCATGGTGCAGACACCACACTTCCGCAGACCTTCTCACACGATCCTTGGGACAAGTTCTTTGCACAGTATCTTAGATACTTGCCCACCCCCCGCAAAGAACCCATTAGGTAAAACCTGTCCTCACCTGAGCCTTTCTGTCTGTGCCCTTTTGTCCTTACTCCGAGGTGTTTCCATCATGTCTTCCTCAGGATTACAGTATCAAAACCCCACCCACGTTAAACCTGGATGCAGGAAAGAGGTACTCATGTACAGCCAGTTGTCCATTTTTATCTCCCTCTTGGTAAGGATCTTCCAGGTTTCATCACCCCATTAGAGAGATCAGTAAGTAATTTTGGAAAGCAGAAGATCAACAACTGAAAGGATATCCACTGAAGCCCAATTCCAGGTTTTTATATAAACTCCCCTTTTCTAAACTATCTCTGCCCTCAACCTGTCAGTGGTCATTAAGTGTCTGGCTCCTTTTCATTTGAGGACACCAAACCTTGCATGAAAGAGCACATCAGACCACAACCACTCAGCTTCAGCTTAGCATGGAGTATCCTAGCACCACTTTAGCAAACTTGGAGCCAGTACAGGGAGTTGGGCTGGTAAAAGTTGGACAGAGAGGTCCACAATCTTGGTTTTCACCTTGGCCATGTATCAAAATGACCTGGAGAAGAGTAAAAAATATATACTTTTCTGACTCCACCCCAGACCTACTGAATTACAATCTTTTATGGTTGATGTTTAGCACATTTCTTTGTAAAAAGATCCCTGGATAATTGAACGCACAGTACAGTTTTGGGAACTCAACATGGGCAAAAGAATTTCAATAGACCTTGTAGCAGCTAGAAAATCACAAGCTTATTGGTCTCTAATTCAACCTGAGTCACACCATTTTCGGGGTTGAGAGATGGAGCAAGACCAGTCGAAAGTAATGCCATTAGAAAGGATCATGAGCTTCTCAGGGTGTCTTACCTGGAGGCCCCACTCTTTCTTCCATGGGTCTGGGCAAGAGGGGAACACCACAGATTCTGAACCTTATATTTGATTTCAAATCTGCAAAGTGCTTGAATAAAAAGAAGACTGCTAGAAAGAAAAAAAACTCAAACAGTATCAAACAAAACCACCTAAATATTCATCTGTGGGGAGGGGTTAATTAAGTTTGGTATTTCCATACAATGGAAATAATTTTAAGTGATCTTAAATAATTTATAAACTTAAAAAGTGGCATAAAATATAGTAGATACAAATTAACATTACACATAGCGTGACTCAAAATTACATATACATGCATATACACAAATACAGAATATAACCAAATGTTAACAAAACATTACCAAATGTTCACGGTGGTTATTTCTGAGTAAGGAGACTATGGTGGTTGTGGTTCCTTTCCATTATTGTCTGACTTGCTTGCAAGGAACATGCATCATTTGTTGACTTTTAAAAAATGAATGAAGGTATCACAATGACACAATGAGCTCATGTTCTTGGCATCTCTCACCTCAGCTGTCATAGTACATAGCTGCTCCTCAAATCTTTCCACTTTTGACCTCACAACTTTTCATTATAACTTTGAAAATATCTTAAAATGCAGGTCAAGTGGTATCCATCCTCTCCAACGTCAGTGGCTTCCCATTAGCTATTAAATGAGGTCCTGCTTGTTCATAGGCCATTCTAGCTTGCTCGTGATCTTTATTCAAGACTGTTTCCCCTTTAACTGTTGGATCCATACCTCTGCACCCTAGTGTTCTAATCCTGTTGGAACACAGAATATTTATAATGCTGGATCCCTTTCCTAATTTCTTGTGTTTTTTTTTAACTTTTCAATTATATTCACACTTCAATGACTTCTCAGAAATTACTACTTAATGTCAGGCCTTCCATACACACCCCCAGAATCAACGTCCCCTTCCATTTCACCTACACTGCACATTGGTTGAACTCTCATGTACCACCTGTTTTTAATCTTTCTTCTTCAACATTTACAGGTTTGCTTCCACTGGGGAATGAGGGCTCCTAGGGCAAAGTCACCTTCCAGTCACTTTTGGATCTTTCCTGAGTTCCAGCTCAGTGTACAGATTGCACTCACTCAGTAAAAACATATTCTGTGACACAGGAGCCTAAAATGTTAATAATGCAAATAACAACACACTTCTTAAAATCTACAGGTCTGGAGAGATTATTTCACCCTTACATTTCTGATGGTTAGGTAAAACTGTTCAGCCTTTCTGAAAGACAGTTTGGCAGGTTCATGTAAACCAAAACATGCAACTATGTTATGATCCAGCAATTGCAGCCCTGGGCATGGAACCCAGGAAAATGAAGTTTCATTCACACAAAACTTTACATTAACCATGCTTTCTAGTATCTGTATCTGATGTTTTGACTTCTAGGGCCTTGCTGACAAGGGATGGACTGACCCTCCCACAGTTGGTTAATGGTTTGTAGATTGCTAGAGAGAGCAAAGCACCTTCCCAGGAGCCTGCCTTTCATATGCCAATGAATCAATCTAAAACCCAAATCCCCCTCCTGTAGGCCTGCTTTAAGGCTGCCATTACACTTCCGAGGCACTATTATCTGCCCTAATTACCCCAAGGTCAGCGCATCAGGTGGCCTCTGCACCCTGGAGCCTACTGAAGTTTTTCAAAGGAGTCAGTCCTAACCTGGTTTGCCTGCTTCAACTACATTGCCCATCCCTTCCCTTGAAAACTACGATAAAGGCCTTCCTGCCGTTTCCCTGCTCTCCAGCTCCGCCTGCAACTGACTTTAGTGTTCTCTGGGGCGACCCTGCGTGGCCTTCCTGGTGCGATCTCCTCCTCCTCCTAGGAGCTGAAAGTGATAAACTCTCTTTTCAATGGCAATGTCTCCTGACCTGTTAGTCTATTCATATCTGAATTAAACAAAATCTTGGGCACATGTTAAAGCAAATTCATACATGAATGTTCATAGCAGCATTATTCATAATAACCCCAAACGGGAAATGACCCAGATATCTTTCACCAAGTGACTGGTTAATCAAACCGGACTGTATCCATACCCTGGAATATTAGTCATTGATAAAAAGGAACAAACCATTGAAATATGCAACACCTTGGATAAATTTCCAGATAATTATGCTTAGTGAAAAAGCCAATTCCAAAGGTTAAGTACTTTATGCTTTTACTTATATAACATTCTTGAAGTAACAAAATTATAAAAAGACCAGATTATAATTCCCAGGTGTCAAGGCCTAGAAGAGAGTCAGGAAGGAGGTGAATGTGGACATAAAAGGCAACACGAGGGACCTCGCCATAAGGAGACCAGCCTGTATCTGAACTGTATCAGTATCAAGACCCTAGTCATGATTTTTTAATAGCGTGATATTGAGAAATGTTACCATTGAGGGAAAATGGCAAAAGGATACACAATTATATGTGAATTTATAATTATCTCAAAATTAAAGTTTTAATATAAAACTATAATATAAAACTTGTATTTAATATAAAACCATACTATTGTGTTTAGGAGCTAAGAGAAGAGATTTGCTCGACACTGTCAAGAAATAGCCCATAAATGTGACCTATTACTATCTTGATTGTCTACCCACAGTCACCTGCCTGACAGGTAAATTTTGCTACTCACTAAAACACACATTTCTAGACCAAATGATAGGTATGCAATTAAAACATACAGACGCACACATACACACAAATACTGCTTATCATCAATCATCGTAAGGCAGGAGATTGAAATTATCCACAAATTATGCCATAGTCTCTGATGTTGAGGAAAACATAAGAACAATAATATAAAAGTGACTAAAAGTATCAAAGGGATTATTTATTATATATTTGCTTTAGGAAAAGCATTGATAATGAGATAAATATATCCAACCAAAGATTTTAATTGCAAAAGGATATAATCACCATAACTGTATAATCAAGAAAACAAGTAAGATGATGCAAAGGCAGTTACAAATAATGATCCAGGGCAAAACTACAGACAAGGAGACTGCTTACACCTCCGATATGCCATCCAAGTCCTGCTCATGGCAAATCGTGTGCTTGTAGGCATCGGACAAAATGAATCCAAATAAACATCAGGGGATTAAAAATGTAGAAGAATGACAAGAGATTGTTGCAGGACATAGAGATAAGGCCACCAAGCAATTCCACAAAAGAGGAACCTGAATTGTGTGGAGGGCAACAAGGACAGGATTCTGACAAGGTCTTGGCTTCTGATATAGAAAGGATGAGGGCCTTGTGAGCCAGTTAATGAGATATAGAGAAAATCCATGGCGAACAGTAGGAAACATTGAATAAAATGTATGGTCAAGTGGGCAATAAATGGTCTTCCTCTTTACTGCCTCTTAGTGAGACATAAATGGGGAAGTGGATAAAGGGAGAATACCGGAAAGTACGTTCGTAGCAGCTGTTCCAGTTGTTGCCATCCCCCTCTGAGAGGGGCATTCCTCTGTTAATCGAGTACTCAGTCTCTGACGCACACCACTGTAAGAAGTTTCCACCCCCTTCCTGCTAATACCCACAGAGAAATACGCCTGCACTGAACATGAGAAAAGGGAAATTTGTGACCATCTGGGGCAGAAAGCAGGTGCCTTGTTAGAAGTTCAGCTGGTTCACTTGGTTGATGAGACTGTGGAGGTGTGTAATGCTGACTAAGGAAGCCTTCCTACATTCTATTGAGCCAATCTTAGATTCATTCAAAGATAAGAGCAAAAGGTCCCAAGAGTTATTTTGCAGTGGGTCTTGGTTACTATAAGGGAGATTCTACCCACTTGGGGAGATTTTCCGAAGAAACTTAAATTCCCATGGCATATTAGCCTATGCAGAGCTGTTGTTATCACAAAGTACCACAAGCTGGGTGTCTGAAACAACAGAAATATATTGTCTCGTGGTGTGGAAGCTGAAAGTTCAAAATGAAGGTATTGGGGGTTAGAACATTAGTGTATGAATTTGGGGGGTAGATCACATAGGAAACCACAAACAAGGCATTGACAATTATTTAGGCACTTTCTGTCCTAGACTGGGTTTACAATGTTGATGGAAATGATCTACTAGAAAATGATAAATGATCCAAATAGCTGCTCAAACTATTTGAACTCCGCTGGAGACAGGCATCCAAATTACTGTCCTACTAGATCGCTGGAAGTCAAAGCCATCCAGATTCAGCAAATGGGGTTTGGGCAGTGTTCACAGCAGGGAAAAGCTGAAGTATCTTTGTGAGCGGGGCGTTTTAAACATTTTAATTCATCGCTGTTTTTCTGCTTCTACTTCTGAATGTAGAGGAATTACTGTTATGTTTTATTACCCCATGAGTGTCAGAAGAGACCCCCCACTTCAGAAGAGTGACATGTAGAGAGTATTAGCATGACAGGCATTGCTTTCTAACCCACCATTCACGGCAAGGCACTCCTCCAGTGGTACCTAAACTCTCCTGCCTTTTGCCACCAGTGTGTGAACCAGGATTTAGCACAAGTGACCCTACACAAAGCTTTCATTCAGAGAATGCCTATTACTTAGAATCAAAGTCTCAGTCACAAAAGCCCTGACCCCACCAACAGGTGGGCAGAGAGGGGCAAAGAAGGGGAGAAGGGCTAATAGTAACAAAACAATATTTGGACGCATGCTCAATTTCCCTGGGAATCAAGGAAAAAGTGTCCTTTCTTCATACCTCCACCATCCAAAAAAATCTAGCCCCTATTGCACTCATTAGGTATTCGAGAAGTACATGCCTCCTTCAGGCATTCTCTTTGGACTTTCATGTCAGCTAACCTGCAAGTCATTATTTTCTAAAGAAGGGCTCAATGCAAGAAGCTGTATGGGAAGCTGCTCAGTGAGCTGTAGTACACTTTTCACTTTTGGGGCCCAACAGCCCTGCAGCCCCTTGAGCAAAATGTCTCTGTGACTGATGATTTCTCCAGTTGGACAGCAGCCCATACCTGGCGGTTTCTCCCTGACATGGCCACCACAGACTTCTTTTGTGAAGCAGCTTAAAGCAGCTGTTGGCCTGCTTCTGGGCTTTTCTGGCTAGCTGGCATCTGAACATCTGACACATGGAGGCTGTATGACTCCAGCCCAATAGTCCCATTTTGCGTGGTGGTGGGGGGCGGTGAACTCAGACTCAGTAACAAACAAGATGGGAAGGACCCAACAAACTTCTTGGCCAAATGGAAATGGTACCAGTGATATTGTGAATTTACATGAAAAAGTGGCAGCTGTCTCTTTGGGAGAAGAATTTTTTCTAAAATCTTCAGCCTGTTCACTGATGGTTCAGCTAAGCTAAAAGTTGATGGCACCCACTGGCCTACTCTGACTCTTCAGTCTCAGTACTAGCTATGAAGAGCTAAAAACAGAAGTGAGCAGAAGGGATTGTGGGCAGAACCCAAGGCCATTCTCAAAATTCTAGACAATTATCTCCTTGAAGTACGTGGTTATATTTTTACTGACTCTGGTTTTGTTGCCAGTAACCTAGCTATTTCATTTGCCACTTGGAAAACTAAGACTGGTTGATTAAATATACCACTTTGGGGGTGCTGAGAATTGTGGAAATGAATCACAGCTACTGATCAAGTATGTGGGTCTCTCAAATAGATGCCCAGAGTAAACATCTGCTCTCTGTTGAGACTGACTGAAGTCAAGCTGCTGGTCCAGTCTTTATCTCTCCAACTGCTACAACCTGACCATCATCAGACTGGGCGTGGAAAGACAGCCCTTACCACAGACTGTGCCCACATGGAAGGACACAGAAATGCAGAGGCTGCCACTGCCTTCCTGATTGGGACTTCTTCCAAAATTCGCCCATTTGCCTGGGGGTGAGGGAATCCACATTACATGAATATTATCTTTGCCTGCTCCTGGTAGGTCGTCCATCTGAGACATCTGACTGTGTGTCCAGGCTATCAGTGGTGCTGTACTACTGTTGACACTTGGGTTCAATCTGTTGCTTGCTTTTCACACTAATAATGACATTTTTTGAATAGTAGAAATATTTACATTGATGAAGTTCAATTTATTAATGTTTCATGATTAGAATTTTTTGTATATTGTTTCTTAAACAGTTTTTGATCACAGAATATCAATTTTGTTCTCAACCTTATTAATGTGGTTCAACCATACATGTCCCATATATTAATTTATTTAATTTTCACAATAAACAACTAGGATAGATACCTGCATTTTATAGATGATGAAAATAAGGAAAAAGAGATTAAGAAACTGCCCTATAAGGTCACACAATTAATTAGTGACAGAGTGGGATTCAAACACAGGGAGTCTGGCTCTGTGCTTGTGCTTGGCTCTGGCTCTGGCTCTGAAGTCTGTGCTTGGTCACCATGCTTATTGCACATTCTCTCTAGCACTGAGGTATAAATTTATATGTCTCTCCCTCTAGTCTATGTGCTCTTTGAAGGGGAAACTGCTTACTTGTCTTTGTAACACTTGTACCCAGCATGGTGCCTTGCATATGGCAGATGTCAATAATATGGAGGAATGAAGGGATAATCGAATGGGCAAGTCTCCACCAAGGCCACCACCAGAGACTGCTGGTTGGACATCGCAGGGTCAGTGGCCATGTTCTTTCAGCCGTGATTTGTTTGCATAGTACAGCAGCTGACCTTTGAACATATACCAAGTTTTTTAGAACTCTCCCCCTTTTAGATCCTCCCTTTTTAATTAAAGAATTGAATATCATAATATAGATGCTCATGAGCAAATGTTACCTGCATGTGGAGTTTTCCAACCTTTATGGTTGCAGAAAACCCTATCGCAAAAGATTCTAGGTATTGAAAAAATATTATCTTAAGGAAAAAATGTGTCCATATGAAGAATTACAAAGATTAGATATTATTTTCCCAATTCTACTGGAGAACCATTTCTATACCTCAAAAACCTGCATGTCTACTATTATATCTTCATATAACTACTGCAACCACATATGGCTATATATATAGCCTTATGTATTTTATTTACCTAAAATACTGTTATGTGTATATATAGATGGAATGTAACCCAGACACAAAGGAAGTATTTATTGGAATATTTGAAATATTACTACTATTATCAAATTCATCAAATGATTTGTAAGAATCTTATCATTTCCCTTTATAATTTAACAACACCATTATTTGGAAAAAATGGCCTTATTCACTCTTGGTATTGGTGTATACTACATTAGCATACTAATTTAGGTGAGAGAATTTATGTGAGTTTCTCTAGACCAATGACAATGCAGATGAGCTATGTTATATTTTTTGCCAGTTAGCATTTATAAAAACAGAAACATCCTTTACATATAGTCAAGGTGTAAAATTCTCTCCCATATTTAAAACCTCTGAATGAATTCCTTCTAATTTGCATTTCAGAGTTGAATAGCCACTGTGATTTACCAATTCTAACTCATATCAATCAGCCTTGGTGCAAAGAATATTTTGCAGAAATTTTAGCTTTACTATGGACTTTAAATATCAATATGGGTGGGGGGTTGCTGAAGCCAGATCTAATTGTTTTGCAATCATTAACTTCATTTGTCCTTAGTAGTGCTTATAAAAGTATTTTATAACTATTTGATCTGATATGAAATAAAGCCCTAACCTAACTTTCAATTTGTATTCAACTTTGAGAAAACAATTCCTTAACCACATAGGTAACATGTAGGTACATATGTATTTCTTATAACTAAGTAACTAGAAAAACACCTAAGAAGTGTTTTTTTAAAACCTAAACTATTCTTTTTCATCACATTTGGGCCCTTCACAGAAAAGCTGCTTGAAAATTCCAGATGTTGCTACTATTATTATAGTCATTTAAATTATTATTACAGTAGCAATACATCATATTAATTGTTCTCAATAGAGATAATAAATAATTACAACAATAATAATAATTAATTGTACTTCATAGAGTGAATTGCATTATGCAATGTTTCTGGATGAGTATTGTTAGTAATATGATTAATTTTTCCTGGAATGTAATACAAAACATATTTTTGACTAGGGTATCAGAATGTCCTGCAACCAAAAATTTGATATGCACGATATACTCCCAGCCAAATTTAGGGTCACGTGAACATCTCTGATAAGAATTGTACTTTTACTGTGCTATACCACACTTTAACCCAGAAGTCAGAATGATAATGATAATGAAAATAACCTGGAATATAAGCTACAGAGAGACATGTGGGATTCCAGGATTTCTAGGTAAAGAATCTGTGAGATTCTCCTAAGTCTTGACTGTGGAGGTTCAGATTATGAACCTGTACCCAGACCCACTAAGTTTGAATCTCTAGACTGGAGATTTATTTTTAATACTCTTATTAGACTCCAGCCCTAGAGATTCTGACCCAGTGGATCTAAATGCAGGCTCATAATCTGTATTTTTGATAGGTATCGCAGAAGACCATAGTGAAGGATTTCCCATATTTCACTCTGAGAAATGTGATCTGGAAATACTGAAGTATCAGACAAGTGGCCAAGATGGAGACTCTGACTTGCAGAGCAAACCTGAAACCTGGTGATCAGAGTCAGATCACAACATCAGGGCCTGGCTGGGAGTGACATCCCTGAGTTTGGGTTAAAACTCCATCCTTTTCATGCCCAAGATCAAATTGGTCTTAAGACGTGGGGGAGGGCTGAAGCTACAGGCAGGAGAGTAAGTGGGAAAAGCCCACGAGGCTGGGAGACAGGCAGCCCTTGCACTCAATGCTCCCCTCACTTGTACCCCGTGATCTCTGCAGCCATGCAGAGATTGACTGTCCCCTCTCAAAGCTTCGCAGACTTTGGATGTGGAGAGAAGCCATTCTCTTCCTTCTCAATCTTGCTGGGATAAGCCCTGACTCTAGGAAGATATTCTGAAAAAGTTTCAAGTGGAAACAGAAGAATGAGGAGGCTGGGGCTGGGATTGTGGGGGTTCACTGACTGGTCAATGAAGTGGTCTTCTGCTCTACTGATGGCACATCCATGAGTAAAATGACTTCCTGGCCTTCACTTAAAGGATTGATTTTCAGGTTAGCTGACCATCAAGATCTAAGAGCATTAAAATCACTCCTCCAAAGATTCTTTCTTAGTCAGTAGGTCTCAGGTAGAGCTTAAGAATCTACATTTTTAAATAGTGTCCCAGTTATTTCTTATGTACAGCTAGGACTGAGAACCACTACACTAAAACATCAGAAGTTAATCTATGTCTGGACACAGTCTTTGGTTTATCAATGGTTCACAGTTTGAATATTCTAATAATCAATCTATGCTTATTAATTACTATGACCATGAGTTTCTGAAATGTTGTTTAGTGTTTTCATGCCTCTAATCATAATTCAAGTTAAGTTTTAACTAGAGCCCACACCTATCATTAGTCTTCTGTGGCAGTGTTTTTATTGGAAGACAAATAGAGAGTGGCTAACATTTTATTATCACACAACAGCTTTCAGAAACGGAAAGAGCAAAGTCTCCTGAAGAACACAAGATCAAAGGAGAGGACCCCTGGTATGACCAAGGCCCAGTGAAAGGGTAATCTTCGGCAAAATGCTAGACTGCAAGGTATAGATTTCATTTCATCTAATATTATATATTCTCCTCAGGATAATGAAACATTCATTAGAAGGAGGAAAATGAGCAGAGAAACAGACATGGTATGATTGCAATAGGCTGTGGCCCTTATATGAGGAGACAGTGGCAAGGTTGACACCAATAATGACCACCAGGTTTATTTAGATTTTTTTCTCAGTTAAGAGATGTTCAAGCAGAGGGAGACAGAGACAGCCAGGAAATTGAGTTTTGTTTTTCTGTCTAAATGGTAGAAATGCTAACTGAGCTAATTATGAAAGCTGAAGACAGAAAAAAATATTTCAATGTCAAAAGATAGATGTTAAAAATCTACTTAGCTAAGATTTAAAGCAAAGTAGCATCAAACCATTTAAATTATGTTCACCTTTAGCTCAGACTAGAAAGACCAATGATTCTTGGAAAAATTATGTAACAGTTGAGAGAAATTGTCATAGAAGGCTATTGTATAGGGCACAGAATCTCCCCTGGGAACTGTCTCATTTTCTTTCTGGAAACTACTAATTATCCCCTGTAAAAAAAATAATATAAACGGAGCCAATTTACGATAGAGTCAGAGCTGTCATTCTAGAGCACGGCCTCGCATGTCTTAGGCCTCGAATCTTTTGATGTTAAAATGGGGCAAAATAACCTTTGCACAGGGCCTCAAATGACATTGTGTTCCAGAGAACAGTTTGCAAAAATAACAGGAAACAGATATTATAACCACTGGAGAGATGGCTACAGCACTGAAAATTTAAAACCATTAAGAATTAACATCACTCTGCTATATTATCTGCACCAGTAGAAGTGCCTTCCCTCATTGACGTAATTATTCCCCTTCCCTTTCTCATAAGTACCCCTTGCCTTTATCTCCTAGTTAAACACTATTTGGGTTTCTGCCTGAATTAGTGCTTCCTGAATAACTATAATTTATATATATTTAAATCTCAGATGAATGCTTGTTACCTGTAACCCACTAAATCCATCTATATCCATATGGTTATATAGGACTTTCCCCGGTTGTATTTGATTGGGCCCCGGGTGGGCATTTGACCCAAGCTGAGCAAATCACTCTTCTCTGAGAATCTGACATTGGTCCAAGAGATTCCTGCTTATTTTAGAAATGATGAATTTCTGGGAAATGAATGCAGAAACCAATTCCTGTCATTACAACTTAGAAATATCAAGTCTGCAACATGAGAGAAGAAAGAAATAGATGTGAAAAGAGAAACAGAGGCAAGAGGCAAGTGTTGGTGGCAATTTACAACACTACTTATTCTTCAGGCTTGGATGCTCTCTGTTCTATTTCCTGCTAGTCTAAATCAGGCTCTCATTAATGCAATCAAAAAATTTCAAAATAATGTAAAGGGAGAATCCCATAGGATTGGCTGGCCTGAAAGGACCAAAGTCAAATGCCCAGAAAAGGAAGAGAAATTGGAAATTACTATTTTTGCACTCTAAGAAGAAACAGACTGGGTAGGGGTAAAATCAGCCTATGAGTAAAGTTGTTACTAGAAAGCAAAATGGAATAATCGGGCTCCAGTCAGAATTCTAGATGTGAGGATTTGTGTGGCCAGTAACTGAGAAGGTCACCAATGGAATGGATAGGTTGGAAAGGCTCAAAATAGAGATGGTTGATCGAGTTAAGCAAGGTTCAGTGTCCACAGCGGAATATCATCCTCAGACCTCTGGTGGGAGCAGAGGAATAAGTGCTATGTTCACCTCTTAGAAGATCTTGATTCCAGTAAAATAGAAAGTAGAGATTCCCTTATGGGACTTGGGTGCCAGTCTTCACTGTGGCTGATATCTTTTGGTTTATTTATCTCTTCTAGATACTGTAAGGTTTTTCTATATACAAGTGAAGAATATTTGTTTATGTTACATGTATTAATCCCTTCATGATCTCCATTTTCTAAAATTGGGTTAAGTCTATCATTGAATATGGTGATACTAAAATTACAAGGATAATGAAAATAACAGGATTTATTAAGTCTCCCAGTGATGGACCTTGAAAATTCAAGCTTGCCATTGATGACATGTCTCTGAAGGCATATGTCACACATTGTCCCATTTAACTATTGCCACATAAATATATCTGTCACTAAGCATGCCAAAAGAAGGATTATGGCAAAATTTAATATGGACATAAATTTAATCTTTGCTCCTATAGATAATTTAATCATCATGCAGATATACTCAGAATACCTAAAGAGATCAGTTGCACTGACAAATTATTTAAATAAACTATTTAAACCTAAATAAGTGGATCTTAGTCTGTTGATAGACATGCACACCTCTTAAAGGTTAAGTGCAGTAGAATCCGAATGATAAAGTTATTGAACCAGGCCATTCCAAAGTGTCTAATACTGTATACTTGACCTCTCAGCCTACAAAAAAAATATCCTAGGATGATGTGACATGCTGTGTAAAGTTTTTATAGGATGAAAGAGGACTGAATTTGGAGAAGGGTAAATTTGGAGTAGGGACAAAAAGTCTGATTTTTTAGTCTTAATGAAGTCAAGCAACTGAGCCTCTCTGAACTTAATTTTTTAAAAAAATAAAATCATATTAATATTACCTTTCCTGCGACCTTAAATGGGTGACAGCTAGGAGTCCAAGTAACACTGGAGAAAGCTATTTGTAAAAAAGAGAAACAAATACAAATAAAAGAAACACAGGAAGACCTGCCCTACCCCCACTTCCAAAAGGTCTCTAAATTTCAAAACTGAAACTGTTAAAAAGTGAGAGTGGAAATTGAAAAGTAAGGAATCTATACATGGCTTTAGAGGTAGTCAGAAGGGGAAGAAATTTTTGTAATGTGATTTTAGATGGACCAAAATGGCTCCTCTGATTGAAAACAAAGCAAGAAAAGAAGGACGTGGCTTCTTATTACTAATACCCTAAGTACCCAAAATGAAATCTATACCCACTTGCTAAAAGGTATCACTAATGAAAGAATGACTTTTATTAGTCAGTTATACCTTAGTTTACATAAGTGAACACATGTTGAGTACCTACTGTGTGCATAAACATAACAACAAAGCTACAAGGAAGAAAAAAATACAGTTTTTCCTTTCAAGGAGCTCACAGTCAGATGGGAGAATCTAATTTATGTATGAAAAATTGCAGTATGTAATGTGGTCAGCTCCATAATAAAAGTGCAAACGTCAATGAGGACAAGCAGAAGGGCAGTGATTTGGATAAGTCTTTTCTAAAAACAGGTTTTCTGATCAAAGGTAAAGAATTGGTTGAAGAATTGGCATGAGGAGATTAAATACCTCAGAAAGGAATCCATAAAATGTAACATAATCACAGAAAGGGAAAACAAAGGTTTTGAAGTGAAAAAATATATCGCTTTGCCAATAGTAATAAGACTGGTAATTTGAGCATAAATTCTGAATATTTGCATTATAACCCATCCAAGAACTTTTATTTTTTTAGGTTCTGTTGTTACCTAATCAGTTGCAAAAGAAAATAATGACAAAGGAAGTTTCCAAAAGGAGAGTGGGGAAATTGTAAGTGACTCTATTTCTGAAAGCAGGAAATTTTAGTTGGAATGAAGAAAGCCAACAGAAAATGAACACCCAGCTAGCTAGGAAGGGACCACAGTCTAATATCATTCTAATTCCTACTCCACAGAGGGCCTCTATATTCTTAAAATGGTTTCACAAGCCCAGAGCTCCTTTTGTTTCAGATCCTCCCAAGCACATTATTTTCCTGTCAGATCAGGGAAATAATAGTCACAAATTTAAAAATAACATACTAATAAATAACTTTATTTTATTTTTATTGGTTACCTTGGAAGAATAACTATCACTTTTACCCCAGAATTACTTGTGGTTCATTTTCAAATTAGGTAGAATAATTGACACTTGACAACTAGTCATATGTGATCCTCTTGCTATTGCAAACTAGCCGAGAATTATGGAACTTCTCCTTAGTGGCCCAAATGCAAGTGTCCTGATTTCTATTCTTTTTAAATAATTTTTTGCTGAGTTGGCAGGTTCTTATACCTCCTTGCCTTCCAATTTCTCATATATATATATGAAATTGAAATATATATTATATATTTTATATACATATATAAAAGAGGAAGGACCTAGAGGATTTTCCTTGTTCTCTACTGCTTCAAGAAAATTGTATTTTAAAACAGCTATAGTTTGCCCAATGGAGATAGAGATGAGTAATTTATGAATAGTTATAGCTCTTCTAAATATCCTAGCAGTATACTCATTATTTGCATTCAAGTTAAAAAAAAATTGCAGAGCAAATAGAACTTACATCCATCAGAGGTAAAACATTTCATTATATTTTATTATCCCCAAATCAATTCCTAAAGCAATGTGCAAATTAAAATGTTTTATCCAACATTTTCAAGAAACCAATTTAAAATTACACAGCTTATAACAAATTGCCAAAAATATTGTAAGCAGCCATTAATTTACTCCAAACCAATTAAACTCTACACTAATACATGCAGTAATATACATGCACTTGTTCCTAATTTCCTTTTGTAATTAAGCTGGGTACAAGGCATTGCCTCACTTGACAATGAATTTTAATCCTCCTGTTTGATCTTTCCCTTGTCTGCTCTGGCCCCTACTACCAAGTGGCAAAAGTCACTTTGTCCAGTATCATTCTTCTTTTTTCACTTAAAAGAGCAATTTCTTTTAAATACTCATATGCCATGAGTTATTGGATGTCCTGAAATTGCCTTATATTTGGGAGACATTCCATTTTTAAATCCATGGGGATTTAAAGAAGGTTAATAGAAAGTACATAATAAATGTTCCAGAGCTTAACATCAACAGTATGGGGGAAATGAATGCATATTGTACCAGTTCATAGTCACAATCAGTTACATATTAGCCAGCGTTCTCAAGAAAAACAGAACCAATAGATTGGATGATGCCCATCCACACTCTTATCAACACATCCAGAGATACGTTTAATCTGGGCACCTGATGCGGACCCCGGCTCGTGGGGTCTGCGTCATTATGGATGAAATGAGACATTCACACAGACTACCGAGTCTGGTGGAGGAAAAGGGACAGCATGGCTTCAAACCTCAGCCCTTGCTCCAATGAGCTTTTACTGTCTTACTGGGCACATTACAAGAAGGTCCCCATTAACTATGCACAGGCTCGCTTTAGGTGGTTACCTTTTACAGAAAACAAAAGAGCCAGTGCTGCTAATCACATCACAGAAGAGGGATATTTGCAAATGAAAAGGCAAAAGTGATTGAACCAGTTACACTCATCCTTGGAAGGTTTAGCATGGTTTTTAGGAAGTTGCTTTGCAGTAAATGTCCTTAATTCAGGGTGAGGGAGTTTTAGCAAAAAGCAAGACTCATAGCAGCCTAGGTACATTGCAGGCCTGATTCCCCATAGGAGAACCTATCCATGGGCATGGGTCCTGTGCATCTCTGAGTGGGAGCTGGGCTCACACCACGCAGAACGGTCTACTACAGGCACCCATGGCCAGTGAACTTGACACATAAAATTAACCATCCAAATCCACTCTTTATAACCTTGGCACCCATACACACCTTCTTAGATCATACTTAGTCTCTAAATAAAGACAATAATGAGGTCATAATTCTGCCGAACGTATCTGATACAACTATCCTGCATATAACTGACAATTTAATCCCAAACCCAGAAGAGGAGGTAAAGTTCTTGAGTGATGTTTACTATTCTCCTTGATATCCTGTAACTTAAATACTATGATGTAAAATTAGCAATACTTAAATGCTATGATATAAAGTCAAATGTATATTATGTTACATGATAACAGAATAAGAGAGGAAAGAAAATATATATGTATATATGAAGGTCTGTCCGGAGAAAACCCAGCCATTGTTAATATAATGAGAACAATTTGTGTGAGGACATCAATGTAACCTAGCAGCCAAGGAGAGTGGACTGGAATGCACACGCGTGAACAATGATGACTTCATCATACTAGTCAGTGGAGGCAGTAGACACTGTTGAGTGACCATGTATACTGTGTGGCCATCACATTCAAAATGAGTGAGTGAGTAGAGCAATGAATCTGCATCAGATTTTGCATTAAGCTTGAATGTTTCTCTGCAGAAACTATTCAGATGATTCAGAAGGCTTTTGGGTATGATGCAATGAGTGCAGCACAAGCAAAAGTGCGGCACAAATGCTTCAAAGACAGTTGAGAAATCTGTTGAAAGAGATCCATATTCTGGAAGGCCTGCAATATAAACAGAGCACCTGAGATTGTTGAATATGTAATCTGCAATAAACAAAGATCAGAGAACTACATGAGGTCCCAAGGTGCCTACTTTGAAGGGGACTAAGACATCATTGTCCTATGTACAATGTTTCTTGCATCTTGTATCTTCTTCAATAAATGTCTCTATTTCTTATATTACATGAATGGATACTTTCTGGACAGACCTTGTATACACACAAACAAAAATATATTTGACACAAATATATTTACATCAAAATGAGAAAATATTTATGAAAATTAGTCTCCATTTCTATAACTAATCAAGTGGCCATAGCTCATATTTATATTTTCCTTCTTTCAATACCCACTCTGTATTTAATTTGTCTTCACAAAGAACCTCTGCCAGTCATGGTTTTTAATGAAGCTGGGTAACTCAAACCTTTGTTCCAAAAAGGTCTGGGTCATTAGTAGATCTACCTGGACTGGGTTATTGTAGTTTTCCATTGACCTTAGTCATAAGATATGGTAATACTAAGAGATACCCTAGGCATCTCCTGTACGCCAGACATACTCTTCCCTACTTCCTCTGTGGAGAAGCAGTCCAATTCCCCTTGATGGTCAGAATCAGTCACCCCAGACAATACAGTGGCTGTCTTCTTTGCCTTTGAATTCTCTCTTTACTTCCCTTCTTCTACATTAAACCAAGGTGTGTCACTTTGCCTATTAATTCAGAAGCAGGAGAAGTCCTAAGTAGCCATGTGGTAGTCTTAGATCTTTTGGATCATATCACCCAAGTGGTAGAGAAGATTGCACAGCAGCCCAGACCTGCTATAGGGAAGGTCTGTAGAGACCTGCTGCTACAAAAGAAGTCTTGTTCTGAAACCCACTCAAAACTAGGGGTTTCTCAGCTCACTTGGTACATGGGCTGGAGTACCATACTTAAATGGGGAATGTGTTACCTCCAAAATTCAAGGTTCCATTAGGCACTGTGCCACTTTTTAGGTTGTAGGAGGGGTCAGATGCAACAACTTATCCTTCACCTAAAAGGGATATCTCTACATGCCCCACACCAATGGATCCCTAAAAATTTCACTGAGGTAAAAGGCCCATAAATTTTAGTCTGACTTATTTCCCACCCTCTGACATACAAATGTCTTACCAATAAGTCTTAAGTAGTTACTACTTGTCGTTCACTAGGTCCAATCAGCACAATGTCATATGTAATGGACCAGAGTGGGAGGGAAATGCTAGCTGGAAGCAAGCTGCTTTTGGTAAACCTTATGAACAGGGGTGAAGAAAAGGCCTCTGCCAGGTCAATAGCTGCATACCGGGTACCAGGGAAGTGTTACTTTGCTCAAACAATGAAACCACATCTGGTACAGCAGCTGCAATTGGAATCACCGCACGGTTAAACTTTCTTTATGTACTGCCATTCTCCAAAATCCATCTGTTTCACATACAGGCCAAATGGGAGATTTGAATGGAGATGTGGTGAGACTCACCACCCCTGCATCCTTCAAGTCCTTGATTGTGGCCCTAATTTCTGCCACATTCCTAGGAATGTGGTATAGCTTTTGATTTTCTATTTTGCTAGATAGGAGCAGTTCAAATGGTTTCCACTTGGCCTTTCCTACCATAATAGCCCTTATTTCATAGGCCAGGAGATGAATGTAGGAATTCTGCCTGCTACTCAGTGTGTTTATTTCAATTATGTATTATAGAATTGGCTGGGAAAAGAACTGGTTGGTCCTGAGGAGAACCAAAGGATGTGTTCAGGGACCCAGTGGAACCACTGTAACATGGACCTGAACTGAAATTCCATTGATTATCTGATCTGCAGAAGCTCCTATGCTGACTGGTGGACCCCAGTGATGTTTTGGGCTTCATGGAACTAATGTCATTTTAGAGCCTATGTCCAACAGCCCCTAAAATGTCTAATTATTTCTTTTTCCTATATGCAGTCACCTGGTAATAAGCCATAGGGGAACACTGGGAGAAAGTGTAAATGTTGGTAGTATACCAGGGTCTTCCCTTGAGGGGGCCCAGCTTCCCCATCATTCAGAGGGTTCTGGGTCTGTAAACTGACTCAAGTCTGGGAATTAAGGGGCCATGGCTCTGATTTTTGATACAGGTTGGACTTGTTCACTTGATCTAGAACTTTTCTGCTTATTCAGATCAAGAATTTAGTATACTTCCTATCTATTTCATACCTATTTCATTTCTAGGGATCATGATCAATTAGCCAATGCCATAGGTCTGCTCGAGTCTTACTATTCTGATTGCTGCTTTGACTCTCTAGCCTTTTACAGTAACCACGCCCACCTTTCCTTTGGCAATTGGTAAGTACAGCTACTTGACCACTGCCATGCTGGGATCCAATTACTCCCATTGCATTTAGATTTCTCCATTTAGTGACTTCCATTTCCACTATGAAGTCTGGCCTACCAGAAGAGAGATCATAGAAATTTTCAGGAGTGCTGAGGTTCCCATCACAAATTTATCTCCTGTAGTATTGGTGAAGGGTATTTCTTCTGGACCCTTTCTGTGTGATAAGTAGGTCTTAAATGACAAATCCACTTTAACATCCCTAAGCCTTAGAATCCCTTTCTCTACATTAAACCAAGGCATTTCCAATTCACTCACAGTGGGTCACTTTTTGATCTATGTTTTAGCAAACCAATCAAAGAAACTATTAGAAGCCTTCTAATATCCTGAGCTACACACAACATTAGATGCAGAATTTTTGCTTAGTGAGCCCATGGTGATAAATTCAACCTGATCTAACTTTACTTTCCTTCTATGATTATCCCACACCCTTAGTATCATTTACCACACATTACCACCTAGATTTCTATGGTGTAAATTAGAAAACTCAAGTAGTTCTTTTGGGGTGTAAGGCACCTTCTCATTGGTCACACATCATACCCCACCTTTAAGACCTGAGTCTAGTTATAGGTCTAGAAGCAAAGATGGGTAGTGGTGGTTGGTCCTGAGGAGAATCAACATTGTCTTAAGTGACAACTACCTCAAGGGAGGCCATTTCAGTTTTCTTAGGCAATGTAGAGTCAATCCCTTCACATGAAAGTGGAGAAGCCAATACCACCATGGCTACCACCACTAAAGGTGGGAATGCTACTGTCACTGGGTATAGAGAGGACAATTTTGCTGGAAGTGGGGAGACTTTTTCCATTGGTAAAGAATACTGACCAGAATTTAGTGGCTCAATGTCCCTAGTTTTATTAGAATCTTCAGAAAAGTCTCCATTCCAATATAAGATTCCATTCTTTCCCAAGAAATTCTCTCACTTGACCAGTAGACACTGTGGGAATTCAACTTGCATTGAAATTCAGCAAGTGCCAGGATGAGTTCTGCATTTGATTTGTGCAATTTCAGTCCTATAGCTAAAGGAGATAAGGGTCCTTTGGGGCACACATAGAAGCTCTTAGGTCATTTATGTAGCACACTTGAGCTGGGAATTTCAATCCCTGAGCTTATCTTTTTCTTTTGCCGCTTTGTCAGTGACATTAGGAGCAATCACCCAATGTCATTATTTTTGTTAATCTTCCAAAAATGTTTGAAAGTATCTTATAAAGTATTAACTACCTCCTTGCTTCTTATGAGTAATTGATTAGGAGTATCTAATGCAGATATTTTGCATACCCTTATAAACAATTCACACTATAGATTATCACTGCTCACTTTACCACTGAAAATTAGCATCTTTAAACCTAATTAGATTAAAGAAACAATTCCATACTCTTGATACCAAAAGTTATATTAGTCAGTTTTCAGAAACACAAAAGCTATAGATGATAGACAGATAGATGATAGATAGATAGATAGATAGATAGATAATGAGAAATTAGTTTATACAATTATGGAGGATGAGAAGTTCTATGATCTGCTATTTGCAAGCTAGGGACCCAAGAATGCTGATGGTATAATTCAGTTCAATTCCCAAATGGGAATCTATGGTATAAATCCCAGTTCAAGGACCAGAAAAAATGTCCTGTCTCAAATCTTGAGGCAGGAAAAGGGATGAAAAGGGATAAATTCCTCTGTTCACCTTTTGCTCTACTCAGGTGCTTAATGGATTGTGGGTGATGCCCACACACATTGAGGATAGCAACCCACTTTTCCTGATTCCCTAACCCAAATATTAATCTCATCTAGATACACCCTCATGGCTTGCAGTCACATCTGGAAATAAGATTTAATCTGGGCACCCTGTGACATGTGAAATTAATTACCACAAATTAATATACCATTCCTACCTTTATATTTTCAATTATATATAGAAATTGACCTACAGTCCAGGATATTGAATATCTTTCTGGAATCCATTTGAATATTAAGATCACTGACTAATTACAGAAGAGTTATGACATTAATTTTTAATCCTATATAGCCTGCTAAAATTCTTATATTAGTCAAAAAGGGAAAATTTAAATTCCTATAAAATTTTGTCAATTTGAGTGAAATTTCTCATTTTAAGAAAGTCTCAAGTATTCAGTAAAAAAGGAAGGGAAATAGTAGTGCTGAGCTCCTATACATTCTACCATTCTAGGCTTTTAAAATGGATTTGCTTGCTTAATTTTTACAAAAAAAGACTTAGCTAATAAAAATATATTCAGAGAGATTCCATATTTGTCATTTCACACAGCTTGTGGCAGAGTTGGAATTCAACCCTTGTTCTAATCCCAAGCCTGTGTTCTTTACATAATATAAACCTTCTACCTAGTGAAACAACTCTTTCCATTTCAGAAATGTTACTGTCATTTATATATAAACATCTCATGCACTGAATACAAATACTGCCTTCTGCTTTTTTTTTAACTTGACTTTATGGCACAAACATTTTTCCATGTATGTGTATAGGCTTTAAAATACCAAATGTTAACCTCTTTCTAATGTGTTTTCTTGCTAGTATGCTATAATTTCTTTAAGCATTTCCTTAATATTGGAAATGCTTAATTGTTCTTTTTACCATAG
Organism: Trachops cirrhosus; assembly: GCA_028533065.1. Taxonomy (NCBI): domain Eukaryota; kingdom Metazoa; phylum Chordata; class Mammalia; order Chiroptera; family Phyllostomidae; genus Trachops; species Trachops cirrhosus. The sequence continues at coordinate 157,258,855 of CM052539.1, forward strand.
GTAAGGCATCCATAAGATACATTTATTCCCTTAGATTTTTGCTTCCAGTGAGCTGTTTCTTTAAAGAACAGTTTTATTTGTGAAATTCATGGGAGTAAAAGGTATGAACATCTGTATAGGTCTTTCAACACACTACCTCTTTTTTTCTGCAAACACATGCACTAATTTAAAATGAAATATTGCTACTTTTAAAAGGAGACATCAACACTCACATTCTACAATGGAAAGAACATCGAGCTTCAGGGATTTATTTCACTCAAAGTGTTGTTGTGAATTGCCCTTGAAAAAGAAAGTGACAGACCTCCTCCCCTATCCTGAATTATGTCACATCCCAGAAGACTGAAATGGTCATTAATTTTTAATATCATCTCTTCTCAGTGAAGAGTATAATGGATTTTCCTTACGTAATCTTGTAGGATTGAAGTCCTAAAAATTCTGGGAAGATTTCAGGGCTCATCTATAGTGAGCCCAGAAAATTTTAACCAGTTGCTATATTCCTGGAAGACAGTATGTATGGGAAATAATGGTAATTGTTAAATTACCTACAACATCAATTAATACTGTAATCACAGCTTGTAATGCCTCTACAGTGCTTTCTGGTTTAGACAGTATTTTCTCATGTTTGATCATGGGAGAGTAGGTTGCATTATGCCGGGGATTGTAAGATACACAGAACTATGTGCCAAGAACAAAGATAGTGTCTCTGTCTTTACTGAAACTAACAGTTTTATTGGGTTAAAAATATATCATTGCATTAAAAGTTAAGTATATCCCAAAAAGGGTAATATTAAATATCTAACAATATTATGCCATAATATTAAAGAAGGAAAGTTTAGTGATCAAGGTAGTTAAATTACTGAGGCATGGAAACTCCTTTTCAGAAAAGTCATATATGTTGACTGTCCCAGGAAATTAAGCCTTAGTTACCTTCTGGCACCTCTCCTGTCTTTCTATTATAACCTCAGTGTACCTGATCCTGGCTTTGGGAGCAACCTGAGGGGTTTCCTTGGGGAGGGTCAGCCAAGTTCTAGAATCTTGCACATTCTTGGACATCTCTGGAACTGGACCCCTGTAGCAACTTGAGAGCAGAGAACTCTGCCCAGTGATTCTCTACCACTCCATAGCAAAAGATTTGTCCTGCATCAAAGCCATCCACACTTAAAAACTTTACTCAAGTTTGAGTGTGGAAAGTATCCAGCTATAAGAATGAACAGTGAAGGGGTTGTTCATCTAGGTAGACAGAAGTGTATCCATTCAGCCAACAAGTTTACTTACTGAGAACCTACAAGGTACCTGGCACTGCATGCTTATAACACACTGTTGAGATAAAAAGGAAAAAGTAGTGTTTGATTCTAAATATAAGACAAAAAAAATTCGTGTAATTTTCCCACAGTAAGAACAAAGAAAATCATTTATTCTAATCCCCTTACTATGAACATCAAGGAAGACCACCAAAAATGACTTACCCCTGGTCAGTAGGTGGTTAGTGTGAAAGCCAGATCTTCAACTTAGATTATCTTACCATTGGACAACTCATATTATCCAAGGGGTCCATGAAGACACTTTTATCACCATTGCCTTATTTAAGTTTTTAGTCTTCTTGTCTGAAAAAAAAAAAAAACCTGAAAATGTCTCTCAATACACAAGTAGTTTTTGTTTATATTTTTATGATATTCCAACATTGTATGTTCTTCACCATCTAATTTTTACTCTTCAATGAAATGAACTTGAGTAATGGGTAAGTATCTGCAATGTTTCATGAACTATTACAATGGTTCAAATAATGGTAAACTATGAAAGCAGGTTGTTTAAGACAGTCGCTGACCACATGTGGCTAATTGCTTTAAATTTAAATTACATAAAATTAATTATTCAGTTCCTCAGTTGCACTAATTACATTTCACATGTTCAAAAACCACATATTGCCAGTGGCTTCCATATTGAAGAGCACAGATAGTGAACATCTCCATCATTGCAAAAAAGCTCTGTTGCAAAATATTATATTAAAGCAATGGACCACTTCCCACCCAATATTGTAAAGAATGAATTAACTTGCAAAGTATATATTTCTCAGCACATATGGCCTTGAGTAATAAGATATTTGCATAAGGATATGCAGGAAGAGAGATCTTACTGAGAAGCAGTGTAAGAAAAACACAATCATCTTGCATTCTCCTTTTTCCCTACTGCAAAATTAAATGCTTAAATGACATTCTTTAAATGCTTCAGATGCTCAAAACCCTTTTTCCATATAACCAGAGTTTGAAAGCGTTTCCATGAGTCTTGTGAAATGATTCGTGTACAAATAGTAAAATTCACTATAGCACTCATTCTCATGCACGTACCAGGTCTATCCAGAAAGTATCCAGCTGTGTAAGATGAAAAATAAACACATTTATTGAAGAAGATACAAGAAACATTGTACATATGACAATGATATTTCATTCCCCTTCAAAGAAGGCATCTTAGGACCTCACACAATTCTCTCAATTGTTATCAGCTGCCCCATTGTATTTTCCTGAATCTCATCAATTGTCTAAAATCTCTTTCCCTTTAAAGGTGTTTGGAGAAAAGCCAGAAGTCACAGGGTGCCAAATCTGGGCTGTAGTGGGGCTGAGCCACCTGGGTTTCACCAAAAATCTCTGCACAAGACATGATGCATGAGCAGGCACATTGTCGAGATAAAGCTGACAATCACCAGTTGCCCATAGCTACAGACTTCTGTTCAAGCTAAATACTAAATGTGATGCAGATTTGTTGCTCTACTGGCTCAGGCATTTTGAATGTGATGACCACACAGTACACATGCTCACTCACTGGTGTCTACCATGCCCACTGACTAGTACAGTGAAGTCATTACTGTTCACACATGCACATTCCAGTCCACTCTCTTTGGCTGCCAGGTTACATCAATGTCACACAAACCATTCTCATTATATTAACAATGGTTGGACTTTTTCCTGAAAGACCTCATATATTAAATATTAAACAAAAAAACAATATATACTAAACAAAATACATAAAGTTGTTTTTAGGAAGAAAGTCATATCTAAGTGGGTATTTAAATGAAGAACCAGGAAAAAAAGGTTAAGTACTTTTGACTACAAATATTAAATTGGGCACATCCTTTTATAAAAATTAGAGAATTTCAGAGAAAATCATGGAAACATAAAATATTTTTATATAATAACATTTATAGTAGTGAAAACTTAGAAAACCTAAATTCCATCAATACAATTCTAGCAAAATAAAATAATCTCTTCTATACAGAGTGATACTATATCGTCATAAAAGAGAGTAACCAAAAAAACCTGAAAATGTACTCATCTCCCAAACAGTAGTGTGATTTCATATAAAGGAAATAATAAGTGTGCTAATAGAAAGAAAGAAAGAAAGAAAGAAAGAAAGAAAGAAAGAAAGAAAGAAAGAGAAAGAGGATAAACACTAAAATATTAATATTGGTTACTCTAGTCAATAGTATGATAGCATATGCTATTCTCTCTCTCTTTCTCCTCTCTCTCTCTGTATCTCTTATTTTCTCTCCTCACTTGTCTTTGCTATTTGTTTTTTTCTACATTGAATATGTACTACTGTTATAACAGAAAATGTACAATATACTTTTTAAATAAAAATAGAAAACATTTTCCCTCTCTGAATAGCATTATAGCACAGAGTTCAAAAAACAAATATATGGATGAAAACATAGAAATAAATGTAGATAACTTTCCCAATACATTTAGAATATAATTATATTATTCTTATAGTTTTGGAATACCTCTAGTAAATGAAATAGAGTTTACTTTTAAACGTATTACAATAAACAAATCTATAAGGAATCAAACTTTTTCTTAGTTTGATTACTAGCCTTGACTAATATAAAAGGGCCAATAAAAAGAGCAAGGAGAGTTTAGAAACAAAAAATAAAATGAAACAGAGGGTATGTAGATTTATACTATAGCAGTATGTCCTGATAGGCATAACACTATTCCCGAAGTTTGAGTTTTAACTGATTTCTTAAACCTTAAAAGGTGAAACAAATCAATAATGATAAACAAAGCAGTTTACATTTCTATTAGTTTGGTTACCAGAATTTTGTAGCTCTGTTTATAATATTTACTATCTAACTTGCAAGCAATAAATGAATTTTCAAAAGGACACCGTTTTAAAGAAACTGAAAAATTGTAAAATTTTTCTCACTTTAAACCTTAATGAGATCAGGTTCATATGATTACTACAGAATGCAGAGTAAAGAAAGAAGACTAGATGAAGGAGGTGAAGGGAGGAAAAGTTCTAAACCATTTCAGTGAAGTAAAGATCAATTTCATTTTAATATAATTTTTAATGGTTGTTCAAACCCCTCTAATGCACCCACACAAAAGGCTTCAGTTAATGTGTGTGTATTTTGAGCAGTTCCCCTCTTCCACCCTCCAGTTTAATTTCCGTCCTTCAAATGAGATGAATGGAGCGTGAAACAGGTCATATCTCAATGCTGACACATGGGTTGCAGATAGAACTCCCAGCCTGAAGAAGCAGCCAGTTTGGAGATTAAATCAAAGCAGCTCTGAATAGATGGGAGGTCAGCCAGGGCCAGCTTTGACATTTGATAGGACCTTGTGATCAATCAGGCCTTTCTTCACTCTTCCAGGCTTCCTTATAAGAGTGGCCCTAAAAAACAGATGGGATATGTTACAAAGTGCAGGAGAAGTACTAGATTGTGAAAGGAGATAGGTGTCAATATTATCAAAGGGACAACAGTTATTTGAAGCAGCCAGCAAATCAGGAGACCCTGCTTTGCTGCAATTGCTGGGCTAAAGTTTGCTTTTCATGATGTGAAATCCAAGCCTTGAGAATGGGGAGATAATTTTTAAAATGCCTTACCTCCTATGCATTAAACTGTAAACTTGGAACATTCCTGATATCATAAGATTAAATTTCAGTCAGCCTTTACGCTGTAAATAAGCTGTTTTCAGCAAGACCAAGCTTAGTTTTTGCCCTATTTGCTTACTTTTTTTAATTTGTCTTTGAGGAACACACACACACAAATAAAACCAAGACATGATAACCTTTGGAAGAAAGGAATCAAAGGGTATTTATGCAGAGAACTCACTGGGCAGGCACCTGAGCTGGGTTTCAGGAAATCCCAGTCACGTCGCCAAGAGGGTCATGAAAAATGAATGGCCCCAGAACACCACTGTGACAGACTGTTTTAGTGAGTGGTAATGGGCCATCTCCAGGATGAAAGGCCATGTATTTATAACTGTGCAGGCTACTGGGTATCACACCATTCATTATGCCTGCTTGATTTAAGGGAGATGCCTTTTACCAGGGTGACTTGGGAGCAAATTATTTCCAGGAATATCACAGCTCTCTTTCTCCCTCCACCTTCCTCTCCATCTTGCCCACCCTCATTCCACACATATACACATGCTCTCATAGTCACACAACCACACTCTCTGAATTTTTTCTGTCGTAGAGCATTTCATAGTCAGAGCTAACCTCTCCAAAATGTCTCACCTGAACCCCATTGAGATGGGAAAGCTGGGGCATGGGAGAATGGCTTAAGGAGGGCTTAGATAAGGCGTACTAGCACAGATTCACTCCACCACCTCTCCTCCATGAAATGTTTTAACGGGAGCCAGAGAGCTGAGGTCAGCTGGCTAATTTGCAAAATGAGTTTCTGTGAAGTCGGAGTTTTGCTTGACATGGACTCCATCTTCATAGAGAAGTTAGCATTTGAATTTCACTTTGCTCCTTGGTTGCAGTAGCCTGTCAGCAGTTAAATATGTAAAATTACTCAACTTATCTGCACTATTTCTGATGAGAAACTAACCAATTGCACTGAGTTCTAAGTTAATTTTCAACATTAATACTTTATAATGTATTGAAATCCTAATAAGATAGAAACAATACAAAAAATTTTTCAACCAGCAGATCAGATATTTTGGTAAAAATAATCTCAGGAATCTTGTTGCTGTCACTAACTCACTTAATAGTAATGTACAAACTCCCATTTAAAAAGAGAGTATGTAAATCTGTTAGAAGAGCTATCATGGGGTAAGTTGTTTATGATACATGATTTGGGTCCCTTACAGTATTTAGAAAACATTATATTTCATACTTGTATATTAAGAAAAAGATGCAGATAACATACTTGGATCTTAACTAAGTTAATTCAGTTGCCACCTTCATATAGCTGCAATGCATCTGTGGTTAAAATAAAGTTTCTACAACGCTGTTCTCATGGTCTGTGTCACAGGCTTTTTTCGAGGAGACAGTACTGTTATGCTGATGATACTTTCCAGAGAGGATCATAACACAATAAAGAGACATTTGGATTATGAAATGCATGTGTGTGTTTCTGTCTATTTAATCTATGCAAATTTGTGCCCTGACTCTGGCCCTCAAGAGCTCAGATGTCTCTGAGAATTTAGAGATTATTTACAAAGAGCATTTTTTTTCTGAATAATTTTATCATTGAAATGTGACACAAATCTTCCAAAATGGTAATTCTCTCTAGCAAGCTAATCCTTCAAGAGGTTTTTATGTCTCAGAGAAAGCTGTGTGTAATCAAAAGTCCCTACAAAATACATGTTGGTTTGAGTCAGCCTCTATAATTCCATTTAACTATTGCCAACTCCAGAAACAGCCACAATTTTCCTGTGTTTTGTACATCAGATAAAGACTTCAGAAAGAATTGGCAGTTGGCAGTTGAGTAGTTGAAAGAGGAAGGAAAAGGCTCTGCTGGTGTTTCCCAATTAATTCTCTTTTCAAGTGAAAGTTTGAAAAGAAAAAATTAGAAAACTGGAAATGACCTAAAAACTCTGGTGCGATAAGATAAAATTTGGCCTGACCATCACCCTGTGACTAAATGCATAGTCTCAGTATGAGAAAGTCAACTGAAAAAACATGAACTATATTTCCCAACAATTATATTTTTAAACTATTCTGTAACTTAAAAGTGGGATATATAAAGTACCGAATTTTAAAGAAATTAAGTCTGTTGGAGAATTAGTGAAAGAAAAAAACAAATAAAAATACTTAGTTAAGAAGTTTAAATAACATTCCAGTTTTCAAAATTGTACTAATGCCAAATTCTTTAAAAGGATCTGCTTTCTCAAATAGAACAAAGGCACTTGTTAATGTGATGGAATGCATTATGTTTTATTTTTCAATTGTCTTTTAAAAATAAATAAATGAGTCAATGGCATTTGTCAGAATGATCCTAGACCAATTATTTTCAACCTTTTTCATCTCATGGCACACATAAACTAATTACTGAAATTCTGTGGCACACCAAAAAATGTATTATAGTTTTTGCCAACCCAACAAAAAAAAGGTATAATTTTGATTCATTTACACCAGATGGCTATTGCTATACTGGCTGTTGTCATTGTTTTATTGGGCAATCTAAGGGAAAAGAGGTCAGTGCCCCTGACTAAATAGTCAGGTATTGCATGTTTTAAGAATTTTTGTGGCACATGGGTTGAAAATCACTCTCCTAGATGTTTAAGACATCTAGTAAATACCCTGGCATAAAACAGTTTACCATACAAGCTCCATTTACTTCCCTTACTGAGAGCAAAAGAGCCTGTAGTCTTGGTTACAAGCATAGGCAGGGAGTTTTTGTTCTGTTCAGCCAAATGTCTCTGTAAACCCTGAGCTGATGCCTTAGGATCATGTACTTCTGATCCTGAAAATCAATAGAACTGGCTAGCTCACATATCTTTCACATTCAGAACAACATTCAAGATCCACCAAAGTTTTCCTAGAGGCAGAGGCTCTAACCTGGTGACAGAGTTTATTTCAGCTTGGGCATTGACCCCTCTCTCAAAAACATCACGGGCCCAGAATTGGTAAAGAGGCCTGTTTGGATTCAAAACTGCTCTCGGGCTGCATCCATGAGGACATGGAAAGGCTTACCTTGATTCTATTTTGTAAGTGTTGGGCCATGAAGAGAATCCACTCATTACAGCTCATTAGCAATAGCCTGTTTCTGCCAAGAAGCACAGATCTTTTAAGAGTGATTAAGAGCTCAGACCGTGCATCAGGCAGGCATGGGCTCAAATTTCAGATCCACCTCTTACCAGTGTGTATGTGACACTGGGCAAGTCTGTTTAAAGTGGGAGTAATAATGATATTTACTCCAAAGGATTGGTATGAAAATTATCTAAAATGATTACAGAAAAGCTATTTTCACAGTTCCTGGTACAGATAAAACATGCCATAAAGGTTAGCTACTGTTATATATTAATTCAACTTATTTTATCTTAAAGCATTCCAACCTAGGAGAATTTAAAGGACACAAGAAAACATCACATCTAAATGTCTTTTTTAGCAATCATTTTATAATTAAAAGAATTAATCAAAAGATCAAGTGAGATAGTGAGGAGGCAAGAAACCAAACTTGAGGTTGGCCCTCTGCAAATGGGCTCGAAAGAATTCATTGACAATGACGTCCTAGTGAGCAGGTCAGAATGGCCTCTTCATAAAGTATTGCATAATAAAGATTAAAAATTTTATCATAGTCTACCTTCTAGAATAAATATGTATTTTTATCTTTAAAAGATTATCCCAAAACTTAGAGACTAGGATCTGCAAAACATTTATTATTCAACAGTTTTTGTAGATCAGGAACCCAGGAGCAGCTTGCCTAGCTAGTTTGGGCTCAGGTTTTCTTATGAGCTACAGTCAAGTCTTGGCTGGGGCTGTAGTCATCTCAAGGATTGACTGGGGAGGATCTACGTGCAAGCTTATTCCCATGGCTGTCGGCAGGCCTCAGAAGGTCCACTTTCAGGCTAACTCCCATGATACTCACCACAGGGTTGCCTCATGACATGGTAGCTGGCTTCCTCCAGAGTAAGCCATTCAAAAGAGATTGAGAGAGCCTCCCAGATGGAAGTCATAGTCTTTTATGGCCTAATCTCAGAACTGACATCCTATTCCTTCTGCTGTATTGTCCTTGTTAGAATTGAGTCAACAAGCCAAGGGCATACTCAACAGGAAGATATTGTGTAGGAATGTGACTCTCAGGAGGCAAAGATCATTGGGGGGTCACCTTGGAGATTGCCTACAGTCTGATGTTTCATGTCCCTTTAAATGCAAAACATACTCACTGCCCCCACAGACCTCAAAATTTGCATCCCACTACAATATCCCTCAAAGTCTAGAGTTTCATCATCTAAATCAGTTCCAAGTGTGAATGAGCTTCCTCAAGAATAAATCCTGCATTGCAACTCCTCAAGTACATATTCCTGAAGTTGGTAGACCTGTTAAATAAAGGAGACAAATTATCTGCCCCACCCTCACAACCCCAAACATACAATGGTGAGACAGGTATAGACAGTAGTGTTCAAAGTAGGGGCTGAGAGACACAGGGAGATACCGGTCCACAGCAATTCTGAAATTCATCTGTGCAAATGTTGGAAGGTCCTGGATTGGCTATCATAAATAATTCTCCATCTTTCCCTATTCTGTCCTCTGGGCTCCTGGATCTACCATCTAAATCATCTTTCCATTTTCACAAAAGGTAGAAAACATTAAAATTCTGAGGATTCAAAGGCCAGTCTTTCTTTGTTCTATAGTATCACTGTCCCATTTAGTCCAAGCTGTTGAATATATCTGAATACATATTTTTTTAAGAACTTTGTGAGTCCCTTATGAAACTTCTTGGGGTCAAATTCAATAGAATAAATAGGCACAACTACACACCTTTACTGGATAAATCTTGGGCTTCTGCTTACATGACTAAAGGACAGTGTCTTGACACTTTCTGAAGCCCTATTGTTTGATTGAGCTAATCTCTATGGCACAGTCATCATCCTTTCATAGTGCTGTTAGTCTGATGGAAGGTTCTCTGAGGCATCAACTTAGGTTTTTTGAGATCTTACTAAAAGATTTTATGGTCACACCCTGGACCTTATATTGCTTCACAGGAATAAGATGTCATCCTATCATGGACTGCAGACTGAGGAAAGAAAACAAAGACCTCATTGAGAAGGTAAATTTATGTAAAGACTTAAATGAGATAATGGTTTTTTTTCATATATCTAAAGGGAATGTCCTTAGATTTAGAAAATGGTAGATAGTCCACAAATGAAGGGATAACAAGCATATGTAACTGAATAAATAAGTAAATGAAAAAAATTGACCCAAATGTAATTGGAAGAAATAAGCTAATGCAGGAGTTTCTGAAAGTAGGAGCACTACCTCTGCAAAACTTTTCACCCAGATACCTATCTTGTCACAAACAAGTCATAATGAGAAATTTCTTCACATGCTACAGTTAGGATTTTTTAGTTGCAAATATCTTGGCTAACTTAAAAATCAAATTTATTGTAATGATGTGAAGTAGTTAATGGAATCAAAGAAACTGATTAGCCAGGCCTTGGGAAGAAGAAATCAGGATAATTCACACTATCTAGGTAAAAGGATTAATGGGTCAGTGAGAACTGTCTCCAGGGTACAACTAGCAAAATGAATCTGTAACCATGTCCCATCATTGTGTCATTCCACTCAAGTCTCAAAGTCATGAAAGAGCATCTCACTGTTCATGCTTGGGTCACATGTTCATTGACGAGAGGGAAGAAAGGCATGACAGCTAGACTGACAGTGCTACCAAGATCCCACAGGACACAGGTACTGAGTGAGTTCTTCAAAGATAAAGCATGTGCTATTACCAAAGAAGCAGGAAGGGATACTGGGTAGGTAAAAGCAATTGGTGTCCACCACTTCTGTAAAACTCATTGTAACTGGTTGATGCTCTGCTCTACATAAATAATGGGTAAAGAGACTCTGTGGAATGTATGAATCCCAAAGACGTCAGTGTAACTTAAAGGTTTAAAGACAAAGCCAAGTATGAGATTATTCTACTGCTGTTCCTGGCACTGGGTCCATCTTTACATCCAGGGTAGCACACACTTTGCCTAGTTGTCAATCTTTCACTGCAACATAGAGTGGAAGGTAAGCAAGGAAAAAATGCCTTGAACTAAACAGGATGATTAGGAACACCTATCCCCTATAGGCATGGCCTTGGGTGATAAATTATCATTCTAAGACCACACAAAAAGCTGGGAGCATTACAAACAGGATAAACATTTAGACTTCAGGGCTGCCTGAACTGTAGATAAGATTACTTGATCTTCTCAGTCTATTTATATCAATTTCTTCATGTTCTGTTGCTAGTATTCCACTGCCTGTATATTCTTTAAATACTAATTCAGAACACGAATCTTTCCTTTCTTCTCTAAAATGTCTTTGGCTATGTGATATTTTCATACAAAGAGCTACTTTTGACATTCAAAAATTGCTCTTCTTTCTGCTGGCAAGAAGAATTCACTCACTACCTACTAGTGCAAAAGACCTAGTTTGCTTAAGAAAAGAAAAAAAAAAGCCTTCTCCAAATGATACAGGGAAAAAAAGATATTAAATTTTAAATAAAACAAATGACTCCTCCTCTTTGACCATTTTCCAGAACACACTTCTGCCTGTCTATTGTTTCAGAGGCTAACAGTTATATAAATACCTCTTTAACAGCATCTATTCCATAGTATCATTGTCTTTGCTACAAAAGCAGTAGGCAATGGGATGATGACTCAAGTTTAATCACACCCTCACTTATTTCCAGAAATCATCCAGGAAGAGATTACTGTATTCTTTTTTTAATTGTTTTTACTTCTTTCCTTCTTATTTTTTCTTTTTTCAGCTCTAGTAAATTCTGCTTTAATGGGTACATGGAACCCTATGTCCACCCTGGCAATGTAAGGAGAAAATTAGGCTAACAATCAAAAGATTGGAATTGTCTTAGGTCTAGTAACCTACTGGGTACTCTGAGGTCAATATTTTGTCTAAAGACAGAGAAAAAAAAAACATGGGGCCTTTGTAAAACAGATTTGCCTAATTTGCTGCTCAAATGTATATAATAGGGTTTCAACTAAAAGGTTATTTTATTTAATCTCTTTCTTTACATTTGTGGCTGCATGGTAATTTAGATCTTACCACTCTTTGTTAGGAAACTATAAACTTAAGTGTCTGGTGAGAAATAAACTTGATTAAATATCTGTCACTGAATGTAGTCATTAAATGGCATCTCATTTTTATCAGCACTTTTGCTGAATTTTTGTGGAACCTAATTAGAAAATTCTGCAGACCGTCTTGGTTTTTAAAAAATAAGGAGGGTACCATTTTGAACACTTAAACTTTTGGGACACTGATTAGTGAACAACTAACCTGAAAAATTAAAGATGCCTTCCAGAAAGTGTTATTAGAATACAGGTTTAAACAAACAAACAAAAAAAGCCTTCATCTGGAGAGAACTAGATTCAAGTAATGAGCAGTTGAAAGGATAATTTATTATTCTGTGGGATTATATGTCTATCATAGGAAATAAAAAGTATGTTAAAACAGATGGCATCACAATACAATAAGACAAAATCTTGCAGGAATAGGTAGTCCCCCAGCTTCCTGATGCCTTTCACTAACAAGATGGGACTATCTGGAATGACACCAAAACACTGGGAAGGGCTTGAGGAGACCTGTTCTGGAGAGGACCATGTCTTGTCCTGTGTTCTTCCAGGATCTGTTTTCTCATACATTAGATAAAGAATTTAGAGCCATATGGCTTTTCCAAGGCTACAGGTTCATACCAACACCATCATAATCACTCTGGAATTTTCACTTCAAGTTCCACTTTCCTTCTTTCACCCACTGGTTACTTGCTACTTGTTGCAAACTCTTTTTCTCATCCCCATTCCTAATACCTTATCCTATATTGTTGCTTTAGACTCTTGAAGATGAGGCCCCACTAGGTCAAAAACCAGGTCTCATCTACTCCATATTTGGAACACTCGCATCTAGCCAAATGTTTAGTATCATGCATGGTAGATGCTGAGTGTTTAATGAATGAATGCTGTGGGAAAGAAGGGATGTTAAGGAAATGAATTATAAATGGTCTGGGATAAAAGATTCATCCTTCATATCACTGAGAAAGTGGAAAATAGGTTTCTGGTGCTGATTCCATTTTCCTATGTAAACACAGTACCATAGAGAGCCACCATACTATAAAATAATTTCATGCTATACTTCATGAGCGTCATGAAAAAAAACAGGCTCTTTGTTGGCCCATTTGCTCCCAGTGAGACCTTAACACCTTATAAATTTGGAGTTGTGCTCTCAGCTCCAAAGCCTGGCTAACGCATAGCTCATATGTTTGTAAGTTGGAGAATATCATAAAGATAAAGTAGAAATCAACTCTCAGCACTCCAAGTTTAACTTGACTTGTAATGTTTTATGGAGGCCTTAAATGCTGATAGCCATGGGCCGACACACGGCGTATAGCTCTCCAGCCTTATCTAGGTGCTGAGCATATGTGATCAAGATTTCAGTACAACTCGAAGAGGACCAAGCCTTCCGGAAGTGGAATTGTGCAACCTCCCAAAGCAGCCAATTCAACCACCTTTGGCCTTATTTAAGAAACAGAAATAACTGGTGTTTGTACAAAAGTTTAAAACGTACAAAAAATTTACATGTCAAACCTTAAGAATTCTGAGCTACCCTGAGGACCCTTCTTGCCCATTAAGCAGCCATCCCAAAAATATTGACTGATGGTTTTCTTCAACAGGTGGTACAAGGGCTTACCTAGTTTGGCCATCCATCCATCCACCCATCCCTCCATTTTACTCATAAATATTTCCCTCTACCCCTTTCTTTCCCAAGGGTGCTATGCTCACAGCACTTAGGACACTCCCTTTCCCCTGTGCTCTCCTTCCCTCCTGCTGCTCAGACAGGTTGACCTGATCCAGGACCCCGCCCTGCACACACTGCAGGATGTGTATACAATATTCTACAGTCCAGCTACTCTCTCTGACTTCTTTCCTCTCCATGAGACACACTCCTTAGAATTCTGGGGAATGAAGTGTCTCCTCTTGTCACTCACATTTATCATTTATTTTTATAACATCATGTGAAGTAGGCAACATTAGTACTAGTATCCCCATTTTGGAGATGAGGAAACTGAGGCTCAGAGATGTTCTTTCACTGGCCTCAACTCACATAGGTAAAGTGGCAGAACCATCATCTAAACCCAAACCCTCTGGCTCCGAGCTTAGTGCTCTTTCTTTTTCTTTTTTGTTTGAGAATTTTTTTTATTTTAATTGTTGTTCAAGTACAGTTGCTTAGTGCTCTTTCTACCAGCACAAGTCAGACAACAAGGTGTAGAGGATTTAAATGGGAATTTCCTTCTTAAGGCTAGAAGCCTCCTTCTACTTTCTGTATATATGATTACATTTTATGTGTTATTTATCTATAGATAAAACTGATATGGGGATCAATTAATGTTCCTAATGCCAATCTCTTTTTATAGAGCATATTGCAGCAGCTATAAACTCAGGGTACTATTATGTAGGTTAGTTAAGATACTTAAACATTATATTACAAAGAGGCCAATTTTTATCTCACTATTATTGCTATTGTGTCATTTTAACTCAGACAGGTTAATTTTAGACAAGAAAGTAATTTCAAAGGCAAGCCACAATGGTATAGAAAAACCTTTGCCAGCTGACTATAAAGCTCTGAAAATTAATAAATCATCACCCCTTAAAATTTTTCTCTCAAGCTGCATTGTCACTAATTTATATTCTCTAAATTTGGCTGTTGGCAAACCGTCACTCTGAAATCTAATAAAATTTAATAATATTTTCCATACATCTGAAAGTGTATCTTTTTATACAATAAAATTATACTCTAAACAACAGTTACATTGCGGCATAAATGAATCTAAATGAGTAGTACTAGGGAATTAGCAAAGAAACTCCACAGAGTAAGCTTCCCAAGGTTTGAAGCGATAATTTAGTCTGGGTGGGAGGAAAATGAGGGTCTTATTTCAGCCTTCTACTCACGTCTTTGAGTTTCCAAGTAGGATGATGATAAATGTCACAAAAATCCAGGCAGAAGGAAGCTGCATAGATCATCAGTGCTCAGTAGGATCTTGCTGAAGGCCAACTTTTGGTGAATAAAATAGTTATGATCACCATAAGTTTGAGGGCATAAACTGTGTAGATTTGCATAAAATTTACATAAACCTACCTAAATGATTCCAGCTTCCAAAGAAAAATATATGGGCATCTTTTTAGATTATCTTAAACCTCATATACCTCAAAAACTGAAGGAGGGCTTAGGAAAATTTATTTGCAAAAGTGTCTGAAGAAGGTTATTGTAAAGTTTGATAATAAAAGCTTGATTTAAGAATAACTGTGTTAAAGGGAATTTGTCTGGTTAATTTTGTTTCAAGTAAAACTAATTTTTAAAATCCTTATTATTGAAAATGTATCTAAAATATGTTCTTACCTCCTCCCCGCTTAAATTAGTTCATTACATGTTATGGAATAGTATTAGGGGAGACAGAGTCATTTAGAGGAGAGCTCGGAAGGGCTCTGATCTGGAGCCTGATTGATATCTGCTGGCCTAGAGATATCAGGCAAACACTTGAAACTTTCATTTTCTATTTTCTCAGCTGTAAAACACAAGATTTGGGGGGGCGGGGAGCTCTACCCTGACTGTACAGAAGATCACCTAAAGGCCTGGATAAAAATGACAACCCCCAAACCTCCCCCAAGAGATTTTAATGTGAAGGTAAAGAGAGACGCCAGAAATCCGTGTCTCTGATCAGCACGATAGATGATTCCAGCAGTTGGCCAAGGCACTGGAGTTAGAAATTGCTGGACTAGAAAAAAAGCCAAAGGTCCCTGATAACTATAATAGTTTCTATCTGCTCACCTCTTTGATGTTTAAGCATCCTGAAACTCCCTGAAACCTCTGGGAGAAGATCAAGTACTTGAAGAATTTAAGGTCTTAAAATTAGCTCTGGATCAGGATTCAAAGGTTGGAATCCTGATGTCTTTCACTCTTGGATGCATTCATTACATTTGCCATTCATTGTAAGCTCACCACATATCTCTAAAGTAAAGACTAATTCATTTCAAAGGCCTGTCTTAAGGTTAAAGCTCTACAAAGAACTTGATATAAATCTAAGTTATGTGACTCAGACACGTTTGGAAATTTAGTGAGTAAAGCATGTTTTCTTGTAAGATGTCTCCTCTTAAAAGACATTTCACAGAGACAGTTTTTGTTTAATTGACATGGACCTTGTGAATGGAGATTTCAACACATATTAAATCTGATTCAAACCCCAGTTCTAGCCCTTCCCAACTGAGAACTTCCCAAAACATCTCATATTTCTATTTTAAAATATAATCTTGGGGCAAAAAAGGGAGGCAAATGAGTTTAAATGTTTTAACTCAAAAAGTTTTATTATGGAACATCTCTATTCAAGCCCATAGTTCAATGTTGTGTGAAATATTTGCAATAAGGCAGCAATCTGGACTTATTCTGCTTTGGGGCTTGCAGAAAGAACTGTCTGCAGTATATGTGAAACCACTGTAAATCTGTTTGCTGTGGTCAATATTCTAGAGGCAGTAGAAAAATGGATCTTCTGATAAGGCATCAGTTTTGTGATGAACACAATGAAAGATGTCACTTTCAACTTGAGTCCATTTTTGAAATTCCAGGCAAAGCCATCACAGCCCTGTCATGGAGACTGGATAATTGGGATTCGTTGCACAACCTACATTCTCTAAACGGTGATTGACATCCCTGCAGTGTGTGCTGTGTGAGACTGGCCACATTGCAAAAACCTGAGCAAACACAATCTTCTCAAAAGATTAATTGACGTTCAGTTGAATATGAAGATATGGCGGATTTGTAAAATACATATTTTAAGGCATAATGTTTAGAGGACTGATTACAATAAATAATGTATGGGGCTGAGTAAAAAGGTGAAGAGATTAGGCAAAATAAATAAGTAAAACTCATAGACACAGACAACAGTATGGTGATTACCAGAGGGAAAGGGGGGTGGGAGAGGTAGAAGAGGTAAAACAGAGGGATAAATGGTGCTGGAAGGAGACTTGACTTGGGTTGGCAAACATACAATAAAATATACAAGTGGTGTATTATAGAATTATACACCTAAAACCTACATAATTTTATTAACCAATGTCACCCTTGTGAATTGAACAATTAATAAATAAAAAAATAAACAAGATTCCACTAAAAAAAGAATAAAATAATTTACCTAGATTTGCATTGTCCAATATGGTAACCACTAGCTACTTGTGCCTATTGAGCACTTGAAATGTGATTAACCCAAACTGAGGTATACTGTAAGTATAAAATGTGCACCAGGCTTCTAAGACTCGGTTAAAAAAAAGGGATTCAAAATATCTCATCAAATTTTTTATGTTGATTACGTGTTGAAGAAGTAAATTTTAGATCTATCGTATTAAATATAGTAGTGAAATTAATCTCACTTCTTTTTTTTTTACTTTTTAAATGTGACTACTGCTAGAACATTTAAATTACATACATGACTCACATTACACTTTCTGTTGCACAGCATTGTTTTCAACTAAAGGTGAGAAGGTATGCCTTTTCAAAACTTTTTCAGAGATGCGATCTCAGTCTCATTATAACTTATATTCATACCTACAGCATGTGAGTTGGAGATAGTGACATCATCCCATACCAGTTTATTTGATACTAGACCATACTGATGCCTCAAAAATAGGAATAATTTTGACCTATATGTAAAAGGACTTTAATATTTGTTAGTGCCTTACAAAGTCTTGGAATTGCTAAACATTCCTAAAAAGTCATTTAGTTCAATCCCCTCTTTCTAGTACGAGAGAGTTCAAATATCTCCTTGATACCACTTAGGAGAAAAGCCACAACAGATTTCTGAACCCCAAACCACAGAATTTCTATTATAACAGTGCTATTTAAATTTGACTGTGTTTCAAAGTGAGGGTGAAATTATTCCTTGCCCTGGCACAATAAATACTCTTATTTTTGCCCCCCAAAAAGAGATCCTTTAATTCAAAATCTATGCTTTTTTTAAAATTGCCATAATTGAGGCCACACTCATTAAGACAACTACTTCGATTAAAGTAATTAATAATGTCTTATTATTGGTCTCCTTACCTAATAAATATAGCTTGACCTCAAAGGATTTTGTAAAACAAAATAATTAAAACATGAAACTCACAAACTTACATACTCACCAAGAAGACTGTCAGTATCTAAAATAAGATCTACCTGAGTAGTAATAAGGATGAGAAATTAACCAGTCTAACTCAAAGAGAACCACAAAGCCTTGGAGCAAAGATGGACCCCCACAAACTGGCCAGGCAGGTGGGCTTCCTGCAGAAACAAACAATATCCCTAGAGGGGGCAAGTCAGTTAAACAGAGGGAGGAGGACAGTGTCCAAAGTTGGTGAAGATATTTTTATATACCTCCTTAATTTAATATATTTGACATAAATGAAGGGTAAAGAAAAACTTACTTCTTTGTTTGACAGGGGAAGAAAACTCTCCCTTTTCCGAGCTCTCAAGATATTGACTGGGGCTCGTCTGAGAACACTTAATCTCTTCAAGGCGTAGTCCATTAAGAAGCCACCCCAGTCTTTCCCCTGTAAAGTGTAGGATCCAGTGAGATCTATCACTGTTTTTCCATTGTAAAAAAAATAATAAAATAAGTAGTTCATTGGCATTACACTTTGTAGGGGGTTGGGAAAAATGAGAAGTAAAATTAGTCTTTTTGAGGTCATTTAAGAGTCTCAAGATTAAAGGAAAATAGTCCTCCCAAACACTGCTTTCACTAAATTGCCCAGTTTTTGATCAAATGAATTCTCTGAAATGTAATGCATATGATGCCTGCCACAGTACCTGCGTGTGCTAGATACCAAGCATTAATTACACCTGAGTCATTCAAAGAGCAATCAGTGTAAATATAAGTTTAGGATGATCAAGAACTGGAAATGATCAAGTGTGATATTCCATTTTTTTATTTTAATATTCTAATTTTATTATTTTGACATTCCAATCACAATGTACTTTCATTGCATGTAACATGAAAAATATAAAATATATTAAAAGTATAAAAAATATGCCCTTGGCTGGTGTGACTCAGTGGATTGAGGATTTGGCCTGCAAACCAAAGGGTCTCAGGCTCGATTCCTAGTCCGGGCACATGTCTGGGTTGCGGACTAGGTCCCCAGTAGGGGGTGCATGAGAGTCAAGCATACATTGATGCTTCTCTCCTTCTCTCCCTCCTTTCCCCTCTGTCTAAAAATAAATAAATAAAATCCTTTTTAATATGTATAAAAATTTAAAGTTAAATTTTTTTTAATTTATTTAATATTTTTTCTTTTAATTTATTTTAATTATTTAATATTTTTCTTTCTTTTAATTTATTTAACATTTTTATCTCACAACCTCTTTTCCCTTCTCATTTGATTTTTCTCAAACACTGTTTTATGGCACCCCAGTCTTTCTCTTACTCTGTACTCTTCACTGGGAAGCCACTTTACTGAGCTAAAGGACACATGGTGCTTAGGGCAAGATCAAATAGTATTAATGTCATGGAAGTCTCCAGAAGTTTTGCTTTAAAACCCTATGTTATTAAAACCTTAGGTGCAATAGCACCTAGAAGTGATCTGCCTTGGAGAACCAACTCCCATGAATCAAATCAGTAAGAGCCAGCGAGTCAATTATCAATCTCCAAAGAGA
The DNA here is from genome assembly GCA_028533065.1 of Trachops cirrhosus. NCBI lineage: Eukaryota > Metazoa > Chordata > Mammalia > Chiroptera > Phyllostomidae > Trachops > Trachops cirrhosus. Next base: position 157,278,472 of record CM052539.1, read on the forward strand.
GAAATTTCTCCCAAGAAGACCAGGAAGTTCACATCAACTATAGGAGACATCATGAGAAGCTAAATTATAACCAATTACTTGCTTGAGGTAGATGATCTTGATGAGTGTCATCGAGCTATAAGGGACAGATGCATTTATTCACACTCTAGAAGCTGCCTGCCAAAAGGTCTGGGGAATTTGCAGGACTGGCAAATACATTCTTTCCCCTAAGGAGTACTGGAGATATTCTGACAAATGTTACTTCCTGACACTTTTTAAAAATTATTCTAGGCTAACCATCTCTCTTAATACTGTCTCCCTATAAAAGTGTATCATAAAGTTGGTTCAATTCAGATTGCTACATCACAATCCAACCCCAGTTCTGTATCTCTAAGAGTCTCCTAGATTGGAGTTTTAGGTGTTTTCAAGACTTTGTAGTCTTACATTTACAGGTGTCTCCTGCTTTACCCATAGAGAGTGCTAATCAAATCCATTATGTATAGATTTTACCAGACTAATTCATTTAACATGATGTTATTTCCTCATTTTTGGTGGACACCTTACTATTGCACCCTGTGCAATTGCATAAGGCTGTCTGTGTACTCTCTTCAGTAATAGAAGTGTTGAACTTCCTTCTACATAATTTAGGATACATTGAAAGCATTTTCCATGGGGAATTTTGACCTACATGACTCAGTCACTTCTGAGAATACAGTATCACATTCTAAAAATTCCAGATCTAGACAACTGAAAAAATTCTTTTTAAAGGGCAAATGCTTCTTTATTTTAATTTTTTCCCAGCTTTCTAAGGCAAATGGGTCTCATAGTATTTTCCTAAGCCAAGTAAACATCATTAGGTACAGCTTTGTTAAAGCTTGGATTCATTAAGGGATGTTTTCATTTGAAATTACAAATATAAAAACAATTTTATATTTCATTTGCTTACCCTCTGTATAGATCTAGTTACTTCAATTTCTACTGTAGATTCTGGGTTGTGTACATTGCTTTATGCTAAAGAAACATTTGGACTCAGTAGCTATAAAATTTCTATGAAAAATTCAAAATAACTTTTTCTAAAACAAAGTTACTACACAATATTCATTAACAATAGATCTTAGAAAGAGCACAGAAAGTAATTTTTATAAATATTCCATTTTGCTGGATCCCTAGGGATCTCTAATACATCAAACCAGTTCTATTTCCCCCCCCTCATGCTCTATATTTTATAATCACTCTGTATGTCTGCACTACAATTTTAATAAAAGAAAATCATATACAAAAATTCTAACTGAAGCAGGAGGCAAAGAGGGTGAAAAATATCCTTTCCTCACAGTACCAAACTCCTTATTGGGGGAACATCTTTTTATTTTGTCCACAATGATTTAATTTTTAAAGAAGCTTCCAGAACTGCTGGACCCACCACCTCCCATCTTCCATCAAATTATAAACCGAAAGCAAATGGCGCACAGGGGCAGGTGTGGTGGTTGGGGATGCTGTGGGAATCAGTGATGGTCAGTACACCATCTTTCCCTTCTTTTAAACTTCCAAGAAGTCCAAAGTAAGTTGTATTTGAAAACATGAGAGAAATTTCAGAAGTACATGAAATCAGCTAAGTAAATTATAAAACGTAAGTTATAATTATTAATCTTGAGTGATTGTCTTACAACACAGCAATTTTTTACTGACATAGGAAAAGAAATGAGACAGACTGTGAGCACACTGGCACACGGATTCGGATGAGGACGCAGTGATCCCATCCCCTCGCCACCATCACGATGTGGTCGTTCATGTTTACACTTCCCTATTTTTACATCACTCGGGTAACAGGTCTCATAATTTTTATTATGCTATTGAATAATTGATTGTGAAATTTTTGTCTGTGCAACTATGATTCTTGGAAAATGATGTCAAAGCCAAGGTATTTCTCTACCATTCCAGCCCTCTCAATCCATTTTCCATCCTCTCCCACACAACATGCCTTGCCTTCCTTCTCTCACACTTCAGCATTTTCCCTCATCAGGTTTAGGATTTCCTTAAGTGGCTAGCAAAGATTATCTAAGTCCCACATTTAATAAAAGGACCAACTCTGCCGCGATGAAGGGCAGATCCAGGCAGTGGTGAGTGGTACTTCTGCTTGCTGCAGCCCCGCCCGATTTAATGGACTATCAGTCAGGTCTCTGCAACTTTTTATACCGTACTACTAGACCAACCTCAGGATGCTCTCTGACTTCGTCCTCAACTTGGCGATGTGCCTGAGCAGAGACACTGCAAACCTGTTTATAACACAGTTTTCCATCTGGTTCTGCATCATGAGTAACACCAGATAAGTTAGGCAAGCTAGCATGAGCTTTTACTGCCCAACAGGTATCCTGGCAATCCACAAACATTTATCTAGGATACAGAAGGTAAAAATGAAAAGAAAATATTGAATTTGGAGAACATAAGAGAAAAGCATTAGTAAAATAAGTAAAACAATAACAATATTGGGCAAGAACCTAACCCCTAATATATTAAAATGTGTCGTTTCATATACTCACACCACATACACGATTTGGCGCTTTTTCTCAGCTCCAGCAACAGCCAGGAATACTGTGCAGATAGCTTGTACTTCATAAATTTGGTTCCCTGATCCATTTTTTTCTTTACAAGGAAAAAACAAATTTTCCCTCAAATGAGATTCACTTTTCCTCTGGGTTTTCATTGATTTATAATTGCATCAATATTTTATATTTCTGCCAAAACACCATGTTCTAATGCTTAGTCTGGCAGAGACTTTCCTTTGCATTTGACAGAATGTCCACCAAATCTTCCCACATGGACAGAACTGTGGTTCTGGGAAAATCAATAGGTGTCCAGCTTCCAGGGACACAGGGAGAGGGAGAATGAAAAAAGGGTGGCCACTAGCAACCACTGGGACAAGAATATCACTAAAAAACTGAAATGAGGCCACAAGCCTGCAAGTTGTGGGGTTTAAGTGGTTATGTAACCACATTTGGGGTTAATTATTCAGTCTCTCTCTTTAGCCCACGTTCCTTTTATGTTAGCTGCTCCTGGGAGCAGCTTCACTGATGATCATTTTTTGTGTAGAAGGGAAAGGTCTCTCAGAGAAACCGTATTTGTCAAAGTTTCTAAATAACAAATCATTGGCTCCTACGATTCACATTGCTTTGCCATCACTTTTAAGCAGTAGTCCATGATACACTGAGGCAAAGACAGGTCTCTTTCAGGTATGCCCTGTCAAAAGCCTGCCTCCCTGCTATTTGCAGTGAGTATTCCATTGTAATGATTCTGCTAGCTGCCTTTTGCCTCATTTCTGACTGGAAATCTTATCATCTTCTCAAAAGTCAATGAAAGGTCTCAAGCTGCTAAGGCAGCTAAACAAATCTGCTAATAATGAAAGACTTGCTGGGGAAAAAAATGTAGAAGAAATGAACTCTGGATTCCTCAGAAGGCATTCTGGGAAAGAGCACATTCCACCTAAACCCAGGTCTAAAATTCGACTAATAATGTAGGACTGGACAGGTCATGCTTTGTGACTGGGGTCAACAGCCACACTGTAAACAGTTGGCATTCTTCCCCCAACACTCCAACCCCACAGCTCCCGAGAGTCAGGGCCTCCAATTAACTGCTTCGGAGAGGTTGGGGCTACAGTCTGACAAGTTTCCATTCATTATGAAGGCAAGGATCTGATCTCACTGGGAAAATGCTTTGTGATCAAGGCCTTCAAAGAGCAAACTGTACCATTGAGGAGGAAGAACAGCCTCCTCTGGGAAATAGCCAAACTTAAAATAAAATTGACCAAGAGAAAAGTTATAAATAATATTATTTTAACAGAGTCTTGAGGTGCAGCCAGATATTTTGGAATGCTCTCAGTCCAAACAAAGCCAGCATATTTTTCATTCTTTTCCAGCCTCATGACTGAGACGAGTTAAATGGAAAGAAAAAAAAGCCTGCAATTGCAAAATGTAAATTTAAAAGAAAAAAATCAATCTGGACAGTCATAAAAACCAGGTGGCAGGAGAAAATTGGGCTCATTTCTGAAGAAAGGCACAACATCCTCTAACAGGCAATAATTAAGTTACAGTGAAAAGAGCAAAGAGTTTGGAGGCAGAAAGAAGTTTAGATTCACAAAAAAATCGGCCTTGTGTTTCTCACTAGAAAATAGAGATGATACTACTGATTTCAGAGTTGATACAAGGATTTAAAAAGACCAAGAGTGGAGGCACATAGCACTCACTACGTACTGGACTGTTAATTCTCCACTACTGTACACAGCTTCCAGAGTGCCTCCACTTCCCAGCACTCAAGAATGACTATCTAGACAAGCAAACAACTAGAATAAGAACAGAACCAGAGAAATGGAGATCACGTGGAAGGTTTTCAGTGGGGCAGGGAGGGGAAGAATGCGGGGGAAGGTACAGGCAATAAGCATAATTGGTAGGCATAAAACCTATGGGTGGGAGGTTAAGAATAATATAGGAAACAGAGAAGCCAAAGAACTTATATGTACAACCCATGGACATGAACTAAGGTGGGGGCAAGTGCTGGAGTGTGGGGGGTTGCAGGGTGGAGGGGGGATAAAGGGAAGAAAAAAACTGGGAAAACTATAATAGCATAGTCAATAAAATATACTTAAAAATACACAACAAAACAACATGAAAAAACCCCACCCCTGCAAAAAAAGAATGACTATCTGAAGATTTGCCTTGGACTTAAATATATTAAGCAATTCGGGTTTTGTTTGTTTGCTTTTAAGAGTGAAAAGTGAATAGTGTTATACTAAAAAAAGCATAAATAAACTAAAAATCTAGTGAGCTGAGTTATTTACTGATTCTGCAACTTTATAACAGCATTAGCTTCAAGAAGTGGCCTCACCTTTCTTCACTTCAGATTCTTGTCTTTCAAGTGAGGCCACCATAATAGATAATGTATAAGGAGCCTTCCAGTTTGGGCATTCAAGAAATTGCGGGAACCTATGCATATTCAAACCAAGCATTCTCTATTTTGTTTTGATTTTACCCTTCATTGATATGTTATTGCAAAATGAGTGTTCCTATAACTGGTATTGGGATTTATCTTATATGTGGAGATCTTAACAAAGGCAAAGAGTCTTGTTTCCAGAAATTGTTCAATATATGTTTGTAGAATGAGTAAGCTACACTAATTAAGATGAAACAGAATGCTCCTCTTAATATAAAATCCTGGTCCAATGCATCACTACTCCTTAATTATAGCTTTCCTGCCCACTACTTCAATTTCTATGGAAACATGGGAAGTGGTGCCCCTCAGTATTGTCAAATCAAGTTAAGTTGCAGCTAGTTGAAAAGCTTCTGTTTCTCAACCTGTAGCTCTTGAATTCTGTGCTGTTGTTATGATCCTCAGGAGGTTCAAAATATGACATAACTATTTCTCCCAAAATAAATAACAAAGTAATTATAAGCCATCATTTCCCAATAAATCCTAAGGGAAAAAATAGTAGCCTAATCTTATGGGTTCTGACTTAAATGCCTTGTATTAAGCCCACAACAAACTATAGCATTGCCTTCCTTTCAGACCTAAGCAAGCAGGGGCACTGGGAGAAATTCCTTCTCCATCTTCAGGTCTTGGACACCAGGGGTGGATAACACAATTTTCTGACCCTGTGAGGTTTCTGTCAGGTGTGTATCAGGCCTACAGAACATAAAGATGTCTGGATTAATTTATGAATCAAAGCATTTTTATTTGTAAACTTGGGAATTTTTATTCAGTGGAAAGGAACACAAAAATCATGCTTGCCTATGACAGAAGAATTCTACTGTAAACATTTAACTCTTTGGAGGGGAGAGATGTTCCCCTCACTTTCATTTCTCCCTGGACCATTTACAGGTCAAGACTGGAATTTAAATGGCTATGAAGAAAAAGAAACATTGGCCGGGATTTCCTTCTCTCTGGCCATACGGTCTCTGCAGCCCCCATTGCTGCTGTCAACTCCGCACTCTGGGTATCCTATCCTTTTCCATGTTCAAGGATAGATTTTGAATTTTCTCAGGAGTCAGTTCTTCTCTTGGTGGGATGTAGTAAATCTAGAAAGGAGCTTTAGTCAAAGTAAAATAATTTTTAAAAGTCACAAAGTGTTTTACCAATGGGATTTCAGACATATTTGTTTGGCTTTCAAGCTTACACAAATATAACCATTGACTTAGACTACATCTGATGAGCTGTCAGTTTTAAATAGATTCTCCACTTCTTGAATATGTTCTGGTTATGATTCTCTCTATATTTAGTGACTCATTTTTTTTACTGTCAGAAACTTAAGGAATTTTATGGTTGTATAGATTTTGAGTGACTACGTATAAACAATAATGATTGCCTCCAAACTTCTCTGCAATATGAAAATGTCATGACTTTTTAAATTTAGAAAGAATATGGCAAAAAATGGTTTTCTTTTCATATTTAGAAGTATTTGTTTTCAATAATATTAGAATTCTCTTGAAAAGCACAGGCAAATTTATTCTGAAATTTCTAGCCCATTGTTAAAAAGAGATTAGGAAATTCTCAGAGTTGTATAAACTCAGTTAAACTGTCAGCCAAATTTTAATAACTAGGCTAATTATATGGTAAGTTTTTCTCAAAGTATTGTCATAGACAATTATCCAGATTAGTACACAATGGCCTTTAAGACTCTTCCCAATCTGCCAGACAACACTCATTAACTTAGTTGCCATCACTCTCTAATTTACTATTTTATTCCAGTTGAGCTGCGTGGCACATATCTTTTCTCACCTCTACACCTTAATCCATGTCTGGGGTTCTCTACTCCTTCCTTTTTCTATGTTTGGAAATGATTTACCTCTTCAAGATATACATGCAAGTCATATATCTCTTTATATCCTCAAAACCTGAAATAGTCCCAAACATAGAAGATATTCACCAAATGTACACAGGTGGCAATTAGAACACTTTTTAAATTAATGTATAATTATTTGGCAGTCCCATCATGTCATTCTTTATTTATTTTTAAGTGTATAGATTTTATCTGGTCTACCATACATACTACCTTTAAATAGGTACAATAGTTTTAACTTAGCATCCTAAAAGACTCGGTGAACATTCCAAACTGTCTAGTTTCTATCCAGAAATAGCTAATGTAGGTTGATTCTGGCATAAAATATTGAAGATCTAAAAAGCTTGAAATATCTCTGGCACTTTGAAATTCATTGAGCTCTTTCAATACATTCTATCAAAGTGTGTGAACCTAGGTAAACCACAGGCAGAAGCCCTGAATTCAGTATTTCTGACACCAAATCCAGGACTTCCTTGACAACATTACAGATATTAAAGGGCCATGGTGAGATAGACAGATTCTGAATGGGAGAGGGGAAAACCCTAGGGTTGTTTCCAATAACCCTAAAGGAATATCAGACACAACCTCCCAAGTAAATGAAATGGAACCACTGAACAGTAAATCACTCAACCATAAAAACTAGGAAAAAGGGAGATGCTACATTTAATTTTAAAAAATCTTTGCACATATCTAAACTCACCCACAGCAATGCAACATATCAATATGTTCTATTTTAAAAAGACAAAGTGGAAGGTTTTATATTCATACTTGGTATGATTTGAATACTCCTTCAAAGGTTCTTTCTATCATAGTGACCTTGGGGAATACTTTCCTGTAAAGCACTTACTGTCACTTTCTAAATGACACAAGTTTGTTTAACACAATCATCACAACAGTCCCAGCAAAAAGAATGGCAACTGTACTTTGAATATTTGTATTGATTTTTGACTATTAAAGCAGTTTAACATTTATTGCCTCATTTGATCCTAAAAAAACTGTGAGAGAGAAAATTGCTTTTATTTTCCTTCATATACAGATTGAAGAAAAGAAGCCCAAGTGAGTTGAGCATCAAGTCCCAAATCACAGACAAGATTGTGATAAATACAGTATATATACAAACGTTTGACTCCTAAACTTGGACATTCCCAGATAAGTTCCTGCCTCCAACCCCTCCTTATATGGTTAGGGTTCATTTCTTCCTGATTATCTGATATCCACTGGGAAGAAAAAACAAAACAATTTAAAAATCAGTCAATCACTCAATTAAAAGCAAAATTTTAAAAAAAAAGGAAAACATCTCATCTCCAGAACCAGGGCTTGGCTATCTCCAGGGAAACCAGACAATGGCCTTAATCTAACAACCAGATAGGTCATGGATTTTGATAGTCCATATCAAGTTATTCCCGAAAGTACTGAGGACATAAATCTTATGATCAAATATTAGGGGAAAATTAATTAAACATAGTTAAATAGGTTTCATTATTTCAAGATCTTGCTATACTAATGAATAATATTAATTTACAAGAAAGAAGATAGTATGCAATGTTCCTCAACTGATTTAGCTCATTTATCTGTGAAATTCTTTCCTGACTCTGTTTTCCTATGGGGCATCTTAAGAGGTGGGCACACCTTTTTTTCATTCACACAGCTTTGAAGGGAAAATATCTCTCTCTATGTCTCTGCAATTTAGCAATCCACTGTATGAAAGCTGAGGAATATAATCAAATGGCTTAATGTTTTCAAATTGTATGTTTGTAATATTAGAAATGTCTAGATTTATTCTACTGCCTTTTCAGGTGTGCTGACTATACAGCATATGATGGGAATACACAGGTGAGGCAAAAGTAGGTTTATAGCTGTTCCTATGGAAAAAATAATACAATAATTAATAAATAATAATACAAGAATAAACCCCATGCCTGTACTCACAACTGTAGACCTAATTTTGCCCTACCCTGAATTTGTAGAACCATTAAGGGCAAACTCAAGCCTTGAGCTTACTGATTTATGATTATTTCATGCTGTTTTGATTTTGGTTATTTAACATAATATGTAATATATGAAGTAGAAGAAAGAATTTTTTTGTTTGGCCTTGACATGATACATCAAGTTTCTAAATATGATAGTCCATGTGCACAAGGAAGTAAGACAGTATTGTAGAGGGTGGGAAGTGCTTCCGTCGCAGGAAGGGACAGCGGCTTATTGGGCACTTGCATGATCCAGGCTCTGCTGTGAGACCCTTCTTTCACTTATTAATTCATCTAATGCCAATGAAGACCCTGAAAGGGTCTTCTGTTATTTTTTCCTTTTACCCACTGCAAGCAAAGTGAAGGAAGTAATTTATCCAAAGATACCAACTAATAAATTGGTGTGGCAGAATTAGAGTCTATGCAGTCCTCTTAAGAGTCCGTGTATCCAACCATCACATCAAACTGGCTTGCAAGCATTAGCAAGACAGATGCAAACTTTTTGGAACTTCTGTTCTTGCTACTTAAAAGTAAATATAATCATTGAAGTATATAAGTCTCTTCCATAACTAAAGATGGAAATAAATACATTTGATCTCAGCTCGGTAATAGGGAAATAGTCAAAAATAAAGTTTAAATTACTTTTCTCCTTATATTTTAATCAACTTATTTGATATCTAATTCTGGTTGAACCAATAGAAAATCACACAAGTGATACCAGCTGGAGGCAACAATTTGATTTTAAAGCAGACAATAGAAATGAAAATATTAAAAAAAAGACATGTGACTGATTTTTTTTCTCTTTGTTCAACATTACTGATATACCCTAAGGGAAAGTTTTCACTAAGCACATTGATCTTAAGTCACAGATCTACACACTAAAAATGGGGAAAAAATCTCAGATAAAAAGGTGACAGTTAACTTGAAAATTATTGGTCTCTAAGATGTACCTTTTTATCATTTCTGAGAAGAGAACTTGAAATGAGGAACATTTATTAGTGAATTATTTTTGGCTTTGAACTGATCCCTGATGGCTTTCAGAAAAGTCCTGGTTTAACCTTGGGATATATTTCATTATCATGACTATGGTCAGAGCTCTTTCACAGTGCAGACTGAAACTACAATTTTGAAAGAGATATGCTTTTAAAATTAGATCAATCTTCAGTATATGTTTAATTTCCACTTTGGTCACCATACAGTCTTAGTGATAAAAATAATACTAAAGGTACACAATCCAAGTTTAGTAATATCTAGAACTTAAAATTTTTTCCCCAATATATGCAAAGATATTACCTAATATTCTTCTTGACAATATCCTTGAAATCCAGGGGAGTGATAGGTTTTATTCTCCATATTTATAGAAAGATCTGTGTCATAATAAAATGAAAGGACTTACTTAAGGTCAGACCAGACTGACAGTTCATGTTGATATCCTATACTGTGGGTTTTGTTTTGTTTTGTTCATTAAATTCTATTTCTTCAAGTGACAAATGAGATAAATGTGGAAGCATTTTGTGTGATTCTTTTTCCAAAATTTAGCAATGATTTATTTATGTATCCACCTTCTTGTTTGTTTAAGCTCCTGTGCCTTAGGTAAAGAAATTGAGGATGTTATTGCAACAATAACATGTCTTCTATAGTCACATTATGAGGTTATAGAAACCGTAAGTGTTGTGGTTTCTCGAAAGGAAATCATTTGTATTGAATTGTTTACTTCAGGCACAATGACAAACCCTGATGTTCATGTAACAAAAGAATAGCTAAAAATATTTTTAAATTGCCAGGATTGATTTAAAGAAATGAGTAAAGGGCCTCATTTTTGACACCTTTAATTATTTTAAAATATAATTTCTTAATCTGGTATAACTGCTAATTACCCCTTAACTATTCCAGGTATTTTTAGCAGAAAGTTATCCAATACATACAGGGAATTTACAAAATTGTCAGAAGGGCTGGAATTTATTCTAAGCTGAGCTTCCAGAAATTGCTCCCAAAACAACACAAAACTCACCTACCAGGGAGCCTTTGACCCCACCACCGGAACTACTGAGTCAGGAGAGCACACTGCAGAGCAGTGATCAGACCCAGAAGCGGGGATCAGGAGCCCACCGAAGCTGTTGCTGTTGCTTCCACAGCTGCCTCTGGGACCCAGGAAGCTGGGAAAAGGCCACTGGGATGCTTTTAAGTGGAACATGTTGTCTTCAAGACCTTGTTTACCAAGGAGTACATACTCAAAGGGATCCGGAAGAACTCTTTGTCTCATTTTCACTTTCCAGGATTTGTGTGCTAATCTGTTTAGCAAAACCTAATTCTCAGCTACTACTCTAGCTATACTGAAGTCTGGGAAAATTTTAAGCATTGCAGCTTATGCAATATGAAGGAGGATGGAATGAGATTAAACCAAGACACTATAAAGTATCTATCAAATGTGAATTAAAAACTTTAGCTATGATTATATTTAAATTATTTTTTGTTGATTCTAAGGTGCTATTGATGGTACAATATGCTACTATTTTATACAGTCCTAAGAAAGGAAAAATACTGTACACTAAATCATGAAACAGTACTAAGATGCCATCAGTTGAAGAAATATTAACATGTAAAGAGATGCGCATGCTAGAATCAATGAAATACAGTAAACATGTCATGAGAGATTGTAATAGTATTATGATGGTATGCATGGTTATACAGAGTTTACTGTTTTCAGAGAAATATTTAAAGGTTCAAATAAATTAACATTTTCATCTTAATTGATGTGTTAATGTGCAAAGAGAAAAGAGCCAAAGGATAATAGAATGCTTAAAGAGAGAAAGAGATATTTTATAATTTGCCAATACACGGATAATTTACCAAATTAAATAACTGAAAACGATTTATACCTCTCTAGGTCAAAAATAGATTACATTACAAATTTCCCTATTAAGAAGTTCTGACCTTGTTGAGACATGGAAAAGGACATTTTGTGAGTGATGTTAAAATACATTAAATCAAGTCACCCAGAGTGACCATATTCTGTCAACCTCAACCAACCACGATTACTACACAAGGGGTCATCCTTCTGCCAAGGTAACCAGTGTTCCCAAAGGAGGGTAGAGAGCAGTAGAGAGCCAGAACACAGGCAAAACTGCAAGTTGTCAGTTGTGAGCTGACAGGAAGTCTATAGAAAACCAAGACCCTTGGCTAAGGCTCAATCCAGATAGATGATGCATCAGGGTCTACACACAGTTCAGGTGAAGTTTCAAAAGGAAAAGCAATCAGTTCACAAGGATTAGGAAACTGAAGGTAAATCGTTTAAGACTGGAGCCTGAGGTGGACATTTGTTGAGTACCTACTATGTGCTAGGCACAATCTAGGTGCTGTTAGTAGAAGGAATCAGGTCACTTAAGATCAGTAAAGTGGTACAGTATTCAGGGACCAGTGTTCTCAGAATATAGTAAATTAGCTAGTACTGACAAAATTATTTTAATTAATTATCAATTATCCTATTTTTGCCTTAAGTTGTCAAATGAGCCTACTGATCTGAGGTCAGAACTGTCAGAGATGCCCACTGACCTGAGAGGACTGGATGCATTGGCATCACCAGCAAGCACAAGTGTTTTTCCTTAGTAACAATCTGTTCCTATACGCCAGCACCAAAATGTCTAGAAAATAAAAGTTGTTCTGAGATATTTATGGAGCATAATATATTTTACTGTCAGCTCAAAGACTGCAGATGTCATTTGCCAACAACTTGCTTATTTGATTTATGGAATAATTAATTGTGTATAAGATAAGCCATACACTGAAAACCAGCAGCTGTAATTAATCAACCATCACAGCAAAGAAATCTTCATGCAATCATGAATGTAAGTTCATGGACCACAGAAACAGTGTCTTGAAAATTGCTTTACACTTTTTTGGTATCCCACCCTTCAGGTGTGGGCCCAGAGCTGTGTGTACAACAACCCTTCATATTCCATTTGATGCGTTGCGATTTTCAAAGTGATTTCTGACATGAACTGTTTTGTTGGGTTGTCACCTCCCTCAACAATGAACACTGGGAAGGCAATCTTAACTGTACTGAGGACTGAGGACTTAAACCCTGAAAGGATAAGTGAAGTATCAGAGCTGAAGAAAACCCCGGGACAGTAACTCCGAGTCTGCTGTGGTTTACACCACGCATTGTAGGATGTTAGAAAGTGCTGCTTCATAGTACCTGGATATGAACCCTGCCTCTTGCCATGCATGGCCTTTGTCAACAAATCTCTAAATCTCCAGGAGACTCTTGCTTCACATGTAACAGAGAACAGAAAAATTTCCATTGCAAGCTTCTGGTGAGGATTAGTGAAATAAAATAAAGCTTGAGAAAGTCCCTGTCTCCTGGTGCCTAGAAGATAGGAGGTACCTCAAACTGCAGCTTCTGGCTGCTCCCCATACCCCAGTCTCCAGGCCAGCCCTGACCCGCTGCTCTTTTCTGCTTCCACAGCTGCTGCGGGCCCAATTCACCAAATGCTCCCCATGATATTCTATGTCAAAAGAAGATCAGAGAGCCTTAAAGTGTATCCTTTTCAACACTGCAGAAAAACTCCTTTGAAATAGATGCACTCCAAGGAAATTATGCTTTAAATAAAACAATGTTTGAGGCACGTTCATACATTTTTTTACTATAAGAAATGGGGAGGAAAGGAGGAAGGGTTTTCAGGAACATGTATAAAAAAGAAAAAAGAAAAGAAATGCCCTAGTCTGTAGACAAAGCCACTTATATGGGGACAGAAAATTGACCAATGTCAGAGCAACAGCTATAGATATGGTACTTTTATGTCTGTCTTTAAGCAACCTAAAACCTAAAGAGAACTTAACAATTGAAGACGTACAGAATAATAAAGGTGAATCCTTATCTTTTTCTTAACTGAACGTGAGAGCATAGCTTCTTCACCTGTCAACCATAACTCATTGCCAAAAATGACAATTTTATTTCCTTACAAATGAAGCAACTTCTCTAATTACAGTAATATTTTGTGTTCAAAACACCAACTGTGTTTTTCTTTAATTGATAGCAGACTCACCCAATAAAACAGCAACAATTGTTTTACCTTGTGTCATTTTGTGTACAAGTTGCTGGACTTCTACTAAAACAAGGTCTCTGTTCTCACTGTGTCCATCTCTCCTGTCTGGGTTAGTTCCTTCACAAATGTGGCTGGAGTGTGTGCATGTGTATGTATCCTGTAGAGTGGGAAAAGATGGTGGATGCATTGAAGAATATTTACTATAAAAACCTAACATGGATTGCAGTTCACGAAATGGGTCAAATAGCCCCTGATTTATTGCTCTCTCTGAGCATATTTTCATCACCATTAATAATACTTCCTGGAACATGATTTCCGGGTGTGTGATTTCTTCTCTAGGCTACAGACTATAACTGCAGACTCAGCTACAGAACAATTTTCCAAAAACATTCTTAATGTAACCTCAGATTATATACTGAAGAGTTTAGTCTGTTCTTCATCAGAGACCCACAGGTACAATTTTTCTGATCACCATCCCATGGACTGTGGTTTGCGCTAATCAATTGCATCGAAAGTAACACTGAAATGAATTGATCAGAAAGGTTCTGCTATTGAGCTCAGAGATAGCTGCTGTGTATGAGAAAAATGCACAAAGTCACCTAAACAGCAATTTGTTCTTAGTCTAGTTACCTGTAGAAATAGGGTGAATATATTCCTCCTGGATGGTTTTATTTAAAAAGTAACTTTTGTTTTGAATTGGGTACAGAAAAGAGGTTGTTTTAAAGAAGAATAGCAGGGGGAGGGGAGAGTGTTGTATAAAATATGTGAGTTACTTTTAAGCAATTTAGAATGGATCTTATTTTAACAAACACATAATCGATACTTCCCAGTTAATGGTCTTGTCCAGAGAATGTTGATAGAATGACAAAAAAGGCATAGCAAATGGTCCTCACAGAACTCACTGCCTCGCTGGAGACACAGGAACCACCCTGACAATATAGTGGGGTAGAAGTGATGAGGGAGGAAGCACATGAGGCTGTGGACACATGAGGAGGGGTAAGGAGGCACTTCTAAAGAGCTGATGAATGGACTGATACTGAAAGGTTGAGTGGGAAACAGCCTCGGAACAAAGGGGAAGGGTAAGAACATCCAGGAGAGGCCATAAAAGCCAAAGAGAGCATCGCAGGTTAGGGGGACCATACACAGTTCTACATGACTACGTACTGATGTCAGGGCAGCAAGAGGGACAATGGTGAGCACTGAGGCAGGGCCAAATCTTCACAGGCCTTGCATGGCCCACTCAAGAGAAAGCTTCAGAAGGATGCCAACAGATGACATGATCCAATGTACGTTTGAGACATCAGTGGCAGCAGAGTGGAGGGTTGATCTGGGGAGAGGGAGTCTGTGGCAGTAATCCTCACCCTTCAAGGGCTCTGATCAAGGCAGAGGAGTGCTGGTGAGGAGGCAATGCTGATAAGAGTGCATATAGGGTCACGTGCTGGTGATTTAAAATGTCAAATCACCTTATGAATTCAATCTTGATCTAGGGAGAACTCTTCATTCTCTCCTGGTCTCATTTGGCCAAGGAATTTGCTGTTTTTATAGTGTGTTCCTTGTTTAGTTTGGTTTGTTTTTTATCACAATGAAATCAATAAGCAAAGGCCGGAAAGGAGAATCTTGGACTTACTTGGGATAAATTAAAGGAAACCCCTTTGACTCTTTCATTATTTACTACAGAAGATATTAGAAATGGCATTTTCAGTTGTTACCATTACTCATCAAAGACACTTAATGTTTACTAGGACTCTCATTAAAAGCAACAAAGCTAGCAGTGGAAATGTTGTCAAGGAGAAGCTTCCAGATGAGCCATGTCATTCAACCGGAGGAGTGTTTCTGAGAGTTAAGCACCAGCAATTACAGGGGGATGCAGCGACTGAGTTGCAGCCCTGGGAAAGGAAGAATAAAATACTCTGTCCAACATAAAATGCTCATTTGCTCTTTGTCCCTAAAAGTTGCTCCTTGGATCCATCTCAAAAATGTGTCACAAAAGATATTCTTTTTCCGGCTTAGTCTTTTTGTCCAGATGTCAGTAAATGTTCAAATGTTCATAGATTTACTGTATATAGAACAGAAGCTGTTCAAGCTCCTTCTCTCTTGCTCTCTCTCTCATGTCCAGATTACTTTTTATTTCATATTCTACCAGGTATAGCTGGAACACATTTTTTCCTCTTAAATATATAATCATATGTTTATTTTCTCTGCACAACATTTTATCACATAGTAAAGGGATTGTAATTGTTTGATCTACAGACATGCTAATGGTGTTTTTCTCATTAAATACTTTTTTTACCTAAACTATGCTAGACTTATTTTGTCCATCTCAGAATAATCATAGTGAATTATTCTTGCTTATGTATAATGATAACAAAAGTCCCATCCTTACCATGTGTGTGCATTCGTATGACAGAGGAAAAGTGATGGATGGAACAATGGAAAAAAATAGAGGAAATTTAGAGATTAAAATTATAAGGACAAAGGCCCTCTAAAATTAGGTAGATAATTCCTGTACCTCCCATTAGGTCTCCTTTTTAATATTTTGGATATAAGAGAACACATCTCATTTCTCTCATCCTACTCTTTCACTACACTTTAATGAAATGTGCCTCAAGTATATACTTTTTCTGTGTTCAGTTCATAGTGCTAGAAACTCAAGACCCTTCTCATCCAGGAAACAGTGTAAGATAATTATAGATGTTTATAAAACAACCCAGATTAAGGGACCTGAGAGAAATGCAAAGACAGTTCAGTGAAGACTTTAGAGAAAAGTACAGAGTCACAGTCATTTGCAGGATTTGGGGAATGCTTTATGCACAAGGTGGTTCTGAACCCTTGAGGATGGGTAACTGTTCTTCATGGGAATGCAGAGAGCTCATAAGAAAGAAGTAACAAGGACAAAGCCAAGGGAACAAGAAGGAGTGCATTGTATGGCAAGTGTTACAAATAGGCACATTTCACTGAGTGTCATGTAGGAGGGGTGAGTGGACTAAGAGTCTGGAAGGGAAAGTTGGACCTGAGTGTGAGGCCCCTATAGATGAATACCTAAGTCAGATGGACATATGTGAGTTAGACTAGAGAGACACTAAAAAGTTTTGAGTAAGAAAATGACTATCACAACTATGGTTTTTAAAAATGTCTCTGGCATTTATATATTTTAAGGAAATGAAGAGAGAAGACATGATAAATCGGGAAATAGAAAAATTCGGAAGTTATCTCTTTAGAAAAGAGGTACTGAGTAGGGCCTGGAGAGAAATAGTGAGGCTAGAAAAGAGAAGCCAGATGTGTGCTCATTCTCCCTGTGTCATGGTTAATGTATTATTTTATCGTGACTGGCAAAGCCACTTCTTTATGTAAGTAAATTGGTCTGCTTGAGTGAAAGGGACCATTCCATCATGGGATGTTTCACAAGTAGATCAATTGACTGATGTTAATATGATTCCTACAAGGGTCAGCTCACTCATTAGAGCTCAGGAATTTACCACAAAAAAAAAATGTTTTTAACTAAACCTTTGTCTGATTTTGGGAACCAGAATGAAGTGGAAGGATACAATGGAATGTGGAAAGACAGAAAATTAATGAAATTAAGTATTAAAGCCCAGGTCTTGTGGTTCGGTTGGTTGGAGTGTCATTCTGTAAACTGAAAGATTGCGGGATTGATTCCCAGTCAGGGCACATGCATAGGTGACAGGTTCAATTCTCGATTAGGGAGCATGTAAGAGGCACTCAATTGATGTTTCTCTCCCCCTCTCTCTCCCTCTCCTCCCCTCTCTCTCTAAAACAAGTGAACAGTAAATTTTTTTTAATTTAAAAAATAACAATAAAAAATTCAATGAACACCAGATCCTGGGACGTTAAAGTGTTACTCGGAGGTCACCTGTTGGAAAGGCGGGCAGAAAGGGAAACGAAATGGGAACTCGGTGCAGGGGGACGTGTACTTTCTTCAATCAACATTTCATGAATATGTGTGTGGCACTGTGCTAGGTACTGAGAATAAAACAGAAATGGTCATGTAGACCCTTACACAGCTCACAGTCAAGTGTGACAAATTGTAACTATGGTGGGAAAGGGCTATGGCATGAGTTAATGGCTTTGAAGCATGTTTGAGTAGCTAGAACAGTCAAGAAAGTAAAAAAAAAAAAGACTGGCTTGGAAGAATTCATGTTTTAAAAGAAAAAGATTCTCCTTTGAGCACTTTTATTTATCCAACTTTCGGATAAGGAGGTTTCATTTTGTTTCTTAAAGAAGGCCGTTATCTGACAATGTGGGAGCTATTGTGAGGCAGAATTCATAGGACTTGTTTGGTGAGGGGGCAGAACTCATTCAAAATGCCAGGAAGTCTTGAGCCTGGGAGAGTAATGGAGAAGAAAAAATACGGTAGGGGCTGTGTCCTTCCCCTCCGTCTACTCGGAAAAAAGCCCATCCTCCTCCTCTTCCTTTTGTGTGTGCGTTATTCCCATGTACACATGGGGAAAAAGAGCAGTTTTAGGTGAAGTTTCCATACAGTCGGAATTCAAGCTGAACACAGACATTAGAAAAATCAAAGTAACTCCTTTTTCATTAACATTCCCTTGCTTCTTTAATCAAAATCCACTTTCCTTAACCTTAAACCCTGTTCTTTCTCACCGTGAGTAACTAGTTGCAAGCTTCCTTTGACTATCTCATTTTTTCAATTGTAACTGTTAATTACAATGCCTGACCCTTACTTTTTTCACATAGACTTAATAGGTATATTCTTTTAAATTCTCTGTGCTCCTTTGTAAGAATTGCAGTACAAGGATATTTCAGCCCAAGAAAAATATGTTTTATTTTCATTTTTTTTCTGCCACACAGCACCATGCTATATATCTATGCTACAGCAGAGGTTCTCAACATTGGTAGCACATTAGAATAATCTGGGGACCTTTTAAAAATCTGGATGCATATGCCATACCAAAGACCAGCTAAATCAGGGTCTCTGGGGGAGAGGGAGAAACTCAGGCAGCAGTATGTTTAAAGCTACCCAGGGTGATTACAACGTGCAGCCAGGATTAAGAAGCACTGATCAACAGCAACACCTGATTGCTTCTCAATTCCTGGAACTGGCATTTATTTTCATGATTCTTAGGCCCATGCTATTTTTCTAGCATTAAATACCTTTCCTTATTTTACTTCCTAAAACAAAACAAAACAAAACACAACATACACAGCCATCAAAATCCAACTCAAATGCCCCCTTCTTAAAAAAGTCCTCTTTCTTCTCCATCACTAGTCTCAATTTTGCCTCCCCTCACTCCCATCCAACTGACATGTATCTATCATTAACTCGAGGGACATTGGCTTTGAACTCCAGATAATTGTGGACATGTCTTTTATTCAAATGGATTTTAAGCTACTTGAAGATAGGGAGTTGGGCTTATTCATTTGTATATAGTAAACATTCCATAAATATTTTGAAATAAAATTAAAATTGCCAAAATAAATAATATAAACAAATCTATACTCTTGCTATATATATTGCAGGTGATGATTTGTGCCTTCTATTAAAAATGAGTTCTTTGGAAAAGCCATAATACTATTTCTTATAAAAACATGGGATGTGATTTACTATTCCTGGCAACAGCTGCTGCTCGCAAAGATGACTTCAAAAGTCAGTTATAACATAATTCAGCAGACATGGTGAATCTCAACCTACACAGGGATCCATATGGGTTTCAGTACAGCATTACTTCCTGCTCATACAAATACGCTCCAGGTTTTGTTTTATAAAATTTAACTTAGATTAAGTGAGCATTGGCTAAAGCATTGAAGTCCTCCCATGATAAAGGCTATAGATTAACTGCTAGACAAAGAGAGAGAGAGGGTGTGCAGGGAGGGAGAAAGGTGTAACAGATGCACAAAGCCCACTCCTTCGGGAAGAGTCAACTTAGCATGACCAAGACATCTTCTCTGCCTTCCAGGTGTCCCTGTCTTTTCTCTCTGCTCCCATTGAAACCCTGGATTTAATTCTATCTAAGTGTGACTGACTGCCTTCCCTATCAAATGGGAAGTAACTTGAAGCTAAGTAAATATCATATTTTACTCAGTTTTTTATCATACATAGCACTTAGCTATCATAGTTCCTATCAGACAATAAGAGTCAAAAATATTTCTTGAGTCAGTAATTAAACAAAAGGAAGACCCCTGAACTGATAAAGGTAAGTATTGGTATGAACAGCTCTACCTCAAAAACTCCACCTCTTGTTGCCTGCAGAGAGCAAGACCAACTCCTGCCACATCCGCAGGAGCAGTGATGTGAACAGGTGCCCAATTCGATATGAACACCTAGAGAAAAAATAATTAAATTCACAAGTGATAAATCAAACAAATGCTACTTAATTAAGCCATATTACTTGAAATGTACAGAATTTGTTATAAATTTCACTTGCCTGCTAAAAAATCTTAAGTTGCAGTTAACGCTAGGGCCAGAACTAGGGTGAGACAGGTGAGGCAACCACTTTGGGTGCAAAATTCAAGGGGGTGCAGGAAACCTTGATAATCAAGATAAATAATGTGTAGTGCTATATTTTTCAGTTCCCAGGCCAGTGCTCAATCCACCGAGCCACACCAGCCAGGGCACAATAGTGCTATATTTTTAAAACTCAGTAACAATGCAAAAAATCTAAGATAAGCAAATCTAAGGGCACAATTCATACAGATATATTTGCAAACTATTCTATGAGATTATTATATCATGAAAATATATGAACATTATTATGTGATGCTACTAATAAAGCCCTGAGCAGGGTAATAACAGCCCACAGATTTTCTTGCATATATATATAACTTTGAAACTGTAACCAGCTATGCACAGACATGGCTGCTTCATAAAAGGAAATAGTATAACACAAAACACTGTTGTGGGTGATTTTCCATTAGAAGCAGCAAATAATCTTTCATGTGTGTTTGAATTAGTGGTCAAAGTAGCTAATGTATGAGACAAGAAATTGGTACTTCCCCACTATAATGCCTTAACAAGTATTTATATATTGAAAGACATATGCTTTCATTTCACTCTTCACTGTTCTATCATTTCTTGAGTGTCTGACACTGTGCTCAGCACTGAGGCTAATACATGGCCAGCTACAGGCAGACACCCTTGTCAGCAAACACCAGTAATAGAAAACTGAGAAAGATACAAGAGAAAGCAGTGGGGTTACCATGGAGACAGGAACGATTTCTCCCTAGGGAAAGAATAAGGTGACAAGCTGAAAAAAAATCAGGTCAGTACTTTTCAAAACTGCGTTTTCCCCCTCATGGCTAGTTGACAATATATATGAAGTGCCTTAAAATTCAGAATGATTTTGATGAAGCACTTTCATTTCAAGGAAATTACCTCAAAGAAATTTTCATGGATGTATGTGAAGACTTCTCTCCATGAAAGTTAATCATAGTATCATCTATAATACAATAAAAATAAAAATAAAAATAAACCTAACTAGCCAATAACATGGTATTGTTGAATTATATACATGGTTAATGGAATTCTTGCAGTGATTAAAAATACGTAGTAAGGAATCAGTAATGACAGAATGGTGCACATACCTGGTACTTTCTCCTGGTCCAGCAACATGGTTGTCCTCCAGGAGGTTCTTACACATGCAGATTCTCAGGCCCCACCCCAGACCTACAGAATCAGAATCTGCATTTCAACAAAGTCCCCAAGTGATTCCTATGCACAGTAAAGTTTGAGAAGCTCTAGTACAAGCCATATTTTTAAGCAAAAAAAAGTATGTACATAACAGTTCTATTTTGACTCCCCAAAGTTTAACTCAATGAATAGAAGAAAAAAGAGTGGATAGGTAAACATCAAAATGTACACAGTGATTATCTCTGGGACTGTGCTTTTTATTTCCTTATTTTGCTCATACTTTCTAAATATCGAAGTACAAATGTGTATTATTCTTGTTATAATGAAAGAATAATTATTTTAAGTGTAGTTTCTCTTGGTTATTTTTCTTTTTAAATGATTGTTCATAGTGAGTGAATTATTTTCCACATAATAAAAATTCAGGTCAATTATACATTGAGGTTTGCAAAGTTGGAAGTATAATTTCACATCAGTATGTTCTAGGACCACATATCTAGGACACTTGTGATCTAAAATATTTCTTCACATGGTTTCCCTAAGAATATTTGTCTCTTGCCATTCACGTACCTTGCTTTTCTGCTGTTAAAGGTATTTTGCAGAATGTCTCATCCGTCAGCAGGTTATGTAATCTCTCAAATAGTTCTTGGTTCCCTTTGTACCTCTCTCTCCCTGCTCATGCCATCCTAAAACTTCTAAGATATACAAAATTTCTACTTTTCTCTTTAATTTTGTTTAAGGAATTAAAAAGCCTGCTTTCAATAGACAAATGTAATTGGCATACCTGGCTGTTACCAGTATGAACCCCCTTTGGGGGCTATTTTTAATCCAATTTTCCTCTTAGAGGGGGACTCTGAGGTTAGGGGACACAGGTGGTACAAGTTTTGGAGCCAGGCAAGAAGAAGACAAGACCCCCACCTGGAGATCAGCTCACGTGGGCCCTGGTTGCCACAGAGTGGACTGACTACAGAGAGAATGAAGGTATTGGGGGGATAAGAAGGGCCTACCTACAAAGCTTGCCTATGGCAGTTTTAGTTCATTCCAAGACATTTAAGGAATACAAGCAAAATCCACTTCGATGCAAACCTTTTTAATGTAACATTTTGTTAATGAATCTTGTGCATGTCCTCTGAGAAGGGACACAGTAATTGGGCTTTGCTCATCTCCTTCCATGGATCTTATAGAACAAGTCGAGTAACAAGGCCTGTCCATGTAGCTGCCTGATTAAGGCAAACCCTGCCCTGTTGGACATCTGTGCTCTTTCCTGCAGCAGGGACTTTAAGCAATAGCAATGGGAAGGTAAAGGAGACCTACAGACTGCTTTTCAGAGAAGTCGCAGGTGGAAGAGATGGGACAGATTATTGAAAAAATACTAGAAGAGATAGAAAGGAAGTAACATTTATGGAGGATCTAAAGAGCAGGCTCTTTTCACACATCATCTCATTTAATCCTCATAACTAGATTGTGCTGTGTGTGAGCTGGCTGAGATTCAGTGAGGTCCCAACTCCCGTCAGCTGACCCCTCTAGTGAATGGTGGATCAACTAGCTCTCTTGTTGAAGTGTGGATTCCTGATTTAGTTGCCTCATAGTCAGTAAGTTTGAGTGGGACACAGGCATTTGGATTTCGTCACTTCCCAGGCAGTTCTGATGCACAAAGCACACGGAGGTGTGCAGAGGAAGGACATAACCCACACGCTGAGGGGAGACCCTTTGTCACGCCTGTAACAAATGCCGCCTTTTCCCACCAGCAAACCTTAGATAACAGCACTCCCTTCTCTCGGTCTGCACTCAATACTTCACTGCCTGGTTTCAGGCCCTCAAAGATGGAGGAGAAGGATCTGAAGTGAGAAAAAGGGAAGTCAAATTGTATACCTCACCATTGACTAGTGATGCTAGGTAAGGAATCAACAACCTCTCTGAAACTTAGCTTACTTTTCTACAAAATGGAGAAAATAATTCCCACCTCAACTATCTCACATGAGGACTGTGAGGAACAAATAAGAAGATTTAACCAAAATTGACTCAGACTGTTACTGATTTTTCACACAGATGTTAGTAATTGGGTGAGGAGTAGGGGCTGGAAATGGAAAGACCTGGACTGGAAGTCAGACGTGAGTCAGAGTTCTGGCGGTGCCTCTCACTAGCTCTCACCTTAAACACTTAAGCTCCTGGGACCTGTTCCCTTTTGAATAAAAAGAGAATAAAAAACCTTATGCCCAATAGCAACAATGGAAGTAACCTAAACCTCCGTCAGTCGAGGAGTAGCTAAATTAAGGGTGCCTTGTCCATGCTGTCAGGGAGAAGCGTCTTCTCCTCACTCCTGGTTTCAACGGAAGGGAATTTTTTAGCACCCCAATGGCCTCTCATCTGCCTTTAAGTTACTCCAACCCTGGGGAGGTGGCAAAACATATCTGAGTGGTAGGTCTTGGCTCGGCTTCAGCCTTTTCATTTTGTGAACTGTGTTATGCTACGCAGATGGGTTCTACATGTGCAGGTTCAGGATTAACAAGCCTGCCTGGCTAGTTACATAAAACCCCAGCCTCTGATCTGGCCTATATCTGCAATAAAATTAAATTTGTGGCTTCCATATGCCATCCATTCATTTCATTCTCAAATCATTCAGAACCTGGGGGTAGCAGACAGGGGAAGAGAAGTACCATTTATTGAATCCTCTCAAAACTCCAACATTTATATTGAAAACTGTGTAGTTATTTTTAAAAAAAAGAGGTAAAACCATATGTACCTACTGTCATGAAAATTACCTTGGGATATGATGTTAAGTGAAAACTGGCAGGTCCATAACAGTGTATTTAGTGTGCTCCCATTTGTATAAAAATAAAGGATGCATTCATAGAGAAATGCCGTGTATTTAATTAGAAAATTACCAGAAAAATATGGTTGCCCTTAAGGTGGAAACTGAGAATATGAGGTAAGATGTACAACTTCTAACATGATTTTAACTTTGTTATACATGTATCGTTTTTTAAACTACACATACACACACACATCTATCACATTGCTGTACTGGAGAGTAAACAATACTGCATAGGTACATAAAACCTGCTTAATAAAGTCAATAACTTCAGCTTCTTTTCTTCATTTTTCTACCTGGAAGTCAGCTTCCCCTTGCTAATAATGTTCTTTTGGAGTTGCTGCAGGTCACTCTCTTACAACACGATACTCTGACTTCTTTTAGGCCTGGCTTTGCCCCTAGTCATCAGAAGGTGCCCCCCACCCCTAGAACAAGCTATAGAAGAGCAAGGGACCAAGAACATAGCCTTCCCAACACCTCACTGAGTCTGTTAACCTAGTAGAGAGCCAACACATGTCTGTGACATTGAAAAGCACAAAAGGCTCTTAGACTTCAAGCCAACCATTGACTCTAATTGCCATGGAGTTGGAGTCGGCAAAAAGGAAGCCCTTGCGTGACTCAACTAAGCAGGAAGCACAGCTTCTAAGAGTAGCTGAGGTTCCCCCTGAGAACACGGACTCAGCTGGTGACATTTTGTGCAAAATCATCACCTATAGGCTACTCCCAGCCAGTATCATCTCCTGATATGGAAATTTTTAATGGAAACACATGAGGAACACAAAACAAATATGACCTTTTCCTCTCTGTGCTTGGTGATTATTTATTTATCAGGGTTTAAGAAAATGTAAAAAAAATTACCAAAGCAAGAGAAAATGAGCTGCAAGCTCCTTTGAAGTGTTTTACCTTGGGCATGGTTTACAAAGGTAAACATTGGTGTCATAGGCTGAGAAGCTTGGCTGAAGTCCCATTGGATAGCAGAGGACTTGGGCTGGAAGATCATGGACTAAGCAGTCACACAGGAAGGGTTCAAATCCCAACCCCACCCTTGCCAGCTCTGTGCTGTGTGCTCTCTGAGCCTTGGCTCCACTGCTCTAAAATGAGAATGCTTACTTTGAGGGTGTAAATGGTGTAATACCTGTAAAGTGCCAGATAGATCTCCTACATATGGTAATAACTATTAATTCAGAAATTAGTGTATAAAAAGCAATACAATCGACTGTGATGAATCATCTGTTGAGTCATTCATTTTGTTTTTCCACTGATCCATGATCTCTTTGAAGACAGAACTTTCCTTTGTTCATTTTTCTAACCCTGGCTGTGACTACATTGTCTTACTGATAGCTCACTTTCCAGTAAATGTGTTTGAATACAGGAGTGAGAGAACTGGAAATAACTCCAAGCCATGCTACCAAGTGTCATTTCCATACTCAACAGGGACCTATGTATCAGTGCAGGAAGTCTCTTCCCTCTTCCTTGCACACACTATGCTAATTCTTAAGAGAGGGAGAAACATCAGGCCAATTGTGTGGAAATGGGTCCTAGCTCTTTCAAGAAGTTTGAGACAGAGAATAAGTTAAAGCATGCTCCTTGAGTTAAAAAAAAAAAAAACAAATTATAAGACACTGTTTCTTAGTGATGTGCATTTTAAATCCCCCTGCTTCAAACCTGGGTTTGAACATAACTCTGGGACACACAAAAAAGGAAGTTTGCAAAACTAAAGCATAATATTTGGTCTTGCTAAACAGAGTTTGCCATAAAGGCTAGCTATTTCAATTCCTCAAATATAAACTAAATTTTTAATATGTGCCAGCAATATTAGACATAGAAAAACCTCAACATGAGTAAGACATGCCTCTATTCCAAAAATATTATGCTTACCACCTAATAAATTTATAAAGGCCTTAATTGTTAACTTGTTTAAAAGCACTACCTCAACGCCTCCTCTCTTCCTAACACACATAGCTAATAAAATCCTACATGACACAAAATACGTTAGGATAATTTTTAAAAATTCCTTATTAATCAATAAATATGCATTTTGCAGCTATGAAAGCCTAGTTTTGTTACAATATAGAAAAAGTTTTGTATGCCTGGAATATCTATAGAACATGTAGGTGTTAACCCACATACTTTTTAGATGTATGTACTTAAAACCAAAGCAATATTTATTTTAAAGCATACTAAAATACTATGTGAAATCTATTGATTTAAATTAAAAAGTGGACTTTATTGAGATACAATTTACACAGTGTATACAGCTTGAGGCATTTGACAAATGCATACATCTGTGGAAATACCACATCACTAACAAGTCAGCAACCTCCCCATCACCCCAGAAAGTTCTCTCCTGCCCCACCCCAATTCATCCCTACCCTCAGAGGCAACCACTGTTCTGATTTATATATTCTAGAGCTAAATAGAATCATGCAGTATGTGTTCTTTTGTGTCTGGCATTTTTTGCTCCACATTATGGCTTTGACATTTATCCATGTTTTTGCCTATATTGGTAGTTCTTCACTTATTGTTGAATGGTATCCTGCTGTATGGATATGCTGCATTTGTTTATCCATTCTCCTGTGGATGGATATAATGGGTTATTTCTTGCTGTAAGCTATCATAAGGGAAGAGGTTAATAAGTGTCCTTTTAAAGGTCTTTGTGTATGTATGTTTGATTTCACTTGGATAAATACCTAGGAAGCAATTCTTAAGTTGCAATAGAGGCATATGTTTAATTTGATAAGCAATTGCTAAGAGTTGTTCACTTCCACCAGTGATGGTGTGAGAGCTCTGTTCACTTTCTATATTTGTCAAAATTTGATTTTCAAACTTTTCATGTTAGTCTTCTCTGAAAATATAATGGTGTTGAACACTTGCTCACATGCTTACAGGCCGTTTGTACATATTCCTTTCCGAAGTATCCATTCACATCTTTGGCCCATTTTAATTGTCTTTTTTGGTCTGTTTAGTTGTTGGAAATCTTCATGTATTCTTCAGACACAAATTTTGTTAGATATTTGATTACAAATATTTTCTCCCAGTCTGGGGCTTGTCTATTTATTTTCATATCTGTGTCTTTGAGGAGAAGTTTTCAACTTTGATGATGTACAATTTACTAATCTTTTCTTCTATGGATGATTCTTTCTATAAAATGTCTAAGAAATTGTAACAGTGGGGAATTGTAACCCACCCTACCATTCTTTTGACATTGTTTCTATAAATGCTGAGTCTGGCTAATATGTAGCTTATAGATGAACAGCGTGTTTGTATAAGAATCCTAGGAAGTAACTTCGAAAGATAGATTAGGACCTTCAGGCATCTCAGCTCTGGGAGATTTGCTGACCTCTTACTGTGGAGCCGGGATGTCGTGAAACCGGGCTGACCAAACCAGGATGACGCACACTGCCTTATCGGAAGGGACTGTGCTCTTCTGGGCACAGAGAACTGTGCAACCCTCTTCCTTGATCTCTTTATTCTGTCTCCCTCCCCCTCCTAATAAAAGTCTTGGCCTCCAGTGAGAGATGGAGATGGACTTTGAAAAGTGAGTCCCCCATCTTCCCAGGAGATGGGCTTTGTGACCGAGTTCCCCTTCTTCGAGGTGGCAGGCACCTGAAAATAAACCACTTTCCTTTACATCAGCACCTGCCGCTCAAGTGTTGGCTACCGACCATAGTGGCAGGCAGCCGGACCTGCTTTCAGTTACCAACTGTGTGTCTATTCCAAGGTCATTAATATGTTTTCCTGTTTTCTTCTAGAACCTTTATATTAATTTGCTTTTTGATGTAGGTCTACGATCCACCTCAAATTAACTTTGATGTATGGTGTGAGGTGTAGACTGAGGTTTATTCTTTTTATATACAGGTCTTCAGAGAGTATGGTTGTTAATTCTATATGTCAACAGTGTCAACTTGGTCTGGTGCCCAGAGAGCTGGTAATACACTCTTTGTGGGTTTGTCTGGGAGGGTGTTTCTGGATTAGCATTTAAATTGGTAGACTGAGTAAAGAAGATCACAATGTGGGTGGGCATTTACCAAACCTTTGAGAGCCTTAATAGAACAAAAAAGGGGAAGAATAGTGAATTTGCTCTCTCCTTAAGCTGGAACATTCATCTCCTCCTGCTCTTGGATATCAGTGCTCTTGTTTCTCAGGCCTTTGAACTTGGACCAAGACTTACACTATGTGCCCCACAGGTTCTATAGATTCCATGCACAGGAGTGTTATTAAATATCAATTTGTTCTCTTTGGTATCTATTCAGATTTTCTAATTTTTCTTGTTCCAGTATTGGTAATTTACACCTTCTGAAGAATTTGTTCATCTTCTCAGGAATTGGTAAATTTATTATAACAATTGTTTATAATTGTTATACTCTTAATACTCTTAATGCCAGTAGGGTTGGAGAGACAGTACCCTCTTTGATTATGAACATTGGTAATTTGTGTTTTCTTTTTTCTTTAACAGTCCAGATAGTGGTTTATCAGTTTTATTGATCTTTTCCAGGAACCAGTATTTTGTTTCACTGATTTTCCCTACTGTCTGCCTGTTTACCATTTCATTGATTTCCATCTTATGTTTATTATTCCCTTTATTCTATTTATTTTATATTTAATTTGTCCTTCTTCTTAAGGTAGAAGCTTAGAGAATTGATTGTAAATCATTGCTATTTTCTAATTTAAGCATTAAGGTATAAATTTCTTACTGAATACTGTTTTTATGGCATCCATCAAATTTTGATATGTTGTGGTTTTATTCTAATTTAGTCTAAGGCATTTTTTTATTTATTTTGATTTCTTTGATAAGTGGGTTATTCATATATGTGTTTCTTACTTTATAAATGTTTGGAAATGTTTAAGGTATTTTTGTTGTTGTTGCTGTTGATTTCAAATTTAATTTCAATATGATGAAAAAAGATACTTTTAAATTTATGGCTTGCTTTATGATCCAGCACATGTTTTAGCTTGGTGAATGTTCTTTGTTTTCTGCAAAACAATGTGTATTTTGCAGGAGTTGGGTGTAATTTCTTATAAATATTAGTTATGTTAATTCAATTAATGGTATTGTTTAAATCTTCTATATCCTTACTGATTATTTTTGTATAGTTTTCTAACAATTACTGAAAGGACAATTAAATCTAGAAGTCAAATTGTGGGTTTATCTATCTCTCCATTTAATTCTCTCCATTTTTGCCTTGTATATTTTGAAGTTCTGTTACTAGTTGCATAAACACATAGAATTATTATGTCTATTATATCTTCTTGGTGATTTGACCTTTTAAATGTCCCCTTTTATTTCTGGTCACATTCTTTGTCTTGAAATCTACTCTGTCACTCCAGCTTTCTTGAGATTAGTCTCTTCATGCTGTGTTATTTTACTTTTAACCTATATAAGTCTTTATAGTGTGTAGAGTTGGGCCCTCCTCTTTTAACCAGTCTAATAATCTCGCAATTTAATTATAGAGTTTAATCTAATTACATTTAATGTAAATATAAATATGGTTTTAAGTCTTTTCTCTTGCTATTTTTCATTCCTGTTTGTTCCACTTGTGTTTATTTTATTTTCTTCCTTCTCCTGGATATATTGAATATGTTGTAGCTTCATTTATTCCTTCTACTTTTTGTATGGATTATAATATGCATCCTCTACTTAATCTATCTTGAATTAGTGTAAGATTTCTTCACATATATTAAAAGAACCTTACAACAGTATGCTTCCATTTACTCTCATCCATTACAGTAGCTATTGCCATATATTTTATTTCTACATTATAAAATCCACATTACTTTATATTTTGATTTGTTTTTTAAAAAAATTGTCATTTAAAGCAGTTCAGATTGAAAAATAATGTATTTTTTATTCTGTAGATATTTATCATCTTACATGCTCTTGATTCCTTTGTATGATCTGAATTCTCTTTGTTATCATTACCTTTCAGTCTGACAAACTTTAATATTTTTTTATTATAGGCGTACTTGTGATAAATTCTCTCAGAGTTTGTTTGATAGTGTTTTTATTTCGCCTTCAATTTTGAAGAATATTTTACTGCATAAAGAATTCTAGATTAATGCAGTTCTTCCCTTTCAACATGTTAGAGATGTTACCATACTGTGTGCTGGCTCGCTGTAGTTTTTGGGAGAAACCCATGTTCATTTTCACCTTTGATCTCTAAGGTAATTGCTTTTCTTTCTATAGACGCTTAAGATTATTTTTATGTTTAGTTTTTATCAATTCAGCTATGAATTGCCTAGATATGGTCTTTTTTTGTGTTAATCTTCCTTCAATTCTTTGAGCTTCCTAGATGTTTCCATTAATTTTTAAATCAAATTTGGTAGATGTTTGACATTATTTGTTCAATTTTTTCTGCTTCAATATCTGTTTCTTTTTTTCCTATAGTTCTAATTACAAATATGTTCAGGCCATTTAATATTATCCTGCAGATCACTGAGGACCTACTTATTTATGTTCTGTCCTTTGTCCTCTCTCTGCTTCAACTTAGATAAGTTTCTTTACACTTGAAGTTCATTGATTTTTTTTTCTATTATGAAGCCCATTCAATTGTTATTCTTTTAGATTTTGCATGTTTCCATTCTAGCATTCTCATTTAGGGTTTTTTTTATGGCTTTTATTTCTTTGTTTGTTTGTCCCAACTATGTACTATTATACCTATCTTACTTTTTAATTCTTGAACAAATTTAAAATGATTATTCAAATCTTTGATAGCTAATGCTAAAGTCTGTAATATCTCTACAATTATTTCTATTGATGATTTCTATCCTGGGTACAAGTCACATTCTCCTGTTTCTTCACACATCTGGCAATTCTGCTGAGATTTTTGTTGTCTTCTTTAAAGAGATTTAAGTTTTGTGTTGTTAGCCAATTAATTTACTGGTAGATTATCTTGATCCTGTTGAGACTCATAGTTATTAGAACTAGAGCAGTCTTTACTCTTCCAAAAACAGGGCCTTTCTGCAGTCTTAGGTGAATTCCCAAATTTCAATCTGACTAGTGGAACTCCAAAGTCCCCCTGCACAGTGACATCTTTAGAATCACACTGTTCAGCTCACACACTCCAGTAGCCATGCTCTGCCAGACCTCATAGAGTCATGCCTTAATGTACACATCTTAGTGTTCAGTATTCGTAGCATTCACCCCTGAGTGCAGATTTCTAGAGCTTTTTCTCTGGAATGTTCCCTTTCTGCTCTACCTTGCTCCTCAAATTTCAACTGTATCACCAGCCTCAAACTATTGTGTTTTCTAGATCTCACAAGACCATGCTCCTCTCTTTGGCCTCAACAACCTGGAAGTGCAATTTTGAAAGTGCCCGCATGGAAAAAGTCCCGTTAATCTAGACTTCAGCCTACGTGTATCCCTTCTGCCAGTGATCACGGCCTGTGCAATGGGTTGTCCAAAGACTGAAAACACTCGCTTCAGATAGTTTTCCTAGTTTTATAGTCTTTGGAGAGTAAGTCTAATATATATTAGCTCATCATGGCCAGAGCTGGAAAACTAGATCTAAACTATGTAGTTATAACTAGAAGTGAAATGCAAAGTTGGAACAATAAGAAATTTTCAACAAAAACAGTTATTATTATTATATTTAATAAGAACAAAATTCTATGAAATACTATTATTCCAAAGATGAGGAAACTGACACTGAGTGAGGCTAAGTGAGGTCAGTTGGTAACGAAGAAAACTGGGATTTGCACCTAGACAAGTTTTATATCACAATCTACTACTCCAATGCTTAAAATAATCAAAGCAAGTTTCTTAGAGCAATTAAAAGTTGAGCTGAGTTTTGAAAAATCTGTGGGCTTTGGGTTGCTGAATATGTGGGAAGGAGCAGGATCACATCCTAGATAAATGGACCAGAATGCAGTGGGAAGTGGATGAGACCCAGACTAGAGAGGTCAGGTTTTGTATGGCATGTATCAGAGACAAAGTTAAACAGTGTGTATGTATGTGTGTGAGCTAAGCTTGTAGAGGAAAATGCAACATGGGCAAAAAGAAAAGAGAAAAGAAGAAAGAGAAATAGTATTGCCTTATCAAGATTTTTTAGATTATAGTTTATTACAATATTTTAGCCACAGATTTTTTCACACTACTAGTAACTACATAGTTATACACATTCTTATATTATAGAATCTTCCCTTCCTATGTTTGTAGCTTCATGAACACTGAAGTCTCCACCATTTTTAGTTACATAGATAATGAAAGAAGTTTAAAAGAGAAAGCAAAAAGGGAGAAGGTAAATTTTACCTCTGTTTTCCACTAGACGTGTCTGGTTGATGTTCATAGTAATGTAAAGTGTTTCTCTAAGCTACTCAGATATCAAAACATCTAGAGTTGCTGAAATTCCCTTCCTGAGATCACAAGAGGTATCTTGCCTCTTCTCATTTAGTTAAAATTTATCTACAAAGTCTTCCTTTAGGCTTATGACCTCCTCATCCACAAAGATCATATCTATTTAGAGTTATTATTTGAGCAGTCTCTTGGCTGGAGGCAGGGTCACAGACCTGCCTTCCCACGCGTAACTTGTGAAGAGAATTCCCATTCTTCAGCCGTACAGCATGGCTTTCCTTGTATGGACCTCACTTTAAAGACAACTATTTGTTTGGTATTAAAGATCTGAAATTTCTTTAAAGATTTACAAGATAGCTTTGATTTTCTAAATGATATTTAGAATTTGACTGCTTTAGCACTGTTCTACTCCACGTCTAATTTTGTTAATACCAATTATAGCTAACACAGACAGAGCACTTTTTAAGTACCAGGAACTGTGGTCTCTATAAGAATTATCTCACTCCATCTGCCCGACAGCCCTTGAGGTAGGTTTTTTTTTAATTGTATTTTTTTCCACGACTGTTTATCCCCCTTCTACTCTCCTCCACTCCCTGCAATCACCACCCTGTTGTCCATGTCCATGAGTCCTTTTCCTTTTTTACTTTATCTCTCTACCTCTTAACCCCTCATCCCCATACCTGTCAGCCTGCTCTCTATCTATGAGTCTGTCTCTATTTTCCTTGTTAGTTCAGTCTGTTCATTAGATTCCATATGTGAGTGAAATCATATGGTATTTGTTTTTCTCTGACTGACTTATTTCACTTAGCATAATGTTTTCCAAGGTCCATCCATGCTATCAAAAAGGGTAAATTTTTCTTCTTCCTTTTTTTTGAATGGCCCTGATTTTTTTATTTTTTCAAGTATTTCCAATGATTATTCTATTACAGTTTTTGCAATTTTTTCCTTTTTATCCCCCCTCCACCCCACCACCCCAAGCCTCCAGCATTCCCCCCTTAGTTCATGTCCATGGGTTGTACATATAAGTTCTTTGAGTTCTCTGTTTCCTATACCATTTTTATCTCTCCCTGTCTATTTTATGCCTACTGATTATGCTTCTTCTTCCCTGTACCTTTTCCCCCCATTCCTCTCTTCCCCCTCCCCACTGAAATCCTTCTGTATGATGTCCATTTCTCTGATTTTGTTCCTGTTCTAGTTGTTTGCTTAGTTTTTGTTGTTTTTCTTTTCTTTTAGGTTCATTTGTTGATAGTTGTGAGTTTGTTGTCATTTTACTGTTCATATTTTTTATCTCCTTTTTCTTAGATAAGTCCCTTTAACATTTCATATAATAAGGGCTTGGTGATGATGAACTCCTTTAACTTTAGCTTATCTGGGAAGCACTTTATCTACCCTTCCATTCTAAATGAAAGCTTTGCTGGATAGAGTAATCTTGGATGTAGGTCCTTGCCTTTCATGATTTCAAATACTTCTTTCCAGCCCCTTCTTGCCTGCAAGATTTCTTCTGAGAAATTGGCTCATAGTCTTATGGGCATTCCTTTGTAGGTAACTGTGTCCTTTTCTCTTGCTGCTTTTAGGGTTCTCTCTTTATCTTTAATCTTGGGTAATTTAATGATGATGTGCCTTGGCATGTTCCTCTTTGTGTCCAACTCCTTTGGGCCTCTCTGGGCTTCCTGGACTTCCTGGAAGTCAATTTCCTTTGCCAGATTGGGAAAGTTCTCCTTCATGATTTGTTCAAATAAGTTTTCAATTTCTTGATCTTGTTCTTCTCTTCCTGGCACCCCTATAATTCGAATATTAGAACATTTCAGGTTGTCCCAGAGGTTTGTAAGTCTCTCTTCATTTTTTTGAATTCTTGTTTTTTCATTCTGTTCCAGTTGGATGTTTATTTCTTCCTTTTGTTCCAAATCATTGCTTTGAGTCCTGGTTTCCTTCCTGTCATTTTTGGTTCTCTGAATATTTTGCTCTATTTCATTTTGGATATCTTTCATTTGTTTTTTAATTTTTTGACCAAGCTTAGTCAGATCTGTGAGCATTTAAATTACCAGGGCTTTAAATTCTCCCTCAGATAGGTTGGTTATCTCCTCCTTGCTTAGTTCTCTTTCTGAGATTTTGCTGTTCTTTCATTTGGACCATATTTCTTTGTCTTGGCACACCTGATAATTTGTAAGGGGGCAGGGCCTTAGGTATTCACCGGTGCAGGGCAACCCTCTCTGGGGCCTGTGGGGGAGGGGTCAGAGAGGGAACAGTGCAGCTTGCCTGCTTGTCTCTAGCACACTTTCCAATGGACTCTTGTGTGAGATTGGGAGTATCTCCCACCAGGGCAACCGCCACAGTCCACAGTCAACTCTGAGTCTCAGTTTCCCCTTTAGTCAGCCCCACCCTCTCAGCCTCCCCATGGCCAGCCCCGCCCCCAAGGTCCACCACCTTGCCTTGGTTTTTCTGAGTCAGATTTCGCAGCCCACCGCCTTACCAGTCTGGTTGTTCTGGTTGATTTTTTCTTTAATTCCTTGGTTGTCGGAGTTCCATGCAGTTTGATTTTCTGACACTTCTGGTTGGTTATTGATCTTAGATTGTTTTTTATCCTCTTTCTGGTTGTGCAAGGAAGAGAAGGGTTCTTACCTACGCCTCCATCTTGGCCAGAACTCCCTAAATTTTATTCTTTTTTATGACCAAGTAGTATTCCATTGTGTAAATGTCACATATTGCTTTATCCACTCATGTACTAATGGACATTTGGGCTGCTTCCAAATGTTGAATATTGTAAATAGTGCTGTAATGAACATAGAGGTGCTTATGTTCTTTTGAATTAGTGTTTTGGTTTCCTTTGTATATATTCCCAGAAGTGGGATTACCAGGTCAAAAGGCAGATCCATTATTATTTTTTGAAGAAACTCCATACTGCTTTCCACAGTGGCTCCACTAGTCTGCATTCCCACCAACAGTGCAAAAGGGTTTCCATTTCTCCACATCCTGGCCATCTCTTGTTGTTTGCTGATTTATTGATGATAGCCATTCTGAAAGGAGTGAGATGGTATCTCATAGTGGTTTTAATTTGTATTTCTTTGATTATTAGTGACGTTGAACATCTTTTCATATGTCTATTGGTCATCTGTATGTCCTCTTTGGAGATGTGTCTATTCCAGTCCTTTGTCTACTTTTTAATTGGGTTGTGTGGGGTTTTTTGGTATTGAGTTTTATAAATTCTTTATAAATTTTGGATATTAGCCCCTTATCAGATGTATTGGTGAATATGTTCTCCCATTCTGTGGGCTGTCTTTTATGTTATTCATGGCTTCTTTTGCTGTACAAAAACTTTTTAGTTTGATATAGTCCCATTCATTTATTTTTTATTTTGTTTCCCTTGCCTAATGAGATGTATCAGACAAAATATTGCTACAAGCAATGTCCAAAATTTTACTGCCTATGTTTTCTTTTGGATTTTTATGGTTTCAGGCCTAACATTTGAGCCTTTAATCCATTTTAATTTATTCTTGTGTGTGGTATAAGAAGGTAGTCTAGTTTCATTTTTCTGCATATATCTCTCCAATTTTCCCAACACAATTTATTGAATAAACTATCTTTAGCCCCTGGTATGTGCTTACTTCTTCTGTTGAATATGAATCAACTATAAACGTGTGGGTTTATTTCTGTGCTCTCTACTATGTTCCATTGAGCTATGTGTCTGTACCATGCTGTTTTGATTACTATGGTCTTATAGTATAGTTTCATATTAGGTGGCATGATTTCTACAACTTTCTTCTTCTTTCATCACTGTTGCTATGCAGGACCTTTTGTGGTTCCATATAAACTTTTGAAATGTTTGTTCTAGTTCTGTGAAATATGTCATTGGAATTTTGATAGGAATTGCCTTGAATCTATAAATTGCTTTGGGTAACATAGACATTTTATTGATGCTAATTCTTCCTATCCATGAACACGGTATGTGCTTCCACTTATTTGTATTTTCTTCAATTTATTTCTTCAGTATCTTATAATTTTCTGAGTATAGGTCTTTTACATCCTTGGTTAGATTTATTCCTAGGATTATTTTTGAAGCAATTGTGAATGGGATTGTTTGCTTAATTTACTGAGCTGAATTCATTGATCAGTTCTAGTAGTTTCTTGGTGGAATCTTTAGAGTTCTCTATGGAGGTAGGTTTTATTATCATCCCCATTTCACAGATGAAGGAACTGAAGTTTGGAACACTCGAGTAATTTGTTCAACACATAGCAATATATTATTGCATTGAGTTAAATTCAGGTGTTTAAAAATTTGAAGAAGTTAAAACCTAGTCTTCAAGCATATGTAAAGACAGCAAAAGTAATTGTTGTGAGGACTTTACGTATAACAGAGACCTTTAGAATCAGACATACATATATGGTTCTCCCATTTTCTAGCTAGGTTATGTTGGGAAAATTACTTATTCTATATTACCTTGTTTCTTTATCTCTATAATTCTGTGATGTTACTATCCCTTGGTAAGTTTATGATGATTGAATAAAATAATATCTGTGAAGCACCTTGTACATAGAGAAGAGAATAGTAAGACTAGCTACTGTTATTATTCTAATGGGCTCCCCATGTTGAATCAAATTTAAAATTCAGATTTCCTTAAAATGCAGTTCCACAACTTATTAGTCTTGTGACCCTGGGTCCAAGTCCAGTACTTAAGTTTTCTAGGCCTCAATTTGCTTGTCTGAGACTGTGGACGTAATAATAACTGCCTTCTCATGAAGTTGTAAGAACTAGGTGAAGTATCTAGCAGTCTCTGACATGCCATGAGTGTTCAATATGTCATCTATTATAATGATAGCTAGACAAAAATGATCCAGTGGATTTGTTCAAAGTTCAATGCATATGAGGACCACGTTCATGAGAATTTGATTTAGAAGACCATAATCTTTGAACAAATCTATTATTTCAGCTTGAATCCTGGCCCTGCTCTCATCAGTCTCCTGTCTGCTTGTCATGTAGAGCAGTAAAGTCCCATAGAAGATCTGTTGCATATTAAGGCCACTGTGAACCCTCACTTAAAAAGAACAATTCAGTTGGCAAAGAGCTATTCTTCTCCCTACACTTTGTCATTG
>CM052539.1:157316575-157365599 GCA_028533065.1 Trachops cirrhosus
TCCTCCCTCCTCCCTCCCCTCTGGTTACTGTTAGTTTGTTCTTTATTTCAATGTCTCTGGTTATATTTTGCTTGCTTGTTTGTTTTGTTGATTACAGTCCAATTAAAAAATGGGCAAAGGACCTGAACAGACACTTCTCCAGGGAGGACATACAGAGGGCCCAGAGACATATGAAAGGATGCTAAGCATCACTAGCCATCAGAGAGATGCAAGTTAAAACCACAATGAGATACCACTTCACACCGGTCACAATGACCATCATAAACAAATCAACAAACAACAAGTGCTGACAAGGATGTGGAGAAAAGGGAACCCTAGTGCACTGTGGATGGGAATACAGACTGGTGCAGCCACTGTAGATATCAGCATGAAATTTCCTCAAAAAACTAAGGACGGATCTGCTGTTTGACCCAGCAATTTCACTGCTAGGATTATACTCTAAGAACCCTGAAACACCAATCCAAAAGAACCTATGCACCCCAGTGTTCATAGCAGCACAATTTACAATTGCCAAGTGCTGGAAGCAACACAAGTGCATATCAGTAAATGAGTGGATCAAAACTATGGTACATTTACACAATGGAATATCAGGCAGTAGAAAGGAAGAAGGAGCTCCTACCCCTTTTGACAGCATGGATGGAACTGGAGAGCAGTATGCTAAGAAGATTTATTTTTTTAATTCTGAGTTAATCTTTATGACTTGTGATATGGTTAATCAATGTGTTTTCTATAAAACTTTACTTTCTTTTTAAAAATAAAAATGGAAAATCAAATAAAAGTAATAACCAGAAAAAGTAAAATGCCAAAATGGTTATTCTCTTAGCTCATGAGTTGGAAATTTTCAGATTGAATTTTGTCCTCTGAGGATTGTATTTTATTTACAGGCAACAAAAAGAGATTTCCTGGTTTTATAAAAAGGAGAAAATCCAAAATTCTTTTGAACATCGAGCATGTCTTTTTTTATTAAATCATTTTTATCGTTATTCTATTACAGTTGTACCAATTTCCCCCCTTTGCCCTCCTTCTCCCATACCACCCCCCGCTCCCACAGTCCATCCCCACACCACTGTCCATGTCTGTGGGTCATTTATACATGTTCTTTGTCTAGCCCCTTCCCCTTCTTTCCACCACTCTCCTCCTTCCTCCTCCCCTCTGATCACTTTCAGTCTGTTCCATACCAAACATGTCTTAATCGGCTGCATATAATGACTTAAGGGTAAAGGAATCAGAATCAATGAGGTTGATTTCTTTTTAAATACACAGGGGTTACAAAATGAATGGGGGGAGGCTTAGCACAGAATACCTTTGACTTATCCAAAGTCTGAAACATTTAGGGAAAAAATAGTTAGAAGTAGTTGCCAACCTCCAAATATGGTTTGTTTCTCCAATATGTAAAAATGATGCTATTAACTTTTCCTGAAATTAATTGTGCAATTAACTATAGTATAATCACAACAGAGAATTTTTCAAATGGGGGAAAATGAAAGAGAAGTATGAAAACTGAAATATATTGTTGCCGACTAATCTTTGGCTCGGTCTGACTTAAAGATCTGGTCTTCTTAAACTTCCAGTGCTACATTTGGGGCAGAACAGCAGCAGAGAGGTTATCTCACTCTCGTACACACTGTTTAAGTAGTGAGGCTGACAAACAGCAGACTGACCAGGGGAAGCCTAACCAAGGCCAACCATTCACTGGTGACACAAAGGTGAAGACAGTGAATCTGATCCCGGCACTCACACCACCGAGAGCCAACCCCAACCTGGGCTGCACTGATAGGGAGGATGGGCAGGAGGTGCTCCGTGGTCATCTTCAAATACTGCAACTGGGCCATAACTAAGAGGCAAAAGAAATCATCTTCTACAAACAGCCAATAAACATGAAAAGATACCCAAATGTATCACTAATCATAAAAAAATCGTAAAGTGAAGTAATGAAACTGAAATACTCATCAATCATTTTCACCTATCAGATTGGCAGAGATCACAAAGTTTGCTAAAAATGGGTTTGGGGACGGTGTAAAGAAACTTCATTTTCTTGTAATCATAGAGTGATCATACATATAGAACTCTGCTGCTCAAAACTCTCCAAAGACT
The DNA here is from genome assembly GCA_028533065.1 of Trachops cirrhosus. NCBI lineage: Eukaryota > Metazoa > Chordata > Mammalia > Chiroptera > Phyllostomidae > Trachops > Trachops cirrhosus. Next base: position 157,318,670 of record CM052539.1, read on the forward strand.
GCCTCACTCCAAGTAAAAGCCAAGTTATCCCCGTGGCCTACAACATCTTACCCGACCTGGCCAACACTCATCTTAGGACTGCCTCCTCCACCACTCTCCCCTTGCTCTCTTCACTCCAGCTATACCTGCCTCCTGTTGCTTTTTAAACCTTATAACTATCTCTTGCTGTTCCTTCTGCCCCCAAATGCCTACCCCAAAATTTACAGATGGCTCATTTTCTCTCCTCCTTAAGAGCTTTCTCAAGTGTCAAAAATGAAGGCTTCCTAAACTCTCTATTTAACATAGAAATACCTCTCCTATTCCTCTGTCCTCCTTGCCTGTCCTCCTTATCCCCTTTTGCTTGTATTGTTTCATAGCATTTAATAACATCTAAGATAAGATACTGTATTATTTACTTATTTTCATTGTTTATTTTCTGAGTCTTCTCTCACCCCAGGGGAACATAAACTCCACGGGGTATGGACTTTTGTCTGACTGAGTCCCTGCTGTATCCACAGTGCCGCGAACATCTGATATGTCGTAGGTGCTCCATGACTAGTCACTGAAGGATTGATAGAGGTGTGTACCACGTGAGCAATAGGTATCACTGGATCATAGAATTTGGGGTGGTTTTTGTTTTTTCTTTTGTGTGCATACTAGTTTTAAAATAGATTACTTTTAGAGCAATGGTAAGGTCACAGTAAAATTGATCAGGAAGTAGAGGTCTCGTATCCCCTGTGGCCCCAGCACACTCACAGCCTGCCTTACCATCAATATCCTCCATCAGAGGGGCACACTTTCACAATTGCTGACTCTACATTGACATGTTACTATCACTCCATTCCCATAATTTGAGTTATGGTTCACTCTTCATGTTGTACGTTGTATGGGTTTGGACTGCTGTATAATGATCATTGCTAATGGACTGATGTCTTCACCATTGCTGTATCATACAGAGCAGTTTCACTCCTCTGTGCCCCACCAGTTCATATCTCATTCCCCACTAACCTCTGGTTAACACTGATCTCTTTATTGTCTGCATAAGTTTGCCTTTTTTAGAATGTCATATAATTGGAATTATACATATGTGGCCTTTTCATATCGGCTTCTTTCACTTAATAATATGTACTTAAGGTTGGTTCCTTCACGTCACTCTTGGCTTGATAGTCCCTATCTTTTTAGCATTAAATAATATTCTATTGTCTGAATGTACCACAATTTAACTGTTTACCTGCTGAAGGACAACTTGGCACCTTGATTGCTTCAGAGCTTTGGCAATCATTAATAAAGCTGCTACAAACATTTATGTTCAGGTTTTTGTGTAAACATCACCTTTTATTTATTTGGATAAATACCAAGGAGCATAATTCCTGAATCTCATGGTAAACGTACGTTTAGTACGTTTAGTACGTTTTTATGAAACTGCCAGACTGTTTTCCAAAGTGGTTATACCATTTTGCATTCATGCCAGTGATAATTAAAAATTTCTATTGCTCCACATCCTCACCAGAATTTGGTGTTGCTGGCATTCTGGATTTTGAGCATTCTACTACATATGTTATAATATCTTGTTGTTGTTGTTTTAATTTGAATTCCCCTGATGACTTATGATGCAGAACACCTTTTTTGTATGCTTTTAGCCATCTGTATATCTTTGGTGGGATGCCTGATTACATCTTTTGCCCATTTGTTAGTCAGATGGTTTATTTTTCTTTCTTTCTTTTCTTTTCCCTTCCTTCTTTCCTTCCTTCCTTCCTTCCTTCCTTCCTTCCTTCCTTCCTTCCTTCCTTCCTTCCTTCCTTCCTTCTAACAGTACAAAAGCCTTTTTACACTTATGTTATGAATTCATAGGTAACAGGATCCAGCAGTTCAGGCTCCTTTTCATTGGTTCTCACAAACTGTGCTTCCCTGAGTGGAGCTGGTTGATGCTGCGGTGAACCCAGGTACCTTTCTCTTTGGCTTCCTTCTTTTTCTGATCATAGGAAGCTATTTTGACTCTTAGAGTGCTCAATATGCTCAATACTTACAGTAACTCTCTTGGCCAGAATCTCACTCTTAATTTGTATGTTTATAACACAGCCTACTGCATGCTGGGTGGCACTGTAGATCGTCCAGTTTTGTCCATGGTAACATTTGTGGGGCATTTTGAACAGTACTCATTCCCTTGATCTCTACAATATCACTTGTCTTGTAGAACAGTGATAGGAACAACTTCGCATCTTCTAAAAGGTCTAGAAAATGTCTAGAAGGTATCTTTCCCCCTTCTCTTTGTATTAGTCACTTTACACAATTAGACAAATTCCTGGAAGATGGCAGTTCCAGCTAAAAAGAAATTGTTTATTTTCTGATTGTTGAGTTTTAAGAGTTCTTTGTATATTTTGAGGAACAGACCTTTATCAGATATGTCTTGCAACTATTTTCTGTCTGTGGCTTCTCCTCTCATTCTCTTGAGATTATTTTTATAATCGAATAAACATTTCACATTTGAAAACATATATCATAGGTCATATGCCAAGTGAGTACTAAATTATTTCAACTTATGTCTGTGTACATAACAGCTTTGCTATATTGGTTATACCATAAAGAGTACACATGAATCAATATAGCGTGAATCTATATAACTGAATATCCTTCTGTGCTTCTTTACTATTTTTAATATACACTTCAAAATAAATGTAGCCATTGCTGGGATTCCTCATTCCATGTAGGCCATGTCACATCTCAGTTTTTTATAGGCACAGTGAAAGCAAATGCTCTATAAATGCATATAAAGCAAATGCTCTATTTCTAGACAAAGCATCTGTCCTGAGTCCAAGATTTCCTACATGGTAAAGGAGGCAGCACCCTCTTCCTCTTTGCCTTGAGCAGAAAGTACCCCAGGCAGAGGCTCCAGCCTGCCTTGCTTTTGGACCTGTGCTGCTCTACAGAACCAAGCATGCCTTACCAGAAGTCTCCTTAGCCCCAAAGGAACCAGCCACCCAGGACCCACTTCAGCTGAAAGGCATTCAAGGACCTCACACTCCCAAAATCCCCAAAGGTTCCAAACTGTGATCAAAATACTAAGAGGCTAAAGATCCCCAAAAGTCAAAAGGTTGTGTCCTTCCTCTCAGATGTCCCAACCCCTTCAAATTTTTCAGTTTCATAATCTTTCCCTTGCCTCTACTAAGGCCTGCCAGAAAACATAAGGAAGATAGATGTCATCTGCCCCATTCTCCAGCCAAGAGACTCTCTCTATCAATCCTTGTCTGCTTCTAATGGAAAAAGAGCTCTCCTTATTATTATCGATGGTCCTTAAGCATGTTTCTTAATTTGCTTGAACCTCAGCTTCTATGTCTATCAAATGGAGGTAAAATTGTCTCCCTTTCAGGGCTATTACAAAGACTAGAAATAATGTGCGTAAATCACATTACACGCCTTAGCTACTCAAAAACTGTGTTGTTTTGTTCATTCGTTTCTCAGTTAACTCCCTGTCCTTCTGTCCATATCTTTCTGGATTCTCAAGTTGCATTCCAAGGCTCTTCCTTGAGAAAGCACATGTGAGAGGGCAGAATATTCATTCCATATACCTGGTTTGTGTGAATAACATATCTTTTGTGATGAGCTGTTGCAATTCTAATTTTTGGCTAAGTAAGTGGGGAAAATGAGGTTTAGATCTGATGTCACACATTGATCGCATGACTGGGTCTTGAATTCAATATGAGGACTAATTTCTATTCTACCTTTATCATCACGAGGAAACATTTTACTGATACGGTCACAGAATGTTAGAGGTGAAAGAGAACTGAAGCTTTCTCTTTCACAAAAAGGTCTCCTGACTCCAGGCCACAGCAATTTTCCTTGTACCACTCAGTCGCCCTCACTACATTGCTCTGAATTACCATGCTAGAAGAATTAAACTGCTACTTCCCCTCCACTTGGCCCAGAGCTGCAGCTACGCTGTGCACATGCAGCCCTGGAGATGATGGGGCAGCAGCAGCAGGAGGGCGCCTGCACGTCCAAAGGCGACGGAAAGGCTCTGTGCTTCCACCGCCTTCTCTTAGCGCCCCAGGGCTGCTGCCCACACGCCCTCTGAGACCTCATCATAATTTTGACCTCTATAATGTTAACCTATTTCTTTTTTTTAATTGTTGAACAGTATCATTTTTAGAGGCCATTCTCTCCTTGATTCCCTCCTAGCTACATTTCTAATGTATCCCCACTTCCACTTTACTGATATGTTCACTTAGAGTCAAGGGAGAATTTAAACATTGGTCAGCAATTTTCCCCTCAAGCCATGCAACATGAATGACGCTGAATCTCTGCCACATTGTGCAGTGGAATGGGCAATCTCTCGAACCAAGGCCATGCTGAGAGACTGGGCTTTAAAATGACTTATTCCTATTTGTCAGTATTTATGTAACATGCCATAAACTGAGGCTTAGTTCCCATCTGTAAATGAGGACAACAATATCAAACTTTCAGGATTACTGATAGTGTAACCCTTTGCAAATGATAACCCCCTTTGTTACAAATGCTATCTATTATTTTAGTTTTACTTAATTGTAATTGAATAAATGATGACAACAGGCACACTGTTTTGTAGACAAAGCTGGTCACCACCAGCAAAAGGCCAGCATAAGAACAGTGTCAATACCTTCTCAAACACACTGCCCAATTAAAGATTGCACCATGAGCACGGAGGAATGATTATATTCTTAACAAAAATGCAGTGATACTGTAAAGATTGTAGTCATTGCTAATGAAATGTTTGCAGAGGGTAAACATCTTCCATCTGTCAGCAAAACAAATACCAGAATGGCAGGAGGTCACCTCATATTTGAAAGACAAACTAAGAGGTAATTACAAGGAAACCAATTAGAAGATTAACAAACCCCAAATGGTTTAATGTTATACAAGTTACTATTTAAAAGTCAGAATTTTAAATTCAGAAGATAGCAGTCTTGGAAATCCTCCAGTCAAATCCTCCCTGGGGCTTATGAAGTGATTTGCCCAAGGTCACACAAAGACTTTGAATGATATTCTCTAGATAGTTCAGGTGATGTTTAAGCTCTTATATTTTTAAAAAATTTAACCACAATGTATTTTTGGCTGTAAGATAAGATAAGCTACTAATTGTTCTGTGCTTATTAAGAGTCATGCATTGTAGAGAGTATTTTATATACATCATCTCATTGTTTCCGCTCAGCCCCATGAGGTGGAATGTAGGGTATTTCCCAGGTAGGAGGTGAGAAAACTGAGACTCAGAGAGGTCAATAAACTTGGTCAAAGTCACAGAGCTGCTGGGTAGTGGTGTCAGGCTTCAAATCTAGTACTGCCTCCACAGATGGCACCCTTCACATCATCTTCCCTTTTATTCTCAATCTTTGCAAAGATCAGTCATTAAGAATGCCATAATAACTAACCATCTTGGCATTTCACAAGAAAACTAGGGTAGTCCTAGGGTGGAGCCTTTCTGTCACATTATCTCTGAGCCCAAAATGCAGCTCCCAGGAAGGTCAGGGGGTGCCTTTATCATCCTGACTCCTGTTCTGAACTATTGGTTTCTACAGAGCTTCAGCAAGGCCATTCGAAAACAGCAAGGCTCCAGAACAAAGACACAGCCCTCTCTAGACACGTGAATATCCATCATATTTCTACTAATATTCTTAGACAGCAAGTTCATGGCAAAAGGCGCCCGTGGAGGAGTGAAACATGTCCCAGGGTTAAAGTTGCAAAGGCTAAGTATGCGCAGGACATGACGTCACCACTTCACGCCTGTGTGACCTGAGAGCTGGGTTCTTACCCTCAGCTGTAGAATGAGACACAGCTTGGAATGGACAACGTGAAGCAATTTGGACAGTTTTGAAAAGTTATTAAAGTGAATTATGAAAAAATATTTACAGGATACATCATTCTGTTGTACATAATACAGCGTAGAGGAATCTACTATGTGCTGAATTTACGATATAGTCTCTACCTTCAAGAAATTGATAAGCTAGGTAGAAAATCAAATAGGACTAGATATAGAAAAAATTTTCACATCTGGTTTTCCATCCCCATTATTTCCAGGTTATAAATGGTAATATTGGTACATTTTTAATGAAGTACTTCTTTTGCCTTTTGAATTTTTTTCTCAGGATATAGTTCTAATTTTAAATTATGTCTATGTTCTACTGGTTTAAGGTATAGATTGGACTATCTATTGCTGTAACCATTAATCATCTCCAATGAAGTGGCTTAAAACAACAACAACCACTTTTTTGTTAGTGTCTGTAGCTCTGGGTTTGACCAGACTTATCCAGGCAGTCTTTCTCTGGGTCTCTCAGGTGGTTGCACTCAGGCAATAGCTGGTACGAGAATCATTTCAAAGTCTTCCTTAGAAGTCTGGTGAGTCCCCAGTTCATGCTGGCTGTGGATGCAGACCTCAGCTAGGGTTCCTGTCCAGAACACCTACACACGGCCTCTCCATGTGCACTTCCTGCTTCCTCACCGTATGGTACCTGGATTCCAAGAGCAAACACCCCAAGGGACACAGGCAGAAACCATATCACTTTTTATGCTGTAGAATTAGAAGGCACAGCATCAATTTGGTTATAGTCATAGACCTTTCCAGATTCAAGGGGTGAGAACATCATCCCTTTCCCTCCAAGGATAGTGTCAATGTCATATTGAAAGAACATGATTGTGGAAAGTACAATCTACCACGGGGCACAATCTATCAAATGTCCTTTAGACCATGATGAAAATGTTATTTATTTAAAATTTATACACACACACACACACATGAAAGCAAAAGGAACATACAAAAAAGAAAGTCCTTATCAGACTAGAGGGGATTAAAGAGTCATCATTCTCCCAAATGCATGTTTTTGCTACAGTATTTTTTCTTTCAAAATGCTCACTTACGATACCAGGTTGTTTGTATTCTCCAGTGTGGCCAGGCTGAAGCTCTCAGGTGCAGAAAGGGGGACATGAGCGCTCATGGTGGTTTAGGGCCCTCAGTGGAAGAGTGAGAGGTTGAGCCTTTATTCTTCAGGTGGCAAGAGGCCAAAGACATCCACTGAAAAGGTCAGTCTGTGTAAGAAAGTGTTTTAGGAAAACACATCTTGGGTGGAAAATGAGGGCCCTTGCAGTCAAGGCAATAGATCAGACTCCATTGTGATCATCACTTGTTAAGGCGTGAGGGGCTAAAGAAGGGTGGGGCCAGCAAGAAAGGAAAGGAAATAGAAGTCAAAGGCCTGGTGCGGAAAGAAGGAATGGGATTTGGAGACGGGAGAGCTGCGGGGAGATGGAGAAGGACCACTCCCAGTTTGCTGGCCTGAGTAAAAGTACTCCTAATCTCTCACTAAGCTAAGTGAGAAGGTCAAGTGGGCATCAGTGGGCAGGGAAAAAGTTTTGGGGAAAAAGATGGGAGATCCATTCTTTTGTTCCCACTCATTTATAAAACTCATTTATAATCAGTTTTGAAGAAACAGGCATAGAGAGATTTTTGCTAATCCATGTTAATCTTGCTCAAGACCCCAACTCTTTATTTCTGAACTTATACCCTCACCACCTCTGTGCTTTTGTCTCTCACTCAACATTTTCTTGTATAGTCTTCACTGAATAATTGTACTTGTGTTTCATGTCTCAGCTTAAAAATCTTTTTCTTGGGGAAGCTTCCCTGTTCCGAGGCTACATCAGGTTCTCTGGTTACACACACAGGGCCACTGCAGGGCTCCTTCACAGCATTTAGAACACGACTCCTTTTTCAGCATTTCTAAAGAGATGTTTGCGCCAATGTTCCTCACTCAAACAAGAGCTCCTCTGGGGAGGAACCACATCCTCTGTGCCTCCCTCGGGATCCCCAGTGCCACGCAATTCACCAGGCACAGGGTCAGTGCTCAGAAGCAATTTCCTAAATGACTGATCAGCTCTTCTTTCTGAGTTCCTTGGACCACCTATTACCAATCTAAATACCTCCAGGGTAGGAAGGCCAAAGTAAAGGAAGCCAAGTGTCGAAGACTATTGTAAATTATAACCTGAGCCCAACAAAAGAATTCAAATTCTCATTAAAAACAAAATAGCAGCAAAACAAAAAATAACACTGTGTCCTGAATAAAACTTACTTTTAATTGCCTCCAGCTCACAGACAGTCTTATAACTGAGATACTACTTGTGGTCTCCCAGGTAGAACTGCTCCCTACATTAGAAAAGAGCCAGTCACTAAACGCTCACAAGCAACTGGGTGATCTTCCAGAGGGCACTCAGACTTAACACAATGACCTTCATTATCACTGTTCTAATATGAATTCTGATGCTGTTTAAATCCTGTCCCCACATGTCATCTACCACCCCTTTCAACAGTCCTCTTCCATTCACTGAATGGAGAACCTACATAGAAATGTCGGCATCCCATATCCTAATCCAATTATTTTACAAATGAAGAAACTGGGGCAAATGACCTACTTGACAGGTCATGAAGCCAGCAATTAGCGTGATGGAGATAATATGGTAAGAAACCAACCTCATCTAAGTGCTGTTCAATGTTTTCCCCTTGTCATCACAGTATCTGAAATGAAGCTTGAGGTGACTTTTGGAACTGAAACACAATGAAAATATTTGCTACAGAAGTAATTTTTTCATGTGTCTATTTTAAAATAAAATATAAATATGCATATGAATAAACATTCTCACTCATTGCTTTTCTATAATTCTGGTCATGACCCAGGCTGGGATCTGAAATTGATCCCTTGCTAATGAGGGACAACTAAAAGGCAGAGATTTAATGATGGAAATTGTTTATAGTTGGCCATAAAAAATGCAGTAATGGAATATTTATTGATCCCAGGTTCAGTGACTGAAATGAGTGATGGACTAGGAAGTGCCTGCCACTTTCTGGAGGCTCACACACGAGCGAGGTCCACCCAACTAACGGAATGTGCTAAAACACAGGGCCAAAAATTCACTGAGCTCTCTGGGCACTCCAGGCTGACTCATTTGCAAGATGGTTCCTTTCTTAGATTCCCAAGATGGAAAACATATTAGTTTTTGTACATTGAAGAAAAAAAAAAAGATGTGAGCTTGCTTTCTATTATTGCTGTCGAGCTGAGGAAAACAGACAGGTGTCAAAATGGCCTGAAATGTAAGTTCATTTCATGGCCCATCTGTCTCACCAAGTACCAGGACTCCTCTGAAGATCCTCAGACTCCTGGCACCACGGTATTTTGTTCGCATTTCAATTTCCTAGAAGAGATTCAATCCCACAGCCTTGATGCCTTTTTCTTCCCCCACGCCTCCCTGGCACGAGTGCCAAACAGAAACCACCTTGCTGCCTCCGTTTAATCACAGAATGACAATATTTCAACATAACAGAGGGGCTGTTTGTGCTTTATCTTTTACTGCATTTTTATGGGGAGCAATATATTTTCTTCCTTCCCTCCCCTGATACTGTAACAATCTTTCCTAAATTAAATATGTAACAAATTTCTCATACGACTTTATTCCCCGGCTCTTTTTAAACCATCATTAAATATCTTCATGCTGTTTGACAGTTATTCCTCATGACTTTATTCCCAGGCTCTTTTTAAACCATCATTAAATATCTTCATGCTGTTTGACAGTTATTCCTCATCAGTATGTTACCTTAGAGACTGCCTGCTGTAAATGGAAGTTTACAGTGTGCAGAGAGAGGGAGAGAATAGGGGGGAGCTGGTGGGGGTTGGCTGGACCCTCACAGGGCAGGCAGGGCCGGGCATCAGGGAACCAGAGAGGTACAAACTTGAGAAGCCGAATTCGTCCTATTCATCTTTGTATTCCCAGGATTTAACTCTGTTCCAGGCATAACAAGGCACTATGGAGGTATTTAGAGGAAAGAAAAGGGGAAGAGGGAGGAGAAGAATATCTTAGAAAGGATAGGAGAGGGGGACGGGCTGAAGGCTTGGGTGATGTTCAGTGAAGAAAGAGGCAGGTGGGAAGGATCACATCAGAGAGAGATCTGGATGAATGTTTTAATCACTCACTGCTTTGATCCAAGACAAGATGTGCATAATGATGGCAAAGTGCTTCTTCAAGGACCACAGCTACTGAAGAGGATGACAGTCTGCGGAGCAGCCCCTGAGGACAGAGATTAAACCCTATAGAGGACACAGGCAGCTGTGACCCAAGGAGCAGGTGGGGTGGTGGGTTCCAGCGGTGGGGAGGGGGAGGCTGAACCCCACTGCCAAATGGGGCAGTCACTGGATTGGGAGAAATATGTATCTCAGTGAGACTGAACTAGCTGCCATAATACCGGGGAGTACATTACGTGGGCCAAGAAAGAAACGCACAGCTTTTCTACAGCAATTCTAGTTGCAATTATCTGCATTTATTGATCACATCACTGAGCTCATCTGAAAGACAAGAAAACTGGGATTCGATGTGGACTATAGTCATAGCTGCTGTGTCCATTTTAATTTGCAACTATTCTCTTTAAAACATAGCATTTGTGGTGTTGAGCAAGAATTCATTCCAAGTGCCTAATTCATATGACCTTTGCAGACATGTGGACCTCACCTAACACATCATTAAGAAAAAATAAAAACTGGATGCTTGAGCTATATTTAAGTCCCTTGAGTAACAAAATTGTGTAAAAACAGTGCTACTTTGGCACTTTTTATTTTTGGTGTCAATCCAGACATGTAGATGATTACAAAATCAATGTTTTGATCAGTTTTTAGTGAATGATCTAATTCAGCCAGTATTTCTTGGCAATCACGTGTATTGCTGCCTACAGAATTATTTCCTCTATTAGACTTCCCATCAGGCTCTAATATGGTATATTGTGAATGGTGGTGGTCTGTTTATAATAGAATGAACTGTCATCTGTGAAGTTTTGGCACCAAGTTTTTTAGGTCAAATCTAAACCACATGAAATATTTAGAAAGCATCTTAAAATGAAAAAAGTATCTTACTAGGAGTTAAAAGAGCTGGTTCTAATTCACATCTCACCACTAACTGGGAATCTGATCTTGAATAAACCCGGTCTTCTGACCAGGCCTCAGTTCATTATCTATAAAATGAAGATCTCGACCAGATGATTCTCAAGAACTCTTCCAACTCCAGCATCTTTAGATCGAAACACAAAACAAGGAGCACATTTAAACCCACGACCAAAGTCTCAGGAGGCATAGCAAAGGATCATTTCTATATAGTTTTTATTCCCCTGCCTTGGAATTCATGCCATTGGCCAAGATTAAGATAGTAACCACTGGTTCTGATCATTGTGTAGCACAGGTGTTCAGGAGGACAGCCTTTGACATCTGAAAACATGAAACAGACTGGTAATGCATGCAAATAAGATGCAAATAAGAGTCCAACAACACTCTGACCCTCATCCATTCCTTCTTCCTCACCCAGTGACATTCACTGGAATAATAAGGCAGAAAGTTAGAGATGGCATGAAAAACACAGGAAACAGAAGGCAGAGACAACTGAGGCCCAGTTTTTGTTTGTTTGTTTAGCTTTAGTTTCACTTTGATTTGAAATAATTTTGTACTTATAGAAGTTACAAAAAGAGTCTAGAGAGTTCTCTTAGGCCCTTCACCTAGCTTCCCTGACGTTAACAGTCTGCATAATGATAGTACAACTATCAAAACATTGGTACAATAATATTTATCAAACTAGATTTTACTCAGATTTCAGTTTTCCACCAATATCTTTTTCTGTTCCAAGATCCAAATCCAGAGGCCTGATTTCAACTGGAGCAATTTAAGATGGTCTTTTCACATAGCAGAGCAGTTTGAGGGCTTGTCATTGGATACTCTGTAAATTAAGCTCCCTGGCATCCAAGAAAGACTTTGGCCACTTAGTTTATCTCTGTAATCCCAATCTGGAATAGTGCCTGAAACATAGAGGCTCAAACATGCGTTGAATGAATGAACAGATGGATGGATGAACAAGACCAGTTAGGTCATCTGACCTTCCGTTTTAGAGATTAAAACAATGTAATCAGTTTCAAGGTGTTCTAAATATTTCATTTTCTCTTAATTTTTTAATTCTCTTGGGTACTCCAAGGTTTTTCTATGGCATAATTTTACTGGAATTAGATTTGAACTATTAAGAATTCTGGAGACACAGACAATGATCTGACTACTAACTGCATCCTGCCCTGGCTACGAAGTTAGGCTAGACACCTTCATCTGAGTTCCCTCAAGCATGCTTCATCACTGTGCTTCTTCCATTATCTATCTTGTAATTAACCTTGCATTTTAAAATGAACTTCTTAAAAAATTTACCTATAAATTTTATTTTTATTGAATTTATTGGGGTTATACTGGTCAATAAAATTATATACATTTCTACAAATCACCAGCACATTGCATTGTATGCTTACCATCCAAAGTCTAGTCTCCTCCTGTCTCCATAAAATGAACTTCTGAGTGAGAGTTTTTTTTTCATCTAATTATACCAACAAATGTTAGGTACTTAGTAAACACATTGAATGAATGCATGGTAACCTTTCTTCAGCACAAAACATTACCTGTGCATCAACATTAAACACAAAGTCCTTTAACTTGGCATTATTGGTGCTTATAATAAACTAAGCACAATTATTCAGTGGAATATATTATTATATTTCCATTCCCTGCCTTAGGAGAAAACTGATTTTTAGGTCCGCATTCTCCAGAAAAGCCTTAAAAGAAAGTTTATTCTATAACCAACTAGCAGATCTCTGACCTCCCTCCTCCCCTTCAAGGCATGTTTCTGACTTACAACAGGTATATTTCTCCTCTTTACATGTTTAGTAGGTTTGTCCCCCAAACAGAGTAGAGCTTGTTTATGTTGACTGTGGCCTTAAAGTACTTAAAACACTGCCTCATACTCAATAAAAAAACTGTCCTTGGTGTGATCAAAAAAGAGCAGAGACTCCGAAAGCCGTTCACTGTCATGCTTCCAATGCTTTATGACCACTTCTTCAAACTGTCATTCACTCTCGCACACAGTGACTCATGCAAACCCACATCCTTCTCTGTGACAGGTACCAGCACCCTGCTGGCAGGGCCTCATGGTAGGAAAAAATGTGTTTAAAGAGTTTTAGATCAGCTGGCTCATGGACTGGACAGAACTCTGGGTAATCAAAGCTAATTCACTCGTGCATGTACATGTAGTCACACTGTAAGCAAATCTGCCTACAAACCAAAAGCAAACCAAATAATTTTGGAGCAATGGAGCCAGGGGCCCTTGTAGAGAATAACACGGGGTACCAGAGAGGGAAAGTGACCCACCCACTGTTAAAGCCCTAGTTGTTAGCACTCTAAATAGTACTTCACAATGTACAGTAAATTGTTGAATCAACGCTTCAAAAATCACTGTTTCAACACTGGGTGCCAAAGGTGGTGGCAGTAGGTATCACAAATGAGACCTGCTCAAAACCTTTTCCCTGCTCGAAACCTTTTAATGGATTCTGACTGTGCTAAGGGGCCACGCTTGTGAGTACGATTTACAAATGCCTTGGTGCTCTGGGCCCTGCTTGCACTCCAGCCTCATCTCTCATCATCCTCTCATACCACGCAGGCTCCCAGACCCTGTCAAACTTGAACTTGTTCTGTGATGCCTGGTCCATGTTCCAAGCTGTCTCTGTGCCCTGTTCCCACTTCTGGACCCCTGACAGGTCCCATCCTCTAAGCTCCCTACATTATATGCATAGCCCAGGGCAGAAATTCCCCTTTCTTTCCCCTTTTCTCCACAAAATAACTTGAGAGTATCAATCATGTCTCTCTGATTCATTGTTATTCACAGGACCTTATACTGTGCCTGGTGCATTACACATAGTAAATAAACATAGTTTCACTAAATGAATACACTTAAAGAAGGAAATAAACATAACTATTAGTTATCTGCAAGTCACAACTAATTATTTCATTAATACCACTTTCCCCCAGAAAAATAATACTATATAAGTCTAAGATCAAACCATATGGTTTTTATAAGGGTTGGTTTACTATAAACACAAAATCTGTTATCATTTTAATTATTACTAAGCATCATGCTGTATCTATGCCCTTTAATCAATTAGATTACAAAAATACTGCATCTGTCCACTCTATTCTCTGCAAAATGCAGTTTCAACGTGCTGGGTCCTTGGAGCTCTCCCTTCCAAATTTTGGATCTGCAGTCACATCTATAATAGTAACAGAAGAGCTCTGTCTATTCCTAGCCGCTGGGTACCGGTACTCAGTGTCCCAATGGAGTCCGTAAACTTTCTTGCTAACCCTCAGAGTAAGCAGCCTGTGCCATCCTGTATATGCATTATTTCTGCTATAAAGACTCTCAGATAAAATGCTTTATAGCACAGTGGTGTTTCATACATATAAAAGAGTTAAACTTTTATTCTTGTAATAATCCAGATTTTTTCTGACAGGGCCACATGACAATAAAGCTGTCTTTCCCTCAAGTATTTACACCTCCTCCTGTCTTTTTCCACATGTATATAAAGAACTGCATTTGGTTCCCTGCTGAATAAGCCTTAATTGATTTTTTTCAGGTGTTTTCTATTGCCATGGCAACCATAATCAAATACCTTTTCATGAATAGCCTTGTCAATTGCAATGTAATATTCTCACTGAATACAGTCTCCAGTTCTCTTTCTGCCAAGCTCTCCAGAGCTTTCTCTTTCTTGACCTAATATTTCCTTCAGGTTCTCAGGCCCCATGGAAATAATATATTTAAATAGCATGCGTGGTTTTTTAAAATGAGAACCTCCTATAAGTTCCATCAGTGATGACACAAACACAAAAGATAAAAATAGATCATGCTTTCAAGAATAACAGATATTTTAATACTGGCATACTTTGTCAAATATCTATAATCCTTCTCAAATCACCTTTGATGGTGTTCCATTTTTTTCTTTTCTCTCCCAAGAAAAATCATTATTCATCTTAAGAGAGAACATCTTGTCAAGTGTTGCAGTTCAACTAAATAAGGAAAACATCTCTGCCAAAATGCAGCAAATGTGATTACACAAGGCCAAGGAGAAGCCCATAATTAGATCATTACCATGGAAACAACCTAATTACACATGTAAAGCAGTAAGGGCTAAGTTACAGATCTGGATATGTTAATATCATTGTCTATGTTATAATATTTCTGCTACTTAGCCTTTCCCAAATATAATCACATAAGCCATATAGATAAATCCCAACTTAGCTTAAATGAATGAAAAAATATTGTGCAGTTATGTGAATGGAGTTCAGGGATATTCACTCTCTTTATTATAAACACACATCTATACCCTTAAATGAGAAAAAAACATTGTGTGTATTAATAATAAATGTATATTAGCATGTAAGTAGCTGAATGGTCTTAAGTATGCATTTCACGCTGCAAAAATTATTTATAAAGACAACCAAAGTTAGGGCAAGGTAATTTAATTTTTTAAACCATTTATTATTTATACTAGAAAATAATTTTATATGATTCACTCCTAGCTATTTAGAGGCCAGTTGTTTTCAAAGTCTCATTTGATCACTTAAGGCTAAAACGTGAGTGTCAATTATTCCAGCCACAGTCAAAGGTGTAAGCCACATCCCCTGAGGGCAGTGGAGACACTGCCCAGAACAATCTCGTTAATGTAAGGGCCTGTTTACTTTTAGAAATGATCAAATTTAAATGCCTGTCCCTTACTGCCTTTAACACTATTTACAAATGTTCTCATGTTTGAATTTCTTAAACATCTTCCATTTTCTGCCCTTGCTTTTCCTAACTGGATCCTCCTCATTCAGTCATCTCTCACACAGGCTGTCACAGACCCGACTGGCAGGAATGTCTCCTCTCTGCTGAAGGTACAAGCAGGGCTTTGGTCATTCAGCTCCAGTCCTCTGACCTGGTACCATTTGGAAATTATCTTCCCCAGCAGCCCCAATATTAGCTAATCCCTGCCCCCACCTTTCCTGGAAATAGCATGGCTTCCAGAGGGCAAAAGAGGGGAAATGTTAATGATCCCCACCCTTGCACTGCCCTACACACACGCAATCATGCTCAGAGGGAACACAGCACTGAGTGCAAGGGTGTGAAGAAGCGCCTCTTTTGATTTTCTCACTGGTCTGCATTTTTCATGCTGTCCAGCAATGCTCCTCTCCTTCTGTCATTCCCTACCCTTTCCTCAGTCACTGCTCTCGTGCTGGAGGGGAGGAAAGGGGAGAAGAATGGAAGAACTGTGGATCTTTGGGGGATGGAGATGCAAACGCATTCTGGGGCTATCTCCTACATGCCTTCTTTAGCTCTCTTCTCCCAGGTCACTATACACACATGCACACACCCACCAGGGAACTAAGTGAGAGAAGTGCCAAGTTCATCCTCGTTCCAGATAACAATGACTTTCTTTGACAGAGGGACCAAAGGGCAGGTCCCTTTGGGGAACAGAGAACAGAGTCCATCAACACAAGCACTGGATCTGAAGGAGCAAGGGGATTTGGTGGGGGGAAGACACCTGGGCTTAGTCAGGCCTTGGTTCTGCGTTTGGATTGTCACCTTGTGTGACTCACTTTCCCACCAGGCCCTCAACTTTCTCCTCTCTATAAAGCAATAGGATGGGGCTAAGTTCAGCTTAGGTGTCCTATCGTTCTGATTCTATGGCTGTAAACTGGGCTGAGCTAAGCCCTGCTTCCCATCTTCTTCCCTCCCACATTCAGCCTGGGCAGTCCCAGGCTCGGATGCTGGGCGGACTCAGGCTCCTCTGCCCTTTCCCATCCAGCCAGCTGGCCTGTAGAGCACACATACTGCTGGGATAGAGAGAAGGAGACTGAAATGGAGACAAGATTGCTTTGTTCAGGCTTAAACACTCATTCACGTAACCTCTTTAGGCTTTGATTTACTCTTCTGTTGAAAGATGGCAGTGGGAAGGGAATTGGGAAGACTGGTGAGAGAAGGGTCTCTGTGATTCCCTTCAGTATTACATTTCATGTGGGAAATTAATTTTCTTTATGTACTACTTTACCGGCTTCCTTCCAACCTTCAGTGACTCCCTATTTTCATAAATTCCAAGTACCATAGCCACTGAGCTTCAAAACACCCTTTTGTCCAGCTACAGCATTCTGGCCCTATCTGATTCCCTCTGCACTCTTTTCACAACCTCTCACACCCCAACTCACTGGTCCAGCCAGGTTTCCTCACAGATCCACACATCCGCAATCCGAGTTCTCTTCTGAGCCCAATACTGCTTCCTTACCATGAACTTGACACATGGTAAGCACCCAATAAATGTTTGTGGCTGGACTGTTGCACCATGCTCTCCCCCACTATCCAAACCCATCCTGGTTTTCAAGGAACACATTAGGCCTCACCCCATCTGGGAGGCTTGCTCTGGTTCCTTTAAATTGCATAATTATGTTCTTTAATCCTCAGATTTTATGTTGTAACACATCATTTAGGACCTATAGTCATGACCTCTTAATCATTGTTGAAAGTGTGTGGAAAATTTAATCTACTCATTATAAGTAGGTATTCTGAGGACTGATAACAAGTTTTCTAACTCCTCATAATTCCCACCCCACCTACCCCCCACTGAATCTTTGATAGGTACTTAGGAAACATTAAATGGATAGGTTTAGATGCACTCTGAGAATATCTCCTCTACTGGGGATGAATTTCATCACTATCATCTAATTTCCACTTGGCAAAATACTCATCTTTCATGAAGAAGCTTAAATGGCTGCCTAGTGTGACTTTTTGTCTACACCACTAGGCAGAGCTTGTCATTTTCTATATGTGTCTGGTGGCACTTGTCATGCCGCTGTTCCCATTTGTTTATACACCTCTCTCCTGCCTAAACAATGAGCTCTTTTCCTTCAGGAGAAGAACCACATTTCACCTTTGTTGTAATTCCATGCCCAGTACTACTCCAATATTATAAGAAATGTCAAATAATGTTGAATAGATGTATAGAATGAATGCCCACACTTTTAGGAAAAGACTGAATTTTTGCTGTGCTCTTTCTGAAAGCTCTAGAACCAAGTTTTGACAATTTCAGATGAAGGACTAATGTGAGGCTTGACACGAAGTTTACAAGTTCATGTTCTAAGCTATATACTGGATCAAGAAATAGGTTTCTAGTATGTATGCCTATTCTACCCCCCAGTTACCTTTAATAAAACTGAATTAGCAATGCATTATATTATACTCTGTGGTTTTAAAAATACACATTTGAGAATCATTAAGTATTTAAAAACCATGATTTAAAGTTAGCATAGTTAATATATTAGAAAGTACAAAGAACATACTTGTTAACAATATTTTCTCTTGGAATGGTCCATAAATTACTATGAGACTTAAACTGCTCTTTTAACACCGTACATATACCACTCGCTATTACTATCTACCTGGAAGTTAGTTTGTTAATGTATTACTTATCCTCTCTATTGGATACATATTCTTTGAGAGCAGGGACAGTTTTAAATGTCTCTGTTCTCTGTAGCACATAGTACAATAGTTTCTATGGGGCAGGGTCTGAGTAACCAGTTACCATATGAATCTATTAAAGACCATACTCTAAGTTTCTGATGAATATTAAAACTGTGCAACATGAAAGAAATTACCCTTATCATAGTCTCAGTAATGTTTATCCTTTTCCTGGGCAACTAGTTTGCTTTAGAAAATGATTTTAATGAATTGTGTAATTGCTTCCATTTTTTTCTCTTAAAGTTGTCCCCTAGACATCTCAGAGCCGATTTGGTGAAGCACTTCCAGAAAGTTCATGGAATTTCAGGGACAATTTCATATACAAAAGTCTGTCTTTTTTTCTATCTTAATTCTCACTTTATGTAATCTTTCCTACTAATTTCAGTTTAGTATTATCTTGCTAGATGATATGCATCTTCGTAAGTTGTCCTCAATTATTTTCATGTCAAACAGATATTCAAGAACATAAATAGACAGATGCACACATGCAGTAAATATAAACTAATAAATAATAAATATCAAATCAAAGGTTTTTGATTCAAATTAATTCTTGATTAAATATCATTCCCAGATTTTCTGATAAATATTCTTAAATTGTTACTACTTAATCACAATTTTAATTACCTTATAGATTATTCATAGTTTTGATTGTGCTTAAGAAATACCTTTTACTTACCATGGAATTATCTGATCTCACTACTACACACTTCCAAACTTAGTAGTGGCTTTACAGGGGGAAATAGGATGATAGTGTAGACAATAATTGTCTTTGAGGTTACCTTTGTACTTTAAGAGCTGGGGGGACAGGGCAGGTGAGAGCAATGGAGAAGCAGGTGGGACAACAGCAGCTGAAGAACAATAAAAAAAGAAATTAAAAACAAAGAACTGGGACACAATGGTAGCTAACAGTAGCACATGCCATGAGCAAGCACTACATTAAGAACTTCACATCCTCAATTAACCTTAACAACAACCTTAAGAGGTAATACTATTATTATCACCTGTATTAGTAATGAGGAAACTGAGGCACTCCAAGGTTTACTAACTTGCCAAAGGTCACACCTTGAGTACATGACAAAGGTGGAATTGAAATTCAGACTGACTAGCCCCAGGGTGTGTGCTTAAGCACTTTGCTAACCGCCTCAACTATTCTGGGTCTCCCGAGTCCTTAAAAGATCAGTACGGCAGTATTGAAATATTAACTCCCAGTATTGTCCAGGAACTATGACAAATAATAAGGAGGGAATGGCAAACCAGATAATCATCTATGCTGGTGCAAGTGAGAGAGAATTGCTCCTCATAATCCACTCTGGTCCCCAAGATGACATTTTCCAGCCCTTGCCCCTCTCAGCCAAACAAAGCCTTCATGATGGTGCATTAATATAAACTTAGTGAGCTTTTAAGAATTCAAGTGCTATTTAAATGAAAGGGATTGAGAGAAGGGAGAGTTTTCTTTCACTCTTGGTAGCAAAATTATTCATTGCCTGCTGCTATTATAAGTCATTTGTTGCTTCAGTCAATACTGCCCAAGGCAGGCCTGTGCTTTATTTGCCATCTCTGTGTTTGAGCCTTGAAATGAGGTTATCGATTTATGATCAGTATAACTCCTGGCTGACTCCTGGATGTTATGGTACCACTAACACAGCACACTGAGGAAATCACCTGCTACCCCTCAAGGCAGGATCCACATCTTGTTCATTTCCGTGTCACCCCAGCACCTAGCACATAATAAACACTCAATAAATATATGCTGGGTGAGTGACTAGATTCATAAATTATTCTTTAGGTATAGATTTTAAGTTTCTAGTGGGAAGTCTCTGTTTACCACCATACATGGTGCTAACATTGAATAACATGGACGTGATTGAGTGAATGAACTATTTACAGTTTTAAGGTAAATAGTAAAAACAGTTCATGTGTTGCTGAACTCATATGTTAGAAGACATGAAAATAAAAACTCTACCAATAACAAAAATTTACTTGAAACAGCATGAATCCTATTTCATAAGGAACCAATTTTCATAAGTTATTAACTAGAAATCTGACTTCATTTTTTTTACTTCCTCAGCAACATATAGGACTATTAAGCTCTCACATATTCTCTATTTTAAACCTTCATCACCTTAAATATAAAATGACTCCTAGGTATATGGATCTTAGACAAATAAAAGACATATATTTCTCCAGAGCATTAGTTGGAAGAGATCTGTTATTTTGTTTAAGCACAAAAGGCTCATTATGATGCCATTCAGAGGAGGTTTCAAAATAATGTGTGTGACTGAGGTCAGAGAAGACAGTTCCCACCATCCTGGAATCCAGATCCAGATATATCTGGCATTTAGCTTTAGAAGAAACTCTGGTCCATTAAGCTGATATCCACTTGGTAATTTACATGATACATGAAGAATCTCTAAAACAATTTCAAAGCATATTTCCAATAGGGGACCAAACTCATGCAGAAATGCACAGATTAGGGGTGGTAGAGAGACACAGGGAGCCAGAGTGCCAGCAAGATTTTGCAGTGTCTGAGGAAAAGTGTTCAGAGAGGAATGAGACAGGCATGATCAGCCTGTCTCAACCATGGGACTGAGCCTTGAGTGGGAGGGGATCCAGGCACAAGAGCCAGTTCTAGTGCTGCCCCTAACACCTCACCCCCAGTGCTATGTATGAATGACACCATGCTCCCCACTCACTGGAGAGATGTCCCTTTAATTGGATAAAACAGTAAAACCAGAAGCTGTTCCCCTCTCACTTTCCAGAAGACCACCACCTAATGAGCCATGAGCACAGAGGGCTTTAGGTGCAGGCTGCTGGGTAAGGACCTAGTCTTCAGGTGGGTAGAGACTGCTGGGAGAGCAGTAGAGATCCATAGAAAGGGGAGCCCAGGACTGGGCCTATGAGGGCACATGAGGAACCAAAGTCCATCTGGGGTAGACTCTGCAGGGAATGACATACCTGTTTGAGTGAGTGGAGCTCATGGCCAGCAAAATTTGTCTTTATCCACTACAAAATTCAAGTTTAACTCTAAATGCAAAATCACCTGTACCTACATACTGGAGAAACCTAAAAACATGAAGTTTATAAATTCTTCTGTAAGATAAAATTATAAATTACTATATATCTTTGACTGGCATCATGCTTTGTGGTTTCATAAACCATCTCACTTCTTTCTTAGCACACTCTATGAGGCTGGCATTACCTCTGTCTAATAGATGAAGAAACCAAGGTTCAAAGACACCAAGAGATTTGACCTCGATCATACAACTCATGTAACTTCAGTGGCCATATAGTTCCACAAATGAAGAATCTCTGTGTGTTATTCACTCACTGAGCCGCAATGCACTGATCACTTGATTTAGGAGACCATAATTACTGACTGATAAACCATGATGTTAAAGTTGGAGGACTAGTTGGGGAAAGACAAGACTGTCATACCAGCAGATGTCCCTGGATTAACTTGTCCAAAGCAGCCTGGGATGCTGACTTTCCCTATCCTTTGTTTCCCTTGTCTTCTAACCCTACTTCTCCTTCCCCTTCTCTCTCCAGATGGGTACCAAGAACGTCTCGTGGTGGCTCGTGCTGGGAGCAGAGTAGTTGTTTGAAGGAGGATGGAGAGGAGAAAGATAAAGAGGAGGAAGTAAATAAGGGCAGGCAGAGAGTGGTTGGAACTAGAAGTCCTACCCACTTGTCGTCACTCCATGCTGGTTAAAGCATTCTCTTTTTTAAATCTCAGCCAAAATGTGTACATGCAAGTAACCAAACACAGTAATGTACTTATTGGATAAAGAAAGCCATGGCAGTCTTTTTTTTTTCAAATCAGCAAACAACATGATCCATCTGCAAGGTCAGCCAAAACAAAGACCCAAAAAAACTTTTCAGTATTAAGTGAGTTTTTAGTATTCTCTTTTCCTTCTTCCTCATTCCCAGAGCCAGTTGCCCTTTCCTGCTTCTCCTCTACATTCCTGTAGAAGCCAGGCCATCAAAACAACACACCCAGGCCAGGCAGGAAGCCACTCAGGCTACAGGGTCATCAGGGCTCTGAGGCATCACTCACCATCCAGTCTGCCCCCAGTGCTCTGCAAGGACTGGGAGATGCTATGGAGGAGAGAAACCTTCCAACTGACTCTCTGTCCTAGAGAGAAAAGCAGATGAGATGAAGGTTGCCAGGGACAGCTAGATTGGCAGAGACAGCTTGGCTCCTAAATACTGCAGTGAGAGGTGTACATCAGGGTCAGGCTGAGTGCTTCTTACTCTCTGAACAACAGAAAAAGTTGCCCCCATCCTGGCACCAGGTGGAGGCTGTCTCTGCTCCCATTACACAGGTGATTCACCCCCCAGGAAATACAGGTCAGAGGTGTTGATTGCACAAGCCTGATTAAAGAGGCAGGATGAGCACATGAGCTTTGAGGAGTGAATCAGAGACAGTCCTCACCACTGCTATCAGACAAATTCTGTTCCTCCGACATGTACGGAATGCCTGCCACATGCAAGGAACTGCACCATGAATTAAAATTTTAAAGGAATTCTGAAAACCTCTATTACCTTTGATCAATAACCCCTGGGCAGGTAGAGTGGTTCTTGTTATCAAATGATGAACTCAGCCCCAAAAAGTACTGACAGTGATGAGGTAAAGAAGTCACAGAGCCCGGCTGCCAGCTGCCCACTGTATGAGCTGGGCTAGTCTTTCAACCACTTGGACTTCAGTTCTTCAGCTATAATGAGGGTTGACCAGTTAGTCTCTGTTAAAGACTCCTGAGAGTTTGTTTCTTCCTTTGTAGCTAACATTTATTCAAAACCTATTAACATGAAGTGGGTATTCAGTAGGCATATTTCTAACATTCCATGATTTGTTAAAGTCCATACTCTCAAAGCAATCTATTCAAATTTTATATTTTATTGTATTTATATTAAATTCTATATTTAAGCTTTTTACATATTAAATTACCCATGTAGAAGAAATAAGGGGAAAATGAGCAAAACTTTCTCATTTCCCTTCCAGTGCCATTTCTTCAGCCAAAACTCAATCTCCTATCAAGCCTTGCTGTTAGTTTTGCAGGAAATGTGGAGTCTGAGCCAGAGCACCAAGACTTGCAGAGTCATTTTTATTGTTGTTATTTTTGGTTTTTAATATAAAAAATAGTTGCAGAGAGAAGACACTTTTCAGTTCGTACTAGGGGTGCCTCAGAAGGTTATGCAAGCTTTCCATGGGTAGGAATCTAAAATTCCCTCTCAAAACTCCATTGTAAAAGTTTCCATAATCTATGTATTGTTCTCAGCAGCTACTGTACATTTCTGTGGCAGTCTACATTTGTAAAGGATGTTATAATATTTAGCTGACTCTAGTGATAACCTACTAAATTAAAACTCAGCCTCAGTAATGAATGTTTTGACTCCACTTGCCAAGTCCACTAGCAGGAAATAAGTGAAGACCTCTGGTTGGGAAAAGACCTTTCTCTGTGTTTCTAGCAAGTAAACTGTCATCACATTTAATTGAGATTTGAGAAATGGGTAGCAAACCAGCAGTGAATGATGGTATTTGCAAATTAGTTGAAGCCAAGTGAATTTTTGCCTGGAGTGTTCAGACTAAAAAAAATAAATATGAGGAAAATCAATGTTAGAGGAGAGAATTTTTCTTGTTGCCCTGCTGATTTTTCATGAATTAAAATGCACATATTTGATTCAGCTTAGAAGTCCCTGTATTTTTTTTTATCCTTTAAGGAAATCTGTCAAATTTGAAATGAGGTATAGATATAAGATAAGACTAGTAGAAACAATCTGTGAACTGATGGTACTGATCAAAGTAATAGCCATCCTGTGTCTTCCCCTACTCAGCCCCTAATATAGATTTCTCCTTTTCCAGGGAATCATCTCAAGTGCTTCCAAGGTGGGGGGTTGGGGGGAGCTTTTCAATTTTCTTCACTTTCTACCGTGATACAGACAAAATCATCAATACTCATTTCTGCCAGTAATTGATACTCATGGTTATCAATGACTCTACCCAGAGGTCTGTTCTCCATGAATTCCTGAGCATTTATAAAATTTAAGTATGTGAGGTCAGTGCAAAAGTAACGAGCTTTGAAATAATATTAGATAGTAAAGTCTTTATCTTAGACATAATCACCTCTAACAGTTAATGTCTAGCAATCTGAGTTATAGAACAGTTCTCTCTATCTCAAGTGTAACATGTATTTAATTTAGAGTTTAGAGAAGTTGTCATATATTTAATACTAGCATTTTTTTGAGAAAACATTTTCTACTTTCCAGATAATCCAATAAAGACTGTTTTGCCTTAATAATTACTTTACATCAGACAAACTCCATTTCTATGTTGCAATATGACAAAAACCTGTGTTTTCATATTTGCACATATGTAGAGGATATATATATCTGACATATAAAGGTTAAAATTTTTGCTGATCATTCTGAAATTTTCTCTGATTATATTCTAGTAAGTTTTAGTAAATATTAAGCTTCAACAAAGAGTGGAATTTTTTCCCTTACACCTAATTTGTTCTTCACTCCAATGACACACAAAGAGGAAATAAGAAAACCTGTGTTACAAATGACAATTGATCTAACTTTTCCCTTTCCTTTCTTTCCAAGGTCTGTGGCTGAATTCTAGAAAGAACTAGGCACCATGGATAGATTTATGATCAAAATTCTCACTGTGATTCTATTCAACCCTTTTCAGCACTTACATGAGGTGTGCATCTTTATAAAATCAAAATATGTTTTCATTTAAAAATAGATTTATTTGCTATGATGATAAAAAGCCTCAAAAAATTTAGTGCAGTTTTTGGCCATGGTGCTTCTAGGACATTCCTAAATTTGTTTGCCATATCAGGCATGTAGACTAGTCATTTCCTCTACCTTCAATAGAAACAGAAAAAAGTGGATTTCAGGGGGGAAATTAAATACATCTCACTTCTACATGTCAAAGTAATTTTTAGTACCTGAAAATGCTTTGGAAATGATTTAGGCTTTAAATTACCATAATTTTCACCCACCTCCGTGTAAGAAAAGGGAGGCAAAAGAGAAAGAAATCACAAAAATCTCAGGGTAGTATATTCTGACGGTATCACTTCGCTGTTTCCAATTCCTGCATGACTTCCCAGCACTTCTACTTTACTCTTACCCTCATTCTTCTCTAATATGTTTCACATTGATTTTTTTCTATTCTCTGCTGACTGCACAGTCTAAAAATGCTTTGACCTTAAAGTCAAGGTCAAGTTTGCATTCCTGGAGTAAACAAGAAAGAAAGATGGAGAAGAGAAGAACTTAAAACCATCTAACCAAGAAAAATTATGGAGCAAAAATATGTCCCCTTAAAAAAAAAGGAGAAGAGTGTCTCTCTTCTGGGATTTCTTTTTCTTCTATATTTGGCATTCAAGGTGAAGAGCATTAATATAAGCTGCCAGTGAAAGGAGTGAAATTTTTCCCCAAGTATTATTCGTGAAGGAAGTAGTCTGGCATTAAATATTCCTATCACTTTGTAGCATAATAGATATGATAGAATGAAATATCCAGCCATACAATTATGCTCAAGTACTATACTGGAAAAACAAGAACTGCACATTATGGCTCCAAGAAGAGTTTAAATAGATTAGTGCTGGAAAAATATACTAAAAAAGCCTTAAGTTTGAATAATCTTCTAGAATTGTTGCAGGTTTTTGAAGATATCATCTATGTCTCAGGGTGCAACTACAGTAATTTGATTGTTAAGCATTTAAAAAGATAGTATTTCTTGAAATGTTCCATTTATACCAAAGGCAGAAAAACAAGCACACTCATAAAAACACATTTCTTCTCTTCTTATGCTCATCTGAAGCAAAGGTGCCACACAACCAAAAGCAGGCATTCTAAAACTTCAGAACGATGCATCTGGTGCGGACTTGGTTTCCCTGTGCACAGTCAACTCAACTGGGTATCTGAGAAATTTCCTTTTTTGTAAAGGTCCTCCACTGAAATACCACGTCTCTTTAGGAGGCATTTGAATGTAAAGTTAGGTCTCTGCATAAGCCTTTCCATATTCTGTGTCTTAATGATGATGTGATACACTATGATGTCACCCAGAAAGCGGTTTCAGTAACTGCTCTGGACGCCTCCTTCGGCTGAGACACGCGGGGCCATCAGACAGCCTGTCGCAGATCTCCGTCCACCGAAAGCACACTTTCACTGAGGTCAGAAACCTGCAGGCAATCTTGGGTGAATAATATTGGTGCCCTCTTCTTTCTTTTTTTAGCAGAATCTAATTTTGCCTAAATATTCACCTTTCCTCCTACAAACATGAACATCAACTCCAAGTCAACCTCAGTGGAATGTGGCTAATTCTACACTTTGGCCAGGAATTGATTCAGGAATAGAAATGTGATCCGACTCTGAACAAGGAGATGTGAGGAAAGGCTGCTAGGGGGACTCTAGAAAAAGAGAGAAGAGGCTCTTTCTTCCTCACCTGGGTGTTACTCATAACCCTGCTGACACAGCCTGCTTTGCACCAGTATGAAGAGGAAACAACTCAAAAAGTGGCAGAGTGAGAAAACATTTAAGGAAAAAAGGAACGTGATATCATGGAGGTGCAGTATCAACCAGTCCTGAGGCCCTCCCTACTTAGGATTTAGGAATTGAAAGTTTTACTGGGAATAATCTATAATCTCTCTGAAATATTACACCCTGTGTTTCTTGCAAAGTGTAAGGAAAATCTTGCGGGCAGGCCCAACACATTCCAGTAAGACACAGAGATACCTGACTGTGTGCGCATTCCATGCTCCTGGCAAACGGACATTTTAAACCTCTTTTTTGTCAATGTAATGACCACAAGCAGATCATTCTTTAAAGCAATCTATGGCTTATTTTGTAAAACAGAGACTCTTCATTTAATGAAGAATCTCTTCCAAATTTTCCATTTTAACCCCATAAACACAGATTTCCACATGCCATATTTCAAGAAAAACGCACCTGAGTTTTTATTTACATCCGTTTTAATAATTTTGATATTTAGTGGAAACCACATTTTTAAAAAATCCCTGAGTATTCCATAACTTCCAACTGGCTTTTTTAGAACTTTGCTTCTTGCCGTGACACTTTGAATAGATTCATGAGTATAAGCGATTCAATTCAATTCAATTGTTAAAAATTCAGTGGATATTTATTGAGTCTTTAATATGCACTAGGCACTCTACTACACCCTAAGGGTACAAAAAGGAATGAAATATGGTCCTCCCCCTGTGGAACTGAGTCTGGTAGAGGAGGCAGACTCCTGCACAGATAGTACAGCACCATGTCAGGGCTGTAAAACAGCATTACACGCAGGTTCCTGTGGGAGGACGAGGGAGGGGTCCTTAGCTATTGAGGAGATTCAGGTAAGGCTTCCTGAGGAAAATGGTGCCTGGACTAGAAATAAATGGAGTCATAATAACTTCTGCAGGTTAAAAAATTTCTGAAAAGCATTCAGGGCAGAGGGTACTGCACGATCATGTACCCAGAAGGTACGTAGGAGAGCCCAAAGGTTTTAGAGCTTTGTGAAATGAACTGAGGCTGATGAGCTAAGCGACTCCAGATGATGGAGACCCTGGCTCACACCCAGGCATGAGAACAGAACTTAATGGGTGCCACAGGCCATAAAATTGTTCCAAACTACCAACATAGTATTTGTCCAATTGTTTCTTTTCTGAACTAATTTTGCAATAATTTCCACAGAAGACCTTTAACATCAATCTTTGTTGAGTTCAAGGACACATTTAAAAATCAGAGAGAATAATAGTGTCAGTGAAACAAACAATAAATAAAGGGCAGAGGCAGGAATGTTTTCTAGCTCCATTCTTTGATAATGCTAATGGCCTCAACATTTTTTTTGGCACTTAGCATTTTAAAGATCCTTTCTTAAGTAGAGTTTCATTTTCCAGAGCAACTTTGTGATAACACAAAGCAGATATCATTCTTTCTTTTACAGATGAGAAAATTGAAACCAAGAGATAGCCCTACCTGTAGTAAGTGGCAGATAAGAAGGAAGTTTCAAGTCTTTAAGTGGCAAAAATCTTTGCTTTTTCCTTCACCATGAGATGGAATCTACACTAATGAAACTCCTCGCCAAGTTTAAGAATCAGCATTGATAATGAATACTATAGGTAACATGACCCTACCACACAGGTATAAGTTCTTTGTAAATTTGTCTACACTATGTTCACCACACTTCCTATGGAGATGCCATTAATAATGATTAAAAACTAATAATGTATTGAGACAGGAAGTGACTGATTTCTAATTTTTCTTTCTTTTCATTGTAAGCATTTTAATGTACAAATTTTCCTCTAAGAATTGTTGTAGCTGCATCTCACAAATTTTGATGTGTGGGTTTTTAAAAATTATAATTTAGTTCAAAATATTGTCTGATTTCTCTTGTGAGTACTTTTTTATCCCATAAATTATTTGGAAGTATTTCATTTAATTTCCAAATATATGGAAGTTTCCCTACTATCATTTTGTTATTGATATCTAATTCAGTCACACTGCTTGGGAAAACATACTTCTTGTGCTTTTAGTCATTTTAAATTGACTGAGATTTATATTTAGGTCCAGCACATGGTCAAGGTGAATACACCATGAGTACCCAAAAGGAACGTGTATTCTGCAATGACTGAGTGTAGTGTTTTACCAGTAGTGATTAGGTTCAGGTGGTTGATGACGTTGTTCAGATCTTCAGTATTTATATTCTCACTGAATTTTTTTGTCAGCTTATTCTAGTAATCACTGGAAGAAGACTTCTAAAACACCTAACTGAAATACTAGATTTGCCTATTTCCCCCTGTAGTTCTATTTTGAGCATTTTTAACTTCTCTGGTTAGGTGCCTACACATTTGAGAATTTTAAGCCTTACTGATGAATTGCCCTTTGGTCACTTGCAAGTGCTCTTTTTACCGGTGGTAACGCTCCTGATCTGAAAGTTCACTTTGTCTGATATAATGTATCCACACCAGCTTTCTATGCTTTTAGCATTGATTCTCTTTTACCATCCTTTTATTTTCAGTGCATGCTATCGCACTTAAAGGGCATCTGCTGACTTCCAGGCTCCACTCAGGATGTACAGTTGGAAAGGACGTTGCTCCCATCCTTAGCACCGTGGTGACAACAACAGCAACAAAGGACACATTTACTCTTTCCAATGCTGTCCGCTCCGCCCCACAGACCTGGTTGCTTTTCCCTTCACCTGGAAGAACTTCCTTTAGCATTTCTTTACTTCTTTAGCATTACCTTACTTCTGCCCGTGACTACTTCTTAAACTGTTTGCTTTCTGAAAAATGTCTTATAATACAGGTCTGCTAAAGATGGATTCTCTCAACCTTCGCTTATGTGAAAGTGTCTTAATTTTGCCTTTATTGTTGTATTAGATTAGTTTTCTGCTGCTGCCATGACAAATTACCACACACTTAGTGGCATAAAACAACAAAACTGTATTATTTTACAGTTCAGAAGTCTAACATGGGCCTCGCCGGGCTGAAACCAAGGCGTCAGCAGGACTGTTTTTTCCAGAAGCTCTAGGAGAGGCTCTATTTCCTTATCTTTTCAAGCTTTAGAGGCCACCTGCGTTCCTTGGCTCTGACCATCTTCCAAGTCAGCCACAGGTACCTCTCTCATCCTCCATCCACAGTCACACCTCCCTCTGACCACAGCGGGGAAACACACTCTGCTTTTAAAGAATATGATTACACAGCATTTGATTACATGTTATTATATTTGGCCCACCAGATAATTCAGAATAATCTTCCCCATCTCAAAGGCAGTAACATCAGTCACATCTGCAAAGACCTACTTTTTCACGGAAGGTTCTGAGGATTTGGGTGTGAGCATTTGGTGAGGGAGGGCATTATTCTGCCCACCACTATTTTAAATCTACATTTATAATTTTAGATTCACAGATTTATTTCCCTCTATCAATACTTTTGGTATATTATCTCTTTGTATTCAGGCCTCCACTGTTGTAATGAAAAAGCAACTATCATTTTTGTCATTTCCACTACTAGTATATTTTTCTTTAACTTTGTTTTCCAGCAGTTTGAATATAATATGCCTAGGTATAGTTTATTTGTAGCTATCTTATTAAGATTTGTTCAGCCCCTTAAAATTTTAAATTGTGATGTCCTTTAAAATATGAAGATTATGTTGGCCATTAATTCTTCAAATACGTTATCTACTCAATGTTCTTTTGCTTCTTTCTCTGGTACTCCAATTCCACACATACTAGACCAGTGAACACTGAGACTCATCACCAAGACTGCCACCCTTCTTAGCTCCACCTCCCCTGCACAGCGGCAAGAACACGCAGGCAGAGGCAAAGCTGGGCCCACGACGGGGTGAATTTCCCAGGGCCTACAGCCCTCCACTGACTGCATACTAGTGCCTATAAAAAGTTGACTCATGGATTTTGCTCAGTTTTATAGTTGTTTTCAGCAGGAGATTTAGATTGGTACGAGTTACTATGTCATTGATGGAAATAGAGGTTGCCAGGATTAGTTTTTAAAGAATAATTTGCACTCTATTTTTGGGTCAGAATAGGAACTCTTTTTCTCGTACATTGCTCCCTTCAGTTCAATTTGCCCAGGCAATCTCTCTATTTTGTAACACTAACAGGAAATGCCATGGATAAGTATAGGTTGAGTATTAGCCTAAATATAGGAATTTTATGACAATAACACATTAAACTTTTGCATAAATTTATCTAGCTCTACCATCAAAATTATTGCTCTTTGTGTTCCAAAACAAAGGATATTTTTAGTAGAATCTCTCATACACAAACGTAGAGATGGTCAAATTGGTGGCTCATTTTGCCTATGATTTGTATTTTACACTGCCAACTTAGCAAATTACCTTTTACTTCTTACTTTAACCAAAATGATTAATCAAATGCAATGCCCACCTTTCAGATAGCTTGTACAAAGATTTTATGACAAGAAATCAACACTACAAAGTGGACTCATCTAATGTACTCTTCTCAGCTAACTACTGTGACCTTTGACTCAGCATGGTGAGCACCTATTTTTCCCAAGGGATAATTTTAGGGGTTGTGGTACAGTCATGACTGGGCTTCTGCCTTGGCCAAAAACCAGTCTCTGAAAACAAACCTTTGTTTGGATACTGGCCCCATTATCCAATATAACATGGAATGTAACCTCCTAAGCTTCCACTTTCACGTCTATACTATTGGTTTAATCACAAGGACCCTGTATGGTTACTGTGTAGCTTAAATGCAATGATTTCTGCATCATGTCTGGCACCCAATAGATGCTCATCCTCTTACCCTTTACTGTGCACTCTTCATATCTCTACCCCTTCATAGCCATAATCCTCGGAAGACACAGTTAGAATAGTGTATTTAAATCTGTTCTCTGTTGAGACTTTGCATTCTTCTTAAGTAGTTATTGGGCCACAGGCATTGAGAAATGACAAAGTATGGAGGTACTGTTTAAACCTTTTTATATTTTTTAGATATTGTGGCTTAGCATACATTTCCTTTGAAAAAATAGGTCCCAGTCTTACAGATTCAGGGAAATAAATAGGTTCTATACCCTTACCTCACTGTTAGCCACTTCTCTCCAGAAGCAAATACTTGCAGAAAATTTATAGATAAGGGAAAATAGCCCTCCTTTTCTTTTCTTCTGTTACAATGTTTCTAACGTCTGCTTCCTGCATGAATAAGCAAACCCTTCTGCTACATAAATGATTTACAAAGTCTTCGCTTGGCTTCACTTTAGATTAAATGAAGAAGTAAAAGTTACTATAGGAAGACAAAGGTAAGAGGAGAGACCCTATTACCCAGCACTAACAATAAATCCAATAAAGTTGTACAGCCGGTCATGACTTCAAAGGTGTCCATAGGCATCATTTGGGGTGAGCCCTACAGCTGCTATGACTGAAACAAATACAGAAAGCATTATTATCTCCATTGAACAAATGGGGAAACTGAGGTTTAGTGAAATCGATTACATAAAGAATGGGGAAAACAGGAAAAAAGGCAGACTTGCCGTCTCACAACTGATATTCTAATTTTGGGATATCCATCAAAAACATGTCAATCAACTGAAAACATTACCAATACATTCTCAATACCAAGAAAATGCTATAAATTAGTATATCTGAGAAGCATTTCTTACTGTATTTTAAGTATTTATCATTAGGCTTCAGTACGCACAGCTTCTTCACTTTAATTTCTCATCTAAAACAACTGAGTACTTTCCAATATTTGTTAATGCTTCTGTTGAGCTATTTCTTTTTTACTTTTGACTCATCCATGTAACTCATAGCCTACTAAGGAAAACAAATTTAAAACAAAGCCCCTATTTCACCAAAGCAGGTAAAGAATAAAAAGTATATTATTCAAAATGACAACAAACAACTAGAAAACCTCAGTGAATGTTTAGAGAATGTTCATAACTAAAGGGAAATGTATTTGGCATGAAGAGGCATCACTGAAATTATCTAATTTCAGACAAGATGCATCACTGAAGTTTTGGTCCAAGTTTATTGTAGTTTTCTATCTTTTTTAATTAGGTAATTTTAAGTTTGGAGTTTTGAGTCATCAGGAAAAAATTGCAACATAATCTGTTTAGAGCTAAGGCATGCTGCTGACACATTCAAATAGCTCGGAACCTTTATAAATAAATACTGCCAGTGTTTATTTCAAAACATCCGAGAACAAGGGAAACACAGTGACTCTCTGCATGGTTCCGTTCGGAACTGTTTGTGCTGATTCATCATTATCTGTGGATCCCGTCAGAGGGAGAATGGAGTGTGTTCAGTACCTCCCAGGTATACAGATATGATAATTCTGGAAGAAGAATCACTTTATAAAACTTATTTTTCCTACCTAAAAAACTGCCAAAAATTTAGAAAAATAATTCTCTGTAGAACTGAATATAGTAACTTTTACTCCCAGTATTCATAACGTTTTCAAAGAGAAAAGTTATTTAAATTGAATCTGGAATCTTGTTTCCTTTCTCTTACATTTAGAGAAAAAAAATTTAAAAAGAAACTTACCACGACTTTATAAATTGGGTTTCTAAGACTGACTATTTCTTTCTACCTCATAAAAACTAATTCAGTGGTTTTCATCAAGTAAATGGGAGTGATGATTTTGAATTCATAGGCCAAATGGCTGGACATAGCTTAAGGAAGAGGGAAAATAAAACACATTTTTCTGTTAATTGTGTGTTATTTCTCAGATTATTAAAGTTGCAAAGTTTTTCAATCTATAATCTGTAACTCAAACTGTTTGTAAGTTTTGCATCTGTGGAGCCTCACAAATACTCTTGGCATCATCGGTGTTTAATCACATATTATATCCACGTCCAGAGCTAAGCAGAAAACAACCTTCCACACATCCTAAATGTTTTCCTTTCCACGGGCTTTCCAAAGGTACATGCACTGTTCTTTGGGCCTGAGACTTGAAATCAGCTTGTGTGACTCTCATTTCCTTCATTCAAGCGAGTTTTACACAAACATTTATTATCAGTGAATATTTGATAGGTAGCGTACTAGGCCCTGGGGATGGATAATGGGATGTAATCATCGTCATCAAGATTGTCATTATCTAGCACACAGACAGACACGTGAAGAAATAAGTTAAATGTACAAGATAAATGTACACGCACAATGGGGCCCCAAGGAGAGGCATTTCTGTTAGTACAATTAGTGACTCTGTATAGACTAGGCTGGGGTTTTACTCTCAATTATTTCTTAGAAAAATCATTCTTTTATCACATTCTCAAAAAGATGATTTTAGTTAAATGATTTTAAAATATGACAAACTTAACAGATTAAAATTCTAGTGCAAACAACTCATAACCTAAAATTACATTATTTATTACCACTGTTTTATGCAAATTCCTTAATCCTCTGTTCCTCCGGAAAGTCAGCTGGGGGCTATCCACAGGCCGTGCAGGCTCCTACATACACAGGTTAGAATGTAGAGATGTTAAAATCACTTCTAACTTAAGATTTGAGCATTTGATGACAGTACTATTTAGATATAAAATTGTACTCTCTATTAATCTGTTTTGTTAAAAAGTCAGGAGACTGCAAAACTCCTAAATGTTCTTAAAAAGTGTATCTTTTATATCTGAGACTATCTTAAAACATCACAACAAAATGTGACTAAAATTGTAATCAACAAACATAAAATTTCTACATGTCAGGACAATCCAATGACCCAACCAACAAGATTCAACTATGGCTACCTCCTCTTTGAAAATAAATAGTTTAAAACTTGAAAAAGAACAAGTGTAAACATTAAATATTAGTTTGTTCAAGTCAAACTTTGACTGAATATACAGATAAACTGGTCTTGTTTTCAATCAGAGAAATGAGCTAATGTCGAGTACATTAAGAAAAGTGGCCCAAGATGCCCAAGAAGAAAAGATCCCCAGCCTCACACAATATTCTGAAGGGGCCGGCGGTGGCACGCAGATAAGGCCCTAGAGGTGGCAGAGAAGAGGAAGATGGCCAGCACACACCGAGTACTTCAAGATGATCACTTTGCCTGGAAGGACACTTGGTTGAGGTGAGGGGCCATACTATTTATGAGCAGAAGCTAATGGTTTCACTGCATTGTCAGTGACCTTAAAGAAGCAAGATTGAAGGGCTGGTGACAAGGAGGTTTTATTTCCCAATGTATATCTATACATTATCACAGCATATGGTATCTGAGTAGCACCCCAGGGCAGTGACTACATTTCATCTACATTGTCCAATACTACTGTACTTTTCTCTGAAAATGCAGATCTATTGTCCCAAGCAACAATGGACACAATTTCTTCCTTTTAAAAAATATCTATTTGAGTAGTGAGAGCCAGAAAGGCAGGAGGAAACCTCATCTTTCAGGGAGTGGAGTCTTAATTCTGACTCCTGGTGGCAGCATTCTTCATTGAGTAGAAAGGCTATTAAAATTAAAAATGCTGGTATCACAAGGATGGAAAAAATAATCAGAAGTAGGTTATTAGGTGTTATCATCAAACACATCACACATTGCCACATCCCTTGTCCCCAGATCTGTCCTTTCTAGCCGTGGAAGGAAAGCACCCATACTATGACCACCTTCGGTGTAGTACAAGAGCAAGCTAAGCGG
The DNA here is from genome assembly GCA_028533065.1 of Trachops cirrhosus. Classification (NCBI taxonomy): domain Eukaryota; kingdom Metazoa; phylum Chordata; class Mammalia; order Chiroptera; family Phyllostomidae; genus Trachops; species Trachops cirrhosus. The sequence goes on from CM052539.1 coordinate 157,354,155, forward strand.
TTCAGTCAAAGGAATAATAGCTAATGACTAAGATATGGGCAATGGAAAATGCAGCCAAGACCCACCAGTTCTGTGTCTTCCTTGTGCTCTGCATTCCTGGACCACCATGTTTTTCCATCACAGTCACACTGCGGCCCAGCAGTCTGCTCTCCCTGCTGTTGCAGCAAAAATAACCCAATGGAGATAGGGTGGAAGCTAAGGAGCTTCAGTCTCTCTGCCAAGAGAAATCTGGAGGTAAAGCCAGGAAAAAAAGATAGTGGAGGTGGAAGCCCACATGGCATATGGTTAGCTACCACCTGACTTTCTGAAGGGAGAGAGAAACAGGGGATTCAGTAGAAAGCCCCTAGTTTGGGGAGAATAAAGTGGAGAAAATAAATAGGCAGCATCTGGGCTAAGGGATTGATAGAAAACCCTGCAGAGAAACTTCCTGCCCCAGAACCTCAAAATAGGATGTATAATATAAAGTATCCAGGGGCTAGAGCATCAGCATGATTGCAAGGGAAAGAAACCATGGTCCAAACAGAAAGCCGGACCTCACCCTATGCTGACTGCTCAAGGAACTCCATCAGACCATTTCTCATGATCCACCCTCAGATCCCATGCCACCTACCCCAACACCAAGCAGAAAATTGACTCTGGCCTTGACTGCTGACTCTACATTCAACATTTTTAAAATATATCACTCTCTGCTCTAGCTTTTCACATTTCCTTGGCTGAAGTCCTCCTCATTGATTGAGTCTTTACTCAAATGTCACATTCCCAGGAAATTCTGCTCTGACCAAATTCAAAGCTCCTAGTCCCCCCAAAACACACACACTTTGCACTCTTGATCCCCCTTACTCAGCTCCACTATGATTCCATAGAACTTCTCACATTCTAACATACTACGGAGTTTACCTACTTGATTATCTTATTTATTTTCTGTCTCCCTTCCCCAGAATGCAATCCCAATTTACTTTCTTCACTGATGTACTCATAGTCCCTACAACTGCCCCTGGGACACAATCAGAGCTCACTAAAGAGCTGTTGACTCTTAGAGGAACAAATGAATAAATGCCATAGACTGTCAGCTCTGAAGTTAGAGGGACTAACACGTATTCATCTTGCATTCCTTGCAATTGGCACTGTACTTGGCACATACTAGGTGCTCAATAAATGCTTGTTAAATGAATAAATGTATGAAAATTATAATTGCAAATTGAAATAGCTAAATTTGTATAAATACTAGATGGGCATGAGAGTCCTGTGGGATAAGTAGTCAATCAAAGGAAAGAGGATATGACATATGAATAGTAGAAGTAGTGTTTATACTACTACTACTAATAAGAGCTAGTGGTAATGTCTGTCAATCATGTTGTTTAATATGCTATGTTTGGTCACCACAATCACCCTACAAAGGAAGAATTATTATTTTAATCTAATAGATGAAGGCTTTAAGGCTCAGAATGTTTTGATAACTATTTATCACCACAGAAATGGTAAAGACAGTGGGGACTCAAAGTTGGAACTGACTGGTATCTGACTTCCAGTTAAGATGGTGGCATAGGCAGATATGGCTTGCCTCCTCAAACAACCACATCAAAATGAAAACTAAAATATAGAACAACCATCACTCAGAACTCTCAGAAACTGAGTTGAATGGAAGTCTGACAACTACAGAAATAAAGAAACCACATCCATCCAGACTGGTAGATGGGGCGGGAATGCAGAATGGGCTGGTCCCACATTCACCTGTGGCGGATAAAAATTCAGGAGGGATATCTCAGGAGCAAGGAGTCCCAGCCCCATACCAGGCCCCCCAGCCCAGGGTTCCAGTGCCAGGAAGATAAGTTCCCGTAACTTCGGGCTGCAAAAAGCCAGTGGGGATTGAGTTGGTAGAAGAAACTGCTGGAATCCAAAACAATTTGCCATAAGGAACCCACACAGAGACTTACTCCGACTCACTCCCTCTGAGGTCTAGCACTGGGATAACAGCTTGAAAGGCACCAGTGGCAAACAGGAAGGAACTGAAGTGTCTGGCTTCAAGGTGGGAGCAGGGGGACAGCTTTCTCCCAGACAGAAAATCGGGCAGAGGTCATTATCCCTTTTCTGGCCCCTCACCACACAAGGCCACAGAGCTCTCAGGTGAGTGCCATACCTGAGACTCCAGCAACCTGGCTAACACTGTTTGCCCCATCGTGGAGGTCCCTGATTTTCTGTCCCACCCAACTTATGGGCCCACCCAAGTTGTTAACTGTGACTTTTCCATATGAATGGCTGGTCTTGGCCCATGTTTCACAACTTCCTAAATCCTATCAAACAAGCAACAGCTGGCCTTAGTGAGCCCCCAGCACCTGTACCTCTTATTAAGTGGACCCAGGTCCAGCCCTAGCAGCAGCCAGCCTAGATCCACAGCTTGGCTTAGCCTGGGAATCTCCAAGCCAGTCATGAGTACCAGCCATCTCAGATTGCTTTACAGTTCATGCAGGTGGCCCTGGGCAGAACACAGGCAGGCTGACCTTGGCCTGTACCACCTGGGAAACCCCAGAAACTGCACACCCAGTGGACAGCTACAGACCACGTTGGAACACCACCACTCTGCCCCAGCACAGCTCATCCTCCACAAAGGATGGAGGTTGGTGGTCAGTGATCATAGCCAATCCTTTCAGCTCACTGGCCTGGGTAAATTCCTCTCATTCACCTGCCAATAGCAAACAAAGCTCAACTACAAGAGGAGGGTATACTCAGCCCTCACAAAGGGCACACCTTGAATACCTAGCTTAGGTGATAGGGGAGGCTGTGCTAATGGGACCCTACAGGACAACTACTACATTAAGCCACACTACCAAGATAGGGAGTCATACATAACAGCTCTACCTAATATATAGAAACAAACACAGGGAGGCTGCCAAAATGAAGAGGCAAAAGAAACATGGCCCAAATGAAAGAACAGATCAAAACTACAGAAAAAGAATTGAGCAAAATAGAGATAAGCAATCTATCATAAGCAGACTTCAAAACACTGGTTGTAAGGATGCTCAAGGAACTTAGTGAGAACTTCAACAACATAAAAAAGATCCAGTCATAAACAAAGGATAACACTAATTGAAATAAACAATAATTTACAGGGAAACAACATTAGAGTGGATGAAGCCAAGAAACAAATCAATGATTTGGAACATAAGGAAGCAAAAAAAATAACAACAACAAAAAAAACCCAACAATCGAAACGACAAAAAAAAGAATCCAAAAAAACAAGGATAGTGTAAGCAGTCTCTGGGGCAACTTCAAGAGGTCCAACATTTGCATATTAGAAGTACCAGAAGGAGAAGAGAAAGAGCAAGACATTGGAAAGCTATTTGATAAAAATAATAAAAGAAAACTTCCCTAATTTGGTGAAGGAAATAGACACGCAACACCAGGGAACACAGAGAGTCCCAAACAAGATGGATGCAAAGAGGCCCACTCTAAAACACATAACAGTTAGAATGCCAATGATTATAGATAAAGAGAGAATATCAGAAGTAGCAAGGGAAAAGCAGTCAGTTACCTACAGGGGAGTTCCCATCAGACTGTCAGCTGACTTGTCAAAAGAAACTTTGCAGGTTAGAAGGGGCTGACAAGAAATATTCAAATTTATGAAAAGCAGGGACCTACAGCCAAGATTGCTATACCCAGCAAAGCTATCATTTGGAATCAAAGGGCAGATAAAGAGCTTCCCAGAAAAGAAAAAACTAAAGGAATTCATCATTACCAAACCATTATTATATGAAATGTTACAGGGATTTATTTGAGAAAAAGAAGATCAAAACTATGAACAAAAAAATGGCGATAAATACATATCCATCCACAGTTGAATCTAAAAATCAATTAAGCAAAGAAGAACAGAGACAGAATCATGGATACTGAGAGCATTTTGATGGTTGCCAGACAGGAGGGGGTTGTGGGGAAATGGGGGAAGGGGTGAAAAGATTAAGAAGTACAAGTAGGTAGAAAAGATTAAGAAGTACAAGTAGGTAGTTAGAGAATACCTATGGGAATGTAAAGTGCGGTATAGGAAATGAAGTAGCCAAAGAACTTATACACGTGACCCATGGATATGAGCAATGGTATGGGGATTGCCTGATGAAGTGGGGGGGGGGTGCTGGGTGGAGTAGGCCACGGGAAAAAAATTGGGACTTTAATAGCATAGTCAATAAATATAATTTTTAAAAAACAACATGGAAACTGGACTAACCCTAAAACCAAGGCACTGCTCTGAATAATGTACATTGAACTCAGCTACAGAAACTAAACCATGTTTTCCTTGCATCACAGGTGTGCCGACATGGAGACACAATAATGCAGGCAGCTTTGACCACCTGGTTCTAAAGCATACTGGGGCCTTTGGAACACGGCATAGCATCATATGGGAAAGTGTTGGTGTTCTCGAAAAAGTAAAATAAACATTAAATTGAGAATTGAGAGGGGTTGAACTCCATGTGGCAATTCAAGAAGAGTTTCCTAGAGGAAAGAGGTATCTAGGAAGTATTCAAAACGATGTAAGATTGTGAAAGGGGAAAGGCAGCATGTCACCAGAAACAGGAAAATATATAAGCTGAGCCCCATATAGAACAACCTAAGCTGAAATGCAACCTTTGCACTATATATTAATTTATTCATTAACCTAACTGACATTATGCAATCTCTAAATTCAAAGTGCTTTTCTGGGCACTGAACATACAGCAAAATAGTCTGAAAATCCCTTCCTTCATGGAGCTTCCTTCAAGTACAGAGCAAACAAAAGAAAATTTTGGTGCAACATACAGCATATTAGATGGGGTTAATACTAAGTAAAAAAGGGAAGAAGAGGAAGAAGTTGGGAGTATTGAGGGTTATAATGTAATAATGTGCTATTTTAATACTACTTGAAGCTATCAAAGAAATTGGTACATTGTGGGCACAATTGCCAGATTTGTGTAAAACAATTCAACCTTGAGCTCTGTTTGGCTGCGAAAGATTTTCTCATTCTTCAATTGAAGCTGGCAGTTCAAGAGGGCGACACGCTCGCTGTCTCTGTACTTGAGGCTCTCTGCTGATTGCCCTGAGCCGCGAATAATAGCAGAGCTCCAGCCAATTTTGAGACTGGTGAAAATCTTGGAAAAGGAGATTTTAAAAACATTATTGCCCACAGAGTCCTCCCTGTTGGTGAAAAATAGCAGCAGTGCCTCCATAGGACAGCCAAAACTGTGGCCTGACCACTGAGTGTCATTGTGGTCACAGAGCTCAGACCTGGGTCAGTAAAATAAGAAAAGAAGTGGAATAAAATGCAGGTCATGAGCAAAGAGCTTCATCATACTTGATAGGTCATTTCTAGAGAATTACATGATTAAGGAACTTGGGAGAGCAGAATAGCCGATGTATAAGGACTTCAGAGAAACATCTTGGGTAAGGCTTTAAAATTACTTAGGAGCTTAATAAAAATTGACATGTATATGGACACTATCTCATGGCTGAGAGGCCAGCTGAAAGACTCAAAAGCATGTAAACAAATGAAAATAAATGACTTGCAATTCACACTGGGAGGAGTTCTCAGGGCTAGCCTCTGAAGAGCTCTGATTTAGCATGAGAGCTCAATGACTAAGCTGTTACATTGCAATAAATAGATTGGAAATGAAATGTGCAAATGAGCTAACTTGGCAGGAGTCTGAAAAGGTAGGGAACCTTACACCATCAAGTTGTTTATATTCACATTTTCAAAAGGGCTGCTTCTGAACATCTGCTTTCCAGAATGCAAAGTGGTGTCACGTCGGCTGGAAAGTGAGGAAGTAGCCACACTCTAGATTGTTTCAAGAAGAGTGGCTGGTCCAGCCAGGGGGAAGATGAAAAGCTCTAAGTTATATCAGGCAAATAGATTAAAAATGAAACAATCTACAGATACCTAAAAGATGTAAATACCAACTAGAGTGTAAAATTGGCAAAGTAATGGAGAGAAGTAAAAAAAAAGATAATCACAGCCAAAATCATTCTTGTAAAAATGATGAATATGGTTGGTCATTTAGACTAAGAAATGATTCTGTTATATTTCATACATCTATTTCAAGACCCTGCTCAAATGTCACGTTGGGTTTTTTTTTGGTTGTTTTTGTTTTTGTTTTGCTTTCTTTTCCTCCTCTCCCACACCATCAGAGCAGAATTAATTACTGCTGAATTATCTTTCTATGACATTTAAGAAATGTGTCTGTTACAACATCAACCACACTGTATTTTAGCTATGTTTTGATCTCTTTAGCAGGATAGGAGTTTCTTAAGAAATGGGTTTATATCTTATTTTATTTTGTGTCTTCAGCACCCAGAATATTGAATGGTATATTAAATATTTAATGAATGAAATGGCACCCTTACATATTCACTTGGGATTTAATTACTAAAGTTATCACTTCTATCTTTGATAAGGCCATACTATGTTAAAAAGAAAATGAGAAAGTATCTCAAATATTGACAGGAATAAACTGCTAATGTGTCCACTTTTAGTAAAAGAAAAAGTCCAGGCGCCAAGCCAAGTGTGTAACTTGCTAGTTTATGGGAAGAATTAGAAGAAAAATAGGATATATTCATATTTGCTATTATTTTCACAAATAAAATCTGAAAGGATACTTAGAAAGCAAATTATTGATTACCTGGGGTGGGGGAGGGGAGAGGAGCTGGTTTGATGGGGAGAGTGGTAAAAGCAAAACTTTTTCCTGCATTCATTTTTATATTGCTTTGACTTTTAAACATTCATTCATTATGTATCATCTACCTGAAATGATTTAATTTTTTAAACTAATCACATGGGGAGTTAAAGCAACAGTGACAATGATGACAAAAAGCTACAAAGGACTCTATGGTTAATTAGTTTAAGCAGAAAGATAATGCTATATATTGCTTTGTTTGTTTGTTTGTTGTTTGTTGTTTGTTCCAACAAATCAACTCAACTGCAGTCCTGGATTAAGTTGCTGAAGAAATTAAAAGGAATTTTATTTTCTCACGCAAGCCATGGCAATGAAAATTCTTTGGAAACGCTCGCTGGACGCAGGTGAGTGTGTCACTGCTTCTGCTCACTGCACAACGGAGGGGGGCATGCCTTCGGGATCCTCCATCTGTCACACGGAACCAAGACAATTCCTCAGCATATTGTTAGGAAATCAATATGTTAAATAATGAGATCTGGCCTGTCCTTGAAGTAGTGCTGGGTACTAAAATAGATTTATGTGAAGGTTTCATTTGTCTAAACTAATTAGTGATTGTTTCCCTAACTGATTACTTTCAAGCAAAAAAAATCACATTAAAAAATTACATATGCATCTTGAGTGGCACATATGGAAATACAATCTTCGAGAATTTATAAAATGTAATTTATACCAATATAAAATAAGTACATGTTAATTTGACTCATGAGAGAGCCAGCTGGACATTAAAGATGGCTCAAAGGAGATGTAAAGACCAAGGGTAAGATCAGCATGGGAGAAGAGAATGTTGGGATAAGATGGGTTCAGATACAAAACTGGTTAATATACCCTACAAGCAATAAAAACCATAACCTTTGGGGTTATCACTTCTACCAGGCAGAAATTATTTGTATCCCTACTAGATAAAAATCTTCCAGCAAACATGCAACTTTATAGAAAATGCACTTTAATTAGTAGTTAGATATAATCAAACACTGGTATATTCCCCAGAATAATCAAACATCTCTGGGCAGACCTGTAAAACATGCTTTGATATGACATTGAAAGGGCACACCACCCTCTATTTTGCCTTAGTTTCAAGTGAGGCAATGTTTCTTAACACGTATTCGTGAAAGTAAAAGGCAGTGAAGGAAAGTGTGAGCTAAAGCTCCCATCTTTACCACTAGGCTTGAAATGAAGAAGCAATTCACAGACAGGGAACAATGGTGTATTGCATACTTTAAGATGTAGGTCTCCTTCTAATAAGTTTCTTTCTACATAATGAGCTAAAAGAAAAAAGAATTATTAATTCATGTGTTTTGTAACTAATATGATGAGGCTGAGAATGAGGAGAAGGTTGATGCCACTAACAAAGAAGATAATAAATTTGACTTTACTCAGAGGTAAAATAGATCAATAACCTGATATTTATTGAGATGGGGAAACATTCTAATTCAGAAAACTACCATGAGTGGTAGAAAAGCATTTTATGCTTTTGCAAGCTGAGGGTGCAGCTTTAAAACATGAAAATATCTCAACAAACCAAGCTTGTTTTTCCTTGTTAGTTGAAAAGCTGAACAGAAAATTTTCTAGCTCCTAGGTAGATCATAGAGTGGATTACCATTAGACATATTTTAGAAGCATTCAATGCAGCCAGTCAGTTCTTTAAAAGAAGGAACATATTCATGCAGTAAATGGCAAAGACTCAGCCAGAGACCTTCAGAAATACAAAGGACCATGGAGAGACCAGGAGTACTGAGTTCATGTTAACAAAAAGGTCATCTTTCCTGGAGCAATGCAGTGTATATTTTTCCAAAAATAATACAAGACATAATCTCAAAGATCACTAAATAAAACTATTTGGCTACCAGTAATTTTTATACTAATAGTCTAGGAAATTCATAGAAATGCAATAAATGAGCAATTTATAATTAACATCTTTACCCTGAAAACCGATAATAAGAACAATCCTGTTTATCTCTGTCTAAGACACTACTAATCTTTTACATACTTTTCTTTTTGCTTTATGAACTATCCTAAGGAATTTTAAGCTGGAAAGTTTACAATTGACATAAACCTTTGTATCCTTCCTCACAGGAATATCAGAGATGCTCTGCTTATATGGAAATATGCTTTTAAAAAAGAGACAAAGAAAATGAGCTGGTTATCCAAATATTTCTCTTATAATGGCCAGATAAGTTAAAAAGGGGAAAAGTTGTTAAGAGAAGTATACCCACTTTGAATTATTTGAGAGTTCTAACAGCTACTATAGAAAAACCTGGCCCAAATAAAAGTGTTTCCAATACTACTTAATATTTTCTTACTTATCCATTAAAAGCTAATGTACTATTTGGGGAAAAATAGGAACTGGAAAGAAGGCCACTTAACATCTTCAAAGCAACCTCATCATCCTTTATTCTTGTCTGTGCCTGAGGCAGACTTCTTCTTTGTTCTTTTCTCAACTGGTCTCTTAATAAAGCCCAAGGAGGAGAGACTTTAGTTTCCCATGAAGATAAGACTATTAATTAACTAGATTTGCCAAATAAGACTGGGAAAGTAAAGTATTAAGTAGCAGTCAGCTGCAAAGGCGGCAAAGTTGTAAGTGGGACGGCAACTTCAGAGTTAGGTCTGCCTTTCGTGCTTTGATTTATCTGTGGGTAAAGCACCAAGATTACTTTAACATGCTAGCAATCAAAACCTTTAAAAAGTCTCAGTCTCTGGTCTTGATTTACAAACAAACAAAAAAAACAAGCAAAAAACCCCCCAAAACACCTGCCTAGAAGAAACTACAAAAGACCTGAGAATGCTACATAATAATTCTGGGAAAGAAAGATTTCCGCTCTTGCACTGATCTGAGTGGATGAAGAAAGCCTTGGAGGAAGTAAACACTGGTGTAGGATAAAAGGGAAATAAAAAAGGAAAACTCTCCAAGAGAATTTCTATTCCCATAAGTAGATGGGTGGAGAGCTACAGATTGCCATTCTTAAAGAGGCAGCTAGGCGCTCAAAAGCTGTCAAGAAGTCCACAATAGGGGCAGTAAAAGCAAGACTCAGTAGGGAACTGGGGAGGAGGAAGTGTATAAGTTCATCAGATAGGAAAACATGAAATAGGGTGAAGTTTTTACCTATACTGGAGGAGTCTTACATGCAAGTGAGTACATTCAAACTAAGAGGTGGTACTCAAATGGCATGCTGCTTATGGAGAAATGTGGTTTTCCCGGTCATGCAAATAAGGGTAAGAAATTGGAAGTGTGCCAGATCGGCAGTTTTCAACTGGTGTGCTGTGACACACTGGTGCGCCACAAGAATTTTTAAAACATGCAATAACTGACTATTTAGTCAGGGGCACTGGAGCCGACAACAATAGCCATCCAGTGTGAATGTATCAAAATTATACCTATTCTTTTTGTCAGGTCGACAAAAAATGTACTGTTGGTGTGTCACAGAATTTTAGTAATTAGCTTATGTGTGCCAGGAGGTGAAAAAGGTTGAAAATTCTTAGACCATTAGAAATTTAAATCACATTACCTCATGGGAATGAAAACATTCCCAAATATGTAGGGATTTGATTATTCTTTGAACTCCCGGGCAGAGTAATTTTATCATTCTTATCTTAGTCTTGGCCTATGAAATTTCATTACTTTGTCCCGTTTAATGATCCGGTGCACTATAGTGTTCAGTGAGCGGCCATGTGATTTGTATGTCAAGTTAAAGAAATAAAGACAGGGGTCAGATTCTTGCTCTGACTCTACCATTGAAAGTAACCTCAGGAAACCAAATCTTAACCCTTAACCTTCTTTCCAAATACTAATCATCTCTTATTTCCATAAATAGTCCACATATTAAATAAGTATTTTGAGTCCTCAAATTGAAAGATTTTAAGCAAAGAAGGCTTTGCTTTAAAATTGTTTTTAAAAAGCATTAAAATTGTTTTCAGAACCACTAAGTTTTACTAGAGGGAAAAACTATGACAAATGCATGGGAAAGATTTGAAAACAAAATGAGATTAAGTTCTCTTGCCTTTCTGAATCATTAATCTTGGAAAAACTGAGACTTTATGGTTGTTCCTTAAATGGAAAGAATAATCTTGGATACTCTGGTACAAATTCTATTTTTTAAGAAGTAGAAAAAAGATTAATTCCAGTATACTGGCTTTTCATATTTGTCCTCTTAAATCTGCGAAAAGTCTTTGAGAGGAGTGCTATTGTGTACCAGGTGGTTGGAATTTGCCTGCTGTGAGGAATTAATTACATGAGTGTGGGCATAATTTGTGAATGGAAAAGAAGATATATAATTAAACATATTAAGAAATCAGTTAAGTTTTACAGGTTCCTTCAGTTTTTAAACAGAAGAGAAATATTTATTTTCTTATTGATTGTAGTTGTAAATTAAATAATTCCACCAAAGTTTTATCTAAATATAAATATTGACTAAAAAGTAAAAGAAGAAAGAGGAAGGCAAAGGGGGAGGAGAGGAAGAAACAGGAGAAAGAATAAAAGTTTCTTATTTTCAAAACAGACTGTGTGGTTGAATTCCATTTTCCTTTCCTAATCTGATTTTCATTGACACTGATATAACCAGAGGGTGATACCATGCAGTTATATTCAAAATGCCCACATATTTGGTGCATGCAAGGGGGACAGGAAACTACTCTTTGTAGAGCACTTAACTTTGGGGGGCAGGTGACAGCATTTACCCTCATATTAACATTATGCGATAGTGATTATTGTCACTGTTTTGAAGAAGGGGTACAGAGGCTCAGAGACGGTGATTCTCCA
>CM052539.1:157366099-157392889 GCA_028533065.1 Trachops cirrhosus
TAGAGATTATACCAGAAATAATTTCCTAAAAATAATAATAATATAATAGAAATAATAGAATATTACAAATAATAACTTCACTAGAATAATAACTCCATTGAAGTACATCTAAATCCAAAGACTAATCTTTAAAAATAGAATGGAGATCATTGAAAACTAATAAGGTGTATGATTGAATTCAATTTTTTCCTAAGCTGTTTTGTTGACATTGATAAAACCAAAGATTGAGTGAATGCATTTATTCATGTGTAAACAGGGATAATATTGCCTAATCCACTGGGTTGTAGTGAGAATTAAATAAAATAACATGTGAATAGTGTTTAGCATATGGCAGGCACTCCAAAGTCGTAGGCACTATTAGTTACCATCGTTATTAATATCTGTACCAGAGCCCAGTAGATTAACTGGCCATTTAACTGGCCTCCTAATCAACTTTTTCTCCTCTGCCCTTTTAGAGATGTGTAGAGCTATAATCACAAAACCTGGTTTTATATTCTTTAAATTTCTAGATATGTAAATAATGAGTCTAAATAAAGGAAACTCCCCAAATATGCCAGACATAAAATACTGATTCTGCATTGTCCTGTGACTCAAAAATAAACAGTACAATATTCTCTAGCACAGTTATAGTTAGAATAGGAAATCCTTCGGTTAGACTTCTTCTCATGACAAAGATCATCATCAGGTTGCCATTCCCTTAGCATTCTCTCTCTCACGTGACACACCCAGCTCAATCTGTATCTGTCAACACCGTTGCCATTTCTAATCCTAGCCTCAGAACTGTGAGCCGTATGATTATTACTACGCCATATTAGCATTTGTGGTTTCCCTTGATACTAATGGGATGCAAAAAGGTGACACGTGTATGGATTGTGTCAAGTTGTCACACTGCACAAAAACATGGTCCCAATCCCACAGGCTGTAATATCCATCTAATGATACACTCATGTCACAGAAGTACCTAAATAGCATTCTGCTGCCCGTTAAGACTTCCTTTGCAGTAGGAAGAGCTCAGGGGGATGTATGTGAATGAGTGATTACATGTCATATGAGATGATTAAAAACGAGTGGGTCCCTTTTAGAGATTAGTGGTTGTTAAATTATTTCATTCACTTGCTGTTCGTGATGAATAATAAATCACTCTCAGTGTCTGCTGTTCCATTCATTTATTACATGAGGATGTTTAGAAGCTAATTACTCCGAAATAGCCTCCCCAGCAAGAAGGAGTAAAGGGAGGAGGATTCCAGCTCTGATTGCATTTTCTTTTATGCTGAGCCTGATGTTGAGCCAGACTTTTTCAGAGCTTCCCATAGTTATATCCATTTCCCAGTTTTCTTTCAGAATTCTGTTTAAAATGTCCTAGTGTCTGAAAGGCTGTTAGAAAGTCTTAAAAGATCAAAAAGTCCATTAGTCAAAAATAGTACTTCCTAGAACTGTAAAATTTCAGCCTCTATTTGGTAGGTGTCTGGAGGACTCATTTCCTTTTTAGGCACCTGTTAAGTTTTTTTTTTTTTGAAGATCATACAACAAACACACTCAGCCTCTTTCCTCTAAGAAAGCAATTAATCAACTCCTTAGCTAGTGTTTATTGAGTGCCTACTACATGGTCAACACTGATAAGAAATTGTGGAAAAGAAGAATATAAGCTCTGTTTTTGGCTTTGAAGGAGGTTAAAATCAAATCAAGGAAACAATCAATACACATAAAATGATAAAAGATTCAGTAAATACCTATTGTTCATAAACCTTGGGTCATGCATTGTCAGCCATTTTTGCAAGCATTATGTCATCTAACTTAATCATAACAATACTTTGGGATGAGTCTTATTACCATTATACAGATGCAAATATGAAGCTTAGAGATGAGGTTTACTTGTATTCAGACAGCTGTTCAGTAGAAGAACTGAGTCCCAAACATCTCTGAACTCCAACCCCAGTACACTTTCCAAAATCACATATGTTCCAAATACAATATGTGAGATAAAATTAAGTGCTAATTGGTGTGGTAAGAAGACTGAGTTTTGAGAGCCCAGAGAAACAGGCCGACCCATAGTTATCAAACAAGTCTTTGTAGATAGAGGGCATTCAGGTGAGAGTTTAAAGGCTGAAAAAGATGTAAGGGACAGAGAAAAGAAAAAAAATAAAGCAACCAGAATCAAGGCCCAGAGATCAAGATGAGAGAGACATGGGAGAGGCTATTCCAAACTGAACTTAGTAGAATCATATAAATTGTATGTGTTTGGTGGGGGTGGGGAGGGATAATTGATTAGGTTTCTCAAGCAGATGGAACCAGATTTGGAAGCATCTAGAAAATTAAGGGAGAAGTCATTACGTATCATATGACAGGAAAGAAAGCAACTGCAGAATATTTTTTTCTTGACCAAATTTTAGTCAGGTTTCTCTGAGCTGCAAACTCTCAGAACAAACAATTTTGTCCACCCCACACACTAACACACTCCAGCACAGCTTCTATCCACCCAAGGCCATGTCCTTAGGATGACTCCAGTCCCCTTAAAATGCCTGGCTAAGAAAGCTCAACACAGCACCAAGAATGTATTGTTTGTTTCAGCAAAAACCTGGCTATAGTCTCCTTATCACTCTTTTCTTAGAGCATTCTCCTTACAAAACTTGCAATTATAAATCTTCTCTGTGTCCCTCTGAGATGTATCTTCAACAACCCAGGAATATCTTACTCAAGGATAGCCTCTCTTTGAAATGTAATGATGAAGAAAGTTAGGGTCCCTGTGGCCCAGTCTCTATAAGGTGGGAGCCTAATGCCAGTAAGGTCACCACAGAGGGCCTCAGCCCACTGACCAACACCCGCCTCCCCCTCACTGCCTTTCAGTACTTTTCCTTCCGCACACGTCGGGGCTTCAAAAGCCTCTCGCCTTTTGTTTCACTGGAGTTGAGTTCAGTTTATACTGGAATCCCTTTTCCCTACTGCAGTAACCTGAAGAAAATGTCTTGTCACCTCCAACAAACATTCAGCTCTATTTCTCTTTGACAATAGTGGGAAGGAGAAGAACAATAAAAGCAGTGTTCTCAGCAGCAAGAAACAGAATGAGTCACTTTCCCCTTTAAAATGCTTCAGTAGATCCGCATCACCTCCAGGTTAAAGCCCAAATAATTGAGCAGGGCGCACAAGGTCCTTCCGTTGGATCTTGCCTACCGCTTCAGCCTCATCTTTCACCACTCCCCAGCCAATACCTTCCTGAGTGCTGTACTCAGGAAGTGCCCTTCCTGAAATAGACCATACTTGTTTCTTACCTTCAGAATTTTTCAAAGGCTATTCCCTTTGCCTAGGATAAGAAGAACAATAGGCAGCAGGTATTGAGCATTTGAGGTGTGTTGGCTCCATCCTAAGAAATTTACATTCCTCAGCACCATTAATGCTCTCAATTTTACGAGGTACATAGTACTGTTTTGAACATGAGGCAACTAAGGTTCACTGAGTTTGGGTAATTTGCCTACGATCATTCAGAGAGTGGCAAAGCAGAATTTAGCCCAGGGATTCCAAATCTCCCTCCTGACTCAGCTGTTACTCAAGATCAAATATGCCATACTACCTCCCCTCCCCTCAGGTAATATTTTCCCTGCCTTGTACCCCTATCAAAATCCTAGGCACACCTCAACATTTAGCTCAAGACTCTCTCCATCACTTGAAATAGTCCCTAGTCCGCCTCTCCACTTTTATAGCATTCTTTGTTTGCCCTGATTGTAGCTATTGTCCTAGTCAGAGACGACATTTTTCACTATTTGTGTCTTTCCTACCTTGAAGGTAGAATGTCTGGTTCGTTTTCATCTCAAGCCTAGTACTTGATATGAAACACACACTCAGTCAAAGCCTGTTGTATAAATGCCTGAAAGTGGAGAGAGACAAGTATAAGACAAGTTGTTAGAAAAGTTGTGGTTATAAAGGCATAGGTTAGTATTTGCAGTGAAAGAGAAGTGAGCATTTTGCAGAAAAATCTGTAGACGTGTTGATTTTTGCATGGATTATAGAAGAAAGAATTTTTAAAGTGATGTATTAAACATATATTTTGTTGAGCCCCTTTGGTGCACCTAGCACTGTGGTGAGCCCATGAAAGACACTGAAGCTTCCGGCAGGGTTACGAGGAAAACAGTAAGCCCATTGGCAGAAACAGGGAAGTCCTTCTGGAGCAGTGATTTGGTTGGGGATATGTTTAGAGAAAAGAATTGGATGTTCAAATGGATGATTTCAAAAATCTTTGAGATGAACACATCTGCATTTTTGTTCTGATTTGATTTTCAGTTTATTTCTTCCAATAAAAAGGAAGGTACATATTTATCAATTACAGAAGAAAAGCTCACTTCAGCCATGCGGATTTTCTGTAGGTGGCAACATAGGAGAATGGCTTTGCGTGAGTATTGGTTTGGTGGCTGCGTAATCAAGATCACAGCGCTGTTAGTGTTCCAAGGCTCTCACCATAAAACTTGTATTGTTTGCTATTCTGCATAAATTGCCATGCCAAATTAAAGGAGTTTTAACCAATATAAGTAGGAGGTGGGGAAAAATTAATACAGCCTGTATAATTATATTCAAAGCCAAATTAAGAGGCTGCTGTGCATATCCTATGCAGAACAGTTTAGCAAATCCATCAGCCTAAGCCCCAGGTGAAGAACGGACAAAGACTGCAGTCAGTGGTACACGGGGAGACATCACACTGGCTCTCTGGGCTAAGCACAGTCACGATGTGTAGGGCTCGCCATTCACTGTGGTGAAAATGATCCCACCATGGACAATTTCAAACTACCTCTCTGCATCACAGAACACTGAGCTGGGAAGAGATGTGTCCATTGGGCTTTCAGAAGCCAGTGTACATGGGTTCCAACACACCACAGCGTTTATCTGAAGACTAAAACTTCTCACATCTCACTTAGTGAGCTTCCAAGTTTACGAGCTTCTTCTACAAGATGGCCCTCCAACTGGTGAAAGGAACATATGTACCGTGAGAAGTGGCATTGCTGAGCAGTGAGCCACGTGTCTTTTGAGTTTCCAGAACTTGGGGCCTCTTGGGGGGAAAAATCCAAGCCCAAAAGTCTGGAAAAGCGATTATATTCCTTGAAGGAATGGTGTGTGAATGGTGTGTGAATGAAGGGACATTTGTTGGCACAATAAGAACTAAATAATTCTACTCCTGGGACTATCCCCTCTGGCCCATGACTCTTGTGTGGTTCTAGACACAGGCCAGGTGCACAGCAGATGCACATGTCACTATAGTGAAAGAAAGCAGGTACCTGACAACCCTGTAATTATCTGCTCACACGTTTGCCTCTCCTCCTGGATTCTGAGCACCCAAGAGCCTCACTGCATCTCCAGCGAGTTCGTGACACACGATGGGTTCTGGGATCACGTGTGCGCTGAGTGAGGAAATGAGTGGGCTTTCATAGAAGGCGTTCCTTTTAGGGTACCTGCACTGCAGTGTTACTGAACAGATACACTGTGAGAATAACACAATGGCAGATGGAAAGAATTTTGAAAAACAAAAGAATTGAAAAAATGATGGATATCATTATTATCTCATTGTTACTATTATCATTATATCTCAGAAGAATCTGCTATAAACTGACTAGAGCTGTATGGGCTTTTCCAGTCAAGAATATTGACAATAACCTCTTGTAAATATAGAGTTCTCCTGGCCATGTGGTAAATGCCTTGAAGTACGGCCTTCTAAATTATTGTCAAAACATGATCGATTGCAATTTCAGAAGCTCACGTGTGTAACGTATCTCAGCCTCTGAGAAAATAAAAAAAATTGTGATGCTATTTCTAAGATTCATATTCTGAAAGCAACTGTATTGGAGTGGATTGCTTATTAAATTTTTCTGCTTAGATTATTTTTCAGCTGTTTCTTTTAAGCTTCTACTGAACATAAGAGTTAAGTTCTATTGCATCTGTTTTATCAAAAAAACAGCAGAATGCCTAGTCTGCTGACCACAATTTGCTGGTCTGTCATTATGTGTTACCTTAAAGATTCTCAAAACTGGCTATCAAGCAGGTAAGAACCATCTGGGAAATTTTTTTCACACTATACATTTATTACCCAGATTGTCTAACAGGCTCCCCATGTGATGTACCCCTTCCTCCCTACAGGCCGAAAATCATGTTATGTCCCACAGATATGAAGGGACAGAAACACCAAAAGATTGAGGAGCATTGATCTGAAATAGTTTGAGGTAAGTGCTTATAGAATGGCATCATATGTAAAGTAGAATATTAGAGCTAAAAGGGATCCTCAAGAAGATGTAAAATCTTCTTCTACTTACCAAGGAGACCCCAAGGCCCTGAGAGGTCAGGCCATCATTTCCAGGTCCAGTGCCAGTCACTGGGAAGGCAGGGCAGACCCTCACCCAGCTCCTGTTTTTACATGTTTACGCCCTCTCTCTGTGCTGATCCCTTTGACACAATAGACATGGCAGAGCTAGTTACCAGGGTCTGATAGTCAAAATCCTATTTCATCTGTTGCTTCCATTTTAGTTGGTGCTCAGTCTGTTTACACGTTTGTTAGATTAATAATTACTTTACAATTTGGCATTGAATTTATTGTCTATCTCTAGGCACTCATCTCCTTGACCCAACTTCCTATTTCCACAGCATGTTTGTGCCACATGTTTTATAGACTCTCAACCTTCTCTCATTATTCAGTGTTAGCATATTTAATGTACCAAGAACAGTGTTACTTGTTGAAGATCTGGTAGTACACAAGATGTTGTCCTTATCCTCACAGAATTTACAATCTAGCACAACTGCCAAAAAACCAGATAATTACCATTATGGGAGAACTATAGAGTCCTATGGGAACTCAGAGAAGGGATACTGTATTCATCACCCATGCTGTACAACAAATGATCTCAAAACTTAGTGGCTCAAGCCCTGGCTGGTGTGGCTCAGTGGGATGAGTGCCAGTCTGCAAATCAAAGTGTTGCCAGTTAGATTCCCAGTCAGGGCACATGCCTGGGTTGCGGGCCAGGTCCCCAGAGGCAATCACACATGGATGTTCTCTCCTTTTCTCTCTCCCTCCCTTCTCTCTCTCTCCCCCTCTCTACAAATAAATAAGTAAATCTTAAAAAAAAAAACCTCAGTGGCTCAAAACACCAAACATGTCTCATCTCATAAATTATACCAATCAGGAATTCAGGCATGTCTTAACTGGGTACCTCTGACTCAAGTTCTTGAAGAGGTCACAACCAAGCTGGCAGCTAAGGTTTTGATCTAATCTGATGGTTCAGCTGGGGATGGCATGTCATCTATTTCCAGATTCTCATGTGACCATTTACCAGCCTCAAAAGATTTGTTTCCAAGGTCACTGACATCACTGCTGGCAGGCTAGTCCTCACCATGTGGGCTTCTCTGCAGATGTTTGAGAGCCCACTGGCAATTAATGATCAGAGGGAAAGAGCCAGAGTGAGAAAGGAGGCTGCATACAAAAAGCAGTCTTTTTCTAACTGAATTTTGGAAGTGACATCATAAGTAGAAAATGCACATCCTTTTACTGTATTCCATTGGTTACAAGTGAGTCATAGGTACAGCTCATATCAAAGGAAAATGATTGCACAAGGGCATGAGTGTCAAGAAGTTGGGATCATCGGGGCCAACGCAGAGACTCCCTATCACAGGCACTCTTAATAGGCAGGGATTGGGGTATATGTCAAAGGAATCCCTCACTCTTCCATCTGAGGAATGGCATCTGAATGAACTTGAAGAAGTAAAGGCTGAGCAGAAGTGGCTGAGCTGGGTGTGTGTGTGTGCATTCCTATTCATTCAGGAAGGTGGGGAGTTGTTCTTCATAAAGAGTAGTCTCTGCAAATGAGTGATGGAAGAGAAAGCTCGTTTAATATTCCTGCAGCATGGAAGTATAGTAGGAGGTGGAGAGTGCTCAAGATGAGGCTGTAGGCTATAGCTGAGGGGAGGCAAAGGATGGGTCATGACCACACCTACTTGGTTCCCTTTGTTTCCCTATAATGGTTTCTACTGTTTTATTATTGGATAATGGCAGGTTATTGAAAGATACATCTGTCAAAATGTTTTTGACTGAAAGTAAGACAATCCCCAACTCAAACTGACTTAACCAATGAGGAAATGCATTAGCTTGCACAGGACTAGATTTCCCAGGTTGTCCACTCTGCCCTCCTCAGTATTTAGGATTTATTCCCGTGGTGTCATATCACATATAACAACAACCCACAAAAGAAGAGAAACAGTCTCTTCCTGCATTTCCTACTTGAGCTGGAGAAAACCTTTTCCGAAACTTCTTGCGATTTTCTCCTCCCATTTCTCAGTGGCCAGGATTAGGTCACAGCCTAATTACTGAATGAGTCATTGGTGATGGGAAAGTAATTACCTTGATCGGCTTAAACTAATCAACTGAGATGGCTTCGGCCACAAACTTCCACTACAAACAGCTTCATACTCACACTAGATCAGTGTAGTCCCTTCAAGGATTCTTTTCCCTGGTTTGTGCTTTAGCTTTCATACCCTGGACTTTAATCGAGGGCAGTTCAAGGATCAGCCACATAAAATGTGCTCATGCATTGATGGTAAAAGTGTTTGAAGGCATCATTTTCTTATGTCACTTGAGGTCTTTTGTGGAAAGCCTTGCATAGGAAACTCCTTCCAGAATTAAAGTTGTAAAAAAGAAAACTCTTGAGGATAGTATGTGTCATCTCTCTCAGGACAAGGAATATGGAACTGGCCGTGCTTCTCTTTCCACAATGGCGGTCAGGAAGCTCCAAGCCAGAGGTGGAAGTAAATCACAGACCTCTATAAACAATTGTAAATTACTGGGAAATTTATTTCCTGCCTGCCATCTCAGATTTCATTTTCTGTTTCTGTATCTCTGTAACTGAGACTTCAGCTGATGCCCCCAAGTCTCTCTGGCTCAGCATTCTCACCCTCCATCACCCATGCTCATTTCCACCACTAGCTGCCACCAAAAACTGGCAATATGCAGCATTTGGGGAAACTTACTACCACAATGGCTAGAGGATGGTGGAGTGAGGGAAAGCCCAAGCCAGAAATTCCTACATCACTTAGGAATTTAAAAACCCTACGTCATCAACTCTTGTTCCCCCCTCACATTCCACATATCTCTTCGGGAGCAGTACAAATTTCTCCCCTTGGTCTGTGCAAGGCAGTTCAGGGATCACCTTCGGTTATTTAAGTATGTCTTTGGAATTCCTCCTTTCACTCTGGGAAGCTCATCCATATACTCTGAATACAGTTCTCCCCCATGAGAAAGCCTGGCAGATAACATGTCTCCATTCTACTAAACATATACATTTTATTAACCTATTGTATATGTCCTTCTTTTAAAGCCACACCAATTTTTTTTGGAAAAGGCAAATTGTAAATAAGTTTAGTAAATCTTTATTAAAAATATTTTAAAGGATGTTATTGACTACAAAAATAAAATGCTCAAAATTATAAAATGTGTGTAGCTAATTAAAACAGCGGATCATCTGGTGAGTGGGCGTCACTTTCCTACCCTTCTCCTAAGACTGACATCCACGATGGGAAGTCAGCTGAATAAAATACTAGACATTTCAGAATCCAAAACCCACCTCTCACGTATTGTATCTAGAGATCATAATTGTAATAAACATTTTGATGCAATAAGTGTATTGTAATCTATTTGAAACAATTACATCCTTTACTCTGCTACTATCCATCCCCATAGCCAAGAAAGCATCCTTGACATGATTTTGAATAAGTATGTCATCCCACCATGGTACAAAGAGAGGTTTTTAAAGATACTGAAAAGGATATCTAACCCAAAACAATATTCTTGAATTATTCATTTTGCCACAATGCAGCTGGAATCCGATCCCCACAGGTCTCCTTTCCACTGTGCTCCCACCCCCCGCATCGTTCCTTTGAAGAGCTCAACTCCAGTCCTCGCTATTCACAGACCTTTACTGGAGCCCAGCATGCGTATGCAAAGCCATCAATAATTTATTTTTTTCCACTTTGGCCAGTGCTGATGTTACTGGATCAGCACAAAAATGATCCAGGTGAATAATACTAACAATAAGAGTGCTACCTTAGATGTCCCGGACACATTTCCTCCCTGGAGCTCTAATGGCTCTCCAGTCTTTTGGTTCAGTTGTCCTTTCAAAAGAAGCAGATACTGTCTTATTGTTACTAAGGCAAATAGAAAGTATAAAGCTTTAAGCCACAGTCATCAGAAGAGAAGACAGGACTAAATAAGAA
Organism: Trachops cirrhosus; assembly: GCA_028533065.1. Lineage (NCBI taxonomy): Eukaryota > Metazoa > Chordata > Mammalia > Chiroptera > Phyllostomidae > Trachops > Trachops cirrhosus. The sequence goes on from CM052539.1 coordinate 157,376,330, forward strand.
AATGCATAGGATCTAACTTAAACATTGTCATACTTTGGAGACAGAAATTGTTTTCTCTCTTGAAAATCCTCAGTGGCAGTGTTAAAAAAAAATCAACAAATACAGTAAGGTAAACTAACATGGGCATGCAATTTACAGTTTACCGGTATTCCTTATATACTACCATTTCTACCCCTAACACTACCCAGGCAAGGACACTTTTATCTCCATTTTCCAGATGAAAAATGAGGCTCAGAATGGTGAACTTGCCCGAGATTGTGGAACTAGGAAGTGATGAAGACAAGGCTCAAATCAAGATCACCTGACTCTAAGTCAAGTTATTTTGTTGTTGACTTCTGACTAGCCATTGATAAGAGGGAATTTTATCCACATTTCAGATCAGACAGGAACTCACAGGACTTCATATTATTGTAAAGAATAAGAAGAAGATGGAAAATAATTCCTTCAAACCATTAAGGCTTTAGGTTCAACTGGAAACTTGAAAACAACTACCACAACAAGGTCTGGTTTTATTGAAATTTTATTTATGTGTGTGTGTGTGTGTGTGTGTGTGTATTAGTGGACCCTGAAGATATCTGAGTTAATCTAACTCCTAAAAAAAAGTGAGGCTGTTTCCAAGGCTGGAAAAAAATGTAAATCAGGTATGAGCATGATTTAACTAGAGAACAATTTAAACAGAAACTCACTGCCAAAACGCTAAATATTAATTATGTTAGGAATAAGCAGGTTCAGCTTGCTTTGCTGTTTCAGAGGGTCTCAGGGAAGGCAAGTTTTAACTTTAGGACCATTAAAGTCATAAAGAAAAGGAGTAAATATAAGCCATCCAGCTGATGGACCTCTCAGAATGGACTTATAATTAGAGCTTTGTTAGGACCTGGGGCTGGCCACCAGACATGGAGTGAGAAAGGACAGGCTATGCCTCTACTCGAGCACCAACAACCATGATGCTGACAACCAGAGCCAGGCCTGTCCCAGACCCATAATGCTCTTTACCTCCACTCATCCTCACAATGACCCTGGAGGAATGACCCCATTTTGGAGCTGAATAAACAGGTTCAGAGAGGCTAATTCTTCCCAAGTCCCAAGCCAGTAAGCAGCTGAGTTGGGCAATTTCAATATAGGGCTGGGCCTCTTGTTCACCACACTGCTCTGAGTAGGTGAGGCAGGTTGGCTTCCCTATGCAATGTAACCCATCAACCAGAAAGTGCAGGGAGGAGGTGAGAAGGCAAGGAGGAAGAGAGAGGATCCACGAAGCCTGTCTCTACTCCCTGATTCCCTACACCTCCGTCAAAAACCGATGCCCTCCTCCTTCCTCCTTCCCTCTCCTGGAGCCCTGGAGGGTGAGAATTAGAGGAGTAAAATGACATGTGCCACGTCCTTGTCCTGGCCGGGACTAAGAGTCAAAATTCACAAGTGGCCTAGCCAGGGAAACTGACTTGATCCAGTGTCACAGCACGATGGCTTTCCAGGGGGCCACCTTGGCAGTCATGACGAAAACCCCTGATATTTTGGCCTTGCAGGCCTCCAGGCGCATGTGGAATGCATTATGTTTCTAATCATAACACTGCCAAAGCCGTCTTCAAATAAGGAGCTTGTGAGAGAAAAACTACCCAAATTAGGAAACCAACGTGGGCACAACAGAATCGGCTCAGTCTCTCCCACACACTGCCAACATTTTTCTCCTCTTGCCCGATGCTGTCATTTAAGCAGCCCCTTAAAACTGACAGAATTTTTTACAAGGCAATCTTTGTTTTGAGAGAACTTATACCAGGTTTATTTATAATTGTCCTATTTCCAAACATCAACTTCGTTATTTTTACTGTGGCTTTTTGTTACTGGGAAATATCCACCACAACAATGACCTCTGCCCACCCCCCACCCGCCTTCCCCCAAGACTCTGGTCCTCTTGGACTTTAGTTTCTAGAAAGATCACCAGGCTCCTAAATCTCAGGATCTGACTAGCTGATGACCAGAGTCACCACCACTTCTGCTGGTTCTAAAGCTCACTCTTTGCTGGTACCTCCAACTGTAGTCCCAGTCTTTGAATTTGGGGTGTAGATGATCTGAATGCTACTGTCACCAGGAGGGGTGCCTCGTACACCTCTAGTTTAAATCCTAGGCTAGAGGCCTGCCTCCGTATCTTGCTTTGTGCCTCAAACCCCAAGCCTCATCCAAGTCCCTAATTTATCTCCCAAGGCTAGGACATCTCCTTAATGAAAAGACATCCAAGTCAGTGGTAATAAACACTTTTATTATCTCCTTTATTTCCCACAAAAATCCAGTGGGATACGTATTATAATTTTAACTTTGCAACTGAGGCACAGAGAGATTATATAACTTGCTTAAGATCTCAAAGCTATTAAATAGCCAGAATTGGAACTGCAACTATTAGTGCTGAATCTCTCTCTCTCTCTTTCTCTCATTTCTGTCTCCATAGATACAATTGTTATAGATTATGTACAACAGATATTATATTATATATGCTATTTTTCCCTGAATCACTTGGAAGAAAGTTGAATACATCACAACCCTTTACCCTTAAATAATTCAATGTGTATTTCCTAGCGAGAGGAATATTCATTTATATAACCACAACAGAGTTATCTAATTCAGAAAATTTAATGTTAATATACAATTTTAATATAATCTGCACCTACAATGCGATTTTTCCAATTGACCCCAAAATGTCTTCTATTGCATTTTTTTTCTACTACTAGATTCAGTCCAGGATTGGGTATTGCATTCAGTTGTCATGTTTCCTTAGTGTCCTTCACTCCAGAACATCTCCACAGCCTTTCTCTTTTTTTACATGACATTGACATTTTCAAGACTATGGTTCATTCCTCCTTTTTTCTCTGATTTGATATTTGTCTGTGAATTTCTTATAATTACTTTTAGGTTATGCATTTCCAGCCAGAATATCCAAAAGTAATATTGCGTTCTCATAGTATCACATTCTGGAGTACACAATGTTTATTTGCCCTTCATTGGTGATTCCACTTTCCTTACCTAATCAAGGTGTTGTTTGATTTCTACATTGTACAGTTACAATCACCCTTCTTTGAACTAAGAAGCAATCTGGGGAGAGTCAGTTTAAGAATATGAAAATATCCTGCTCCTCTTCAAAATTTCTCCCCTGGATTTAGTATCCTCCGGTGATTTTTGCCTGAATCATTAACTAAGATGTTTATGAAATGATTTTATAACTCTTATGGTTCCCTGAACATTTACCAATCAGTTCTTGGTATTCTGTAATAAAAGCCCTCTCTTTTCCTCCATTTATATACTTACTTATTTATCTATTTATTATCAGTATAGTACTATGGGTTTCTATTTTTTCAGTGGTTTATATTTACACTTACCTTATTTATTTTGGCATTCAAATTGTTCCAGCTTTGAGGAGTGGGAGCCACTTCAAGCTTTCTCTCATCCTTATGACATACCCTTACATTTTTAAACCAACATTTTCTTATTTTCTGACATAAACCAGATGTTCCAGTGTTCTGGAAAGTTCTACAACTTTCTCTTCCCCAGCCTAGATTCATCCACTTCTCTGAGGAGTCCTTGTTCTTTCAGTAGAAAATGATATTGGGACCAAGAGCTGAACACTGAGTATGCTCATTGTTATTGCGGTGCTTTTTGCTTCTACCTCCTTTTAGCAGACAGACCAGGAAATATATGCATGTACATACACAAATGCCCACACACACTTACATGTATGCAAACACATATATGTGCACACATATATGACCACATGTGCATGCATATACACATATCAATATTTTAGAAATCATGAGTTCACACTGATATCTCTAATTTGGAGCACACCTCTTAATCACTACACAGCATTTGTCCTGTACTTTCACATGGCTAAAAAAAAAAAAGATTAAAAAAAAGAAATGCAAGACATAATCCAAAGTGACTTAGTGATATTGCCTCTGTTTTATCTGCGATAGCTTTACACCTCCTGCTTAAAATTTCATCTCCTATTCCAGGGTCAACATCGTATGTCCTTGAAAATTCAATTTTGCCTTTGATCTATATCTGAGCTCCTTTTCCTTGAAAAGACTGTACTGGGGGCTTATGAGGAATAGAGCCTTGAGTTTCTCCAAGAATTTAGAATTTATGGCTACCAACTCTTTTAAATACTTTCGGGTCATGCACATCAAATACATCAAATACTAAGACAGCAGCTCGTCTGTCCATCATAGGCAATTCCTCTCCTCAAAGGTTGACAAAGGAAGTTAAAGACTTGTAGGCAAAGCTTCTTCTGGATGGGGATACAAGAATGGCGGTGAGAAAGAAGGACGAGGTCCACCACATCTCTAGATGTTGCATTTGGGGAAGATGCAGTCCCTAGAGGAGGATGCAAGGTAGCTCAATGACCTTGCTCCCTGGTGCTGCAGATCTCCCTGGGGGTGGGGGATAGTTCTCCAACATTAAGGCAGCCCCTAGCCCATCCTTGCAAGCCCACTCAGGGACTAGAATTGAGATGACCTGATTCCCATGGACTCTGCTTAGTACAGCACAGTTTTTCAGAGGAGTCCTTCCTACTAGTAGTCATTAGCTTTGGCTTTCCTTTATGGCAGTTGTGTTGAGGTAGCAGTATATGCTGGCCTTGGAACCAGACAGAACTGAGTTCTAGTCCTAGGTCCACTGTTATTAGTAAGTGTACGTTCTTGGATTGTAATAACCTCTCCAAATCTTAAGTTCTTTACTTACAAAATGGAAAGGCTGCAAGACTGTTACGTGAATTTGAGGCAAGAATCATAAAGCTGTGGCACATAGTTATGTCTTATATCAGTGCAGACTTTCTTAAGAACAATACAGGGGATTATAATAACTATGTATACAAAGTCCTTGCACATGTCCTAAGCATAATAGTCAGAAGTGTCTTTCAGAAAAGCCTGGAGCCTGATACCATGGGACAACTTAGTGGGACCAAATCCATCAGCATTCTTTTTAGGTTATCTCCCAGTGTGGACTGGCTAACGGTTAACAAGACTGTTTCCCGTATGTATCAGCTAGAATTTTACAGTGATATAATGGTTTGGAGTCATGTCCTTTGTTATTGAATTTTTTTCTACTTTCATAACTGAAAATGTACCAGCTCTTAGGCCATTATTATCCTGAGAACACCTGCAATATTGTATTTTCTTTGGAACTTAAATGGCCAGATATTATATGGCCAAGGGCGAAAACTCAATTCAAAAAGTCCCTTGTGAGGTCCTCTCTGACTGGGCTGCTATCCTGACAGGCAGCATGCTTGCTCAGTCTGCATTTCTCTGCCTTCCCTGCCCAGGATTGCATGTCCACAGACCCCCCAGCATGGCTGGTTCCCACCACTGCCTGAGGATATCGGGCAGGCAAAATGTGACTTTTGTTCTTTTTCTACCCAGTAACTCAAAGACTAGGGCTGTGCTGGGGATGGATGTTGCTGCGACAGATTCACATGGGCACACGTCTCCTATCGCTGCCACACAGGAAGAGGGTGTCTCAAGCCAGCAGTCTCCGAACCTCTCTGCTTTCCCAGCACGGTTGCTCCAACCCAGATGCCTTCACAAACTACACAGGACAGGTAATCTGTCACCCAGGTGCAAGGGGATGGGAGTGGAAGGGTCTACATGAACAACAGAAAGCATGGCCCACCTTAAGGCCTTGACACTGGGTTATTTTTTTTAAAGAGCATAATGGCCAAAATAAATGAATCAGCTTGTTGTGAGCCCCATCCTTACCTGAAGCCAATGCTTGCTCTTTGCAGACCTTAACATGAAGAAGATGATGTGCCAGTGAAGCAAGCATGGGATTTGATTCTTGGCCCTCCCACCAACAGGCTCTGAGAATGTTAAAAATCACTTGAATTCTCTAGGCCCAGTTTCCTCTTCAGTAAGATAAGGACATGAAGTCTCAGGTGAACATGAAGGTCCTCCACCACTTCCTGAGGCTCAGATTCCAGAATTGTCCCAACCTACCTCTCCAGTCTCTGATCCTGCCTAGAGGCGGACCTAGGTTCGGGGGGGTACTTGAAGGTTATACAACTTAGGGAATCTTCTTTAAGAAAACTAATGCAAAATCATAAATATACAAGTAGATCAACAGTGAATATTTACTAAAAATGAAGAAAAAAGAACAAAACATCAAATTTTAAAAGCCAACAAATATCAGAAATATTATAAAACCCAGGAAAAATAACAAGATCTGTGTTAATTATGTGTTTGGCAACTATATAAACGCTTGTATACTACATTTTTGGTGGCATAATCTTTGATTGTCTTTTCTTATGACAAAATTCTGTAATAGCCTTTCTACAGAGAGACAAAGATAATTCCATTTTTTCTGCAACATAGTTATCAAAATGTATTTACTATGATAATTTAGAACACTACAACTTCACAACTCATCATTGGCATTGTCATATATATTTTTAGTATTTTTGTCAGACTCAGAAAATCCTCTCTCATGTGTCTTTTATATGTCAGCTGTATGATTTCAAGCATTCATGTTTCCTTGAGCAGAAACTAATCTGAAATATTCTTTGTATTGGTGTAACATTGCCCAGGGGCTTGGAAGGCCTCTGCTCCAATAACTTCTTACCGGCTACCCTGCAGTCCACCCTCATACAATGGAACTTCTCAGGGGTCCCTGAAACAAGGTAACCTTCACAGTTCTGTGGCTTTGCAAATGCTGATCCCTCATTTTGAAGTGTCCCCACCCCTACTACCTTTCTTCAAGCTGTAAGCAGATTCAGCGACCAGTGCTCTGCATCGTGCTTGTCTTTGGCTCACACTACTGGAAGGGAATCCTTCCTGTGCTGTTAGAGTTCTCTGTTCATTTGTCTGCCTTCCCCACTAGACTCAGATTCCCTCGAGGGAAGGCAATGGGTCTTCCATCTGCCCAGCATAAGGCCTTGCTCAAAAAAGATGCTCATAAGTGTGTCACAAATAGAAATTGCTCTACATCACGAATTGCAGGAATGCCACAGTTCTTTACCTTTCTAAAACAAAACTTAGTCTTCTCTGAATTCATATTTTTAGTTGGTAATAAAAACAGCCTATTTGGGGCATGTTCCTCCCTGGAGCTCAGGCAGCCCATGAAAAGGGGGGACTCGTCCTAGAGCATGAGTCAGCAATGGTCACCCTGGACAGTTTCCCCTTCTGCTGCTCTAGGAGGTGACAGAACTGTAGTCCTCTCCACTCACGTTTGGCTGGCCCTCAGGAACCCCTTCCCCCTGCCTTCAAGGTGGCAGCATTTGGTGGCAAACACCTATGTGACCAAGGTGGCCATCTTCCTTCTGAGGTGCTATCACCTCAGGAAGACACTGACGGGAGCCAGGGACAGGTCTGTGCCAACTGCAGAATATTTCAGACTCATTTCCTTTAAGGGCCTAGAATCTTCCCAAAAGGGTTGAGTAAAGAAGTCATCAAATTTGTGCATCCCCAACAGTCTCAGAGGAAAAAGGAAAGAAAGAAGAAAATATAAAGAGGAGAAGGGAGGGGAGGGGAAAGAAAGTAAAGAAGTTCCTGGGCAAAGAAGCCCAAAAATCCAAGAACACTGAAGCCTGGTTACCTTTCATTGTGGGTGAAGAATACAATACTTCTTCATCCATTTTCTAATGAGTCTGCTCAAGCAAGAGACTAATAATAATAATAAAACAAGGCACAGGTTAATTTCTACATTAATTTATTAATATATTAGCCTGCCACAAACATTTATTGAATGAACCGATCAGCAAATGAGTTCTCATGGTTAGTTCATGATCATAAATCTTTTTCAAAAACTACTTAAGTATCATTCAGGGGAAAATAAACAGAGTCCATCTTCTCACACTGACATAATTACCAGGTGAGAACAAGGATTAGCAGCCTTTCCCTCACTGCCCTGGGAACATAGACGAGACTTGTTCACGTCAGCTGCAATGACGGACTTTCCTTCAGAAAAGGGCTTTATGTTTATTCGGCGTTTTACAGAAAGTGCGTAAGGCAGGTGAGGTCTTGCATTTGGCTTGCACTGGCAAATTTCACAGCTGTATTATTACACAAGAAAAAAATAAACACACGCCTTCACATCATCTGGTCATTGACTTATGTAGCAGAATAAAATGGCCCACCACGCTTTTTTCTAGTTAGCAGGATTTATTTCAATTCCTTTTCCTCCCCACCATCCTCCTTTTTATAACCAGTGGCAAATTACGAGCATTGATAAACCATTAGAAAATAAAATGAGACAATTTTATTGACACCTAAATGAAGTAATGCCTAGGTTGTGTTGGTTTTCAGCAATTGAGCTTTTTGTATTCATTAAAACTCTGCAGGCAGCATGTGTGTAATTTTTGATATACGCAGTGTGAACTGAAATCTTTATCTATGTTAACTGAGACACCGATTTGCACCCCTGTTGCACCCTAATAGACTGATTTATTGTGGTTTCCCAAAGCCTATTAATGAAGGAGCTTGGAGCTTTTTAGTGACCTGAATCAACTTCATTTCTGGGTGCAGCAGAACTGGTCAAGCCCATGCCCCCCGTTTCCTCTGCTGTCAGTGTGGATGGATGTGAGAGCTCCCGCGCGCGGGCTGTGCCGCGGCCGGCACCTGACAGACTGCCATGTGAGCTGGGGACGACTGGGACGTCTGTGCAATTTCAGCGAATGGAATGACAAAGACATGTCACAGGACTTCCCTACTGTCTTCAAGGGAAAGAAACACCTACAAAAAATTCTTACAAAATAAATACAAATAAAGAACAAAAATCAAACCCACAAAGCACCAATCTAAAGGGGCAATGGTCACTCTGTCATTATTAGCACATTCTTGACACCCCTACCCCTGTGATGGCTCCTAATTTTCTTACTGCCTGATTTGAATTTAAGCTTCCTCTGGTTTTAGTTTTATTCAGTGACATTCCTGTAGCATACAGCCTGAGCTCCTTACATTATCAATGGTTGACTTCCTCACAAGAGGAAAAAATTCATTAAATAATTACTTTGTTTAACCAGTGTTTATTACCATTGGGGTAATGGACCTTTGAGAATCTGATGAAGGCTACAACCCCTCTCTCTCCAAAAGGATACTTGGCTGCTCATGAACATTACGTTTTCAATACAATTTCAGGCTCCCCTAAATCCCTCAGGTTGGTGGCAGACCTCAGGGTAAGATCCCCTCTGGTCCACACAGTGCCAAGAAACAAGGATTGTTTAATTACTAGAGTTGAAGGGAGGGTATAGGCAGGGATATGCGAAGAGTGGGGGAGAAGAAACTGATCCCGTTGGATGAGATGATCCTTTGCTTACTGTTCCTAGATATCCTAGCTCAGCCAGTCAAGCAAGCCTTCCAAGAATTAATGTGATATACTAATCACTGTTCACAGCCCAGAATATATTAAAGAGATAATGAGCAAATTTTTTAAAAGCCACATAAAAGTGTCCTCCTTTCTCTTCCAATTTTGTTAGTTGATTTATTCCTTTGGTTGACTGAGTTACAGAGTTCTCTTTAGTGTAGCTACCTCTTTATGGAGGGAGTTCAGAATACTCAGGAGCAGGCCTTCCTATCCTGAAGCCAACTGATCCCAGAATTAAATTATCCCACAATTTTGCTGTCTTGGAATAGAATCCCAGGGACCTCTGAACACTCAGCTGAGTCTGTGGGCTCACAAGAGGAATTGGCTGCTGCCCTTCCTGCAGGAGGAAGAGGGTGCTGCTGGATTTGGGAAATGTTGGCTATGCACGTTGCTCTTGTTATTTTCAAGGCGTTTCTCAGCAAGTCCACCAGCTGATCAGATCTATGCATTCCTGGGCGAACACGGATGTTAGCATTTCCACATCACATACCAAGTTAGGTTTATTTTACCTATAGTTTCAGTCCCCAGAAACCTAAAAGACCGCATCTCACCCAACACAGCCCTCTTATGATGTCTGTCGTGTTTCATTTCGTATGAAGGAAATCTAGTGTAGAGCCAAATATTGCCATTAGGATTACGAAACAGAGTCTATCATTGAATCCTGACACTGGCAGAATTCTAACAAGAAATACACTGACCACAAATTTAGGAGAACATGTAATTTAGGACTCAACAAAAAAAGAAACTGGTGATTCTGTCTCAGATGTGGCACAGTTTGAAGTAAGACATGCCAAAATATCATACATCGCATGGTTCATGGACATGGTCATTCTTGTGTGGCTGTCAAAAATATAATAAAGGTGAAGTAGACTAGAAATAAAAAATTAATTAATTAATTAACACATTCTTGAGGAGGCCTTGAATATTACTTTCATAACAAGAGAACTTTTTCGTAGTCAGGTAAATAAAGTTATAAATTTTAGCTTTGCCATTAATTGACTGCATAACCTCAGGCCAGCTGCCTAATTACTTTGGTCTTTGATTTCCTTACCTTTACAAGGGTAATGATAATTACCATATTTTTAGGACTATAAGATGCACTGGACCATAAGATGCACCTAGGTTTTAGAGGAGGAAAATAAGAAAAAAAATTTTGAAGCAAAAAATGTGGTAAAATATTTAATAACCTGTGACCCCACTCTACCACCACCCCCCACAGCAAGCCAAGTAAGCTACATTTGTCAGACTGTAAGACGCACCCTCATTTTCCTCCCAAATTTGGGGGGAGTGCGTCTTATAGTGTGAAAAATGTGGTATAGGTTGAAGGTAGTAGGAAGGAGTAAGCAGGATTATGTCTGTATGGCACTTAGGGCAGTGTCCAGGAGCACCACATGTTCAATAAACAGAAGTTGCCTTCTTACGATCACTAAGGACCAATGAAGAGCTGAATAGAAGGAAAAGGAAACCACAGAGACTGACAGGACATTGGTGGGCTGTCCAGTCTTCAAAACCAAATCAAGGAGTAGCAAAAACAAAAACAAAAACAGAGACTTGTCCTCCAAGGCTATCTCCTTTGAGGTCCTGTGGAGAGGAGCAAATGCGGCTTCTAAGAAGAGATGAGAGTGAGTAGAGTATCTCCCCTGCCAGGTAAGTTTCTAAAAAAACAAAATAAACAGACAAAACCAAGACAAATTCATAGCTACAGAGAACAGACTGATGGTGGCCAGATGGGAGGTAGGTTGGGGACTTGGTGGAAAAGGTGAAGGGATTAAGAAATACAAATTGATAGTTACAGAACAGTCATGGGGATGTAAAGTCCCGGGTATGAAAGCATAGGGAATATAGTCAATAATATTGTAATAACTCTGTATGGTGTCAGGTGAGTACTTGAAATATTGAGCAAAACACTTTGTAAAGTATATGATTATCTAACCACTGCAAGGTACACCTGAAACTAATATAATATTAACTGTCAATTATGATTGACAAAACAATTTTAATTAAAGAGGGAGATGAGGGTGGTGGCAGGGAATGAGGCATTTCAAATTTATGACAGAAAAGGCAAAACAGTTGAAGGAATCATAAAAGTTAAAATAAAACCGAAGTCCTACTGGTTTCACAATAATAAAATGTAGATAAGTCACTTTAGAAGGAGAGACAAGCACTATTCAAGCCAACAAAGCCATCAGTGTGTGCGCTCAGGACAAACACGGCGGGAAACGCTCTCAGTAAATGAAAATAGATCCAATTCACAACAAAAGAAACACTGTGGGCCCAAAGCCAGAAACTATTCTTGGATTGAATTTTTTATGACACTAAATTTAACCAACGGGAATTCTTTTTAAAAATAGCATTCTAATCAACCTTTTCAAATGAAGAGTTTGCAGTTAATGGGAAATGTGCGTTTTATCACAGGGACAGAACTCCTGGTCCGGGTCACTCTTACAGGAGCAAGACCCACATCTCGGCAGATACTTTTCAGGCATGAGCGATGAGGGCATGCCCTTGCTCCTTTTCTCAACAAGTTATGCCCCACGATGAGTCTTCTCCAAAGGGAGATCACCAATCTTGCCTACAAGGATAAAATACATCAAGAGAAAAAGCACATTTGTAAAATAAATGACTGGTATAATTAACATATTGTTAAGGAAGGACTTAGTTATCAAAAGCTAAAAGAGTCAGCAGTAAGTTTTAGCAATGAAATAATGTGCCGGGGCAGCTTCTCAAATTCTTGCTTACTTTTGGAAATTATGATGGGCTAATCAAAGAGCACCCTGATCCTATAATAGTCAGAGAATAAAGGGACTAGTGTAGGACAAAGGAACCCAAATGATTCATTTCTAAGACAACATCTAATTCTGTTGCTAAAAGCATCAGCAGGTTAATTAAGAAATCTGTTAGTGATGAGGCTGGCACATTTTCATTTCCAGAAAATACTGCTCGTTAACACATGAGCATAACTAATAGTTGTTGAATAGTGACATGCTTTTGAAGAAAGGAGGATTAAGAGATGCCTTCTTAGCTCCTGGAGAACAAGTCTCCCCTTGCTCACCCTACCCACTGTATTGTTATACTAACAAGAAAGTAGCCCTCCACCACTGTGTCTATTGTCTACATAGGAAGAGACCAGATAGAGAACTCAGATTCCCACACTTCATAGATTTTAACCTATTCTATCTCTTTTCCTTCAGGGAGCTAAAAAAATAAAAGTTATTGACTATAAGACATTCATAAACTGTATGCTGTGTCATTGCAGAAGCTTTTGATTGTAAGAAACAGAAAGCCCCAACTTAACAAAGAATTTATTACTGATTTTGTCAAAGGCAAAACACCGATTGTAACACACACCTTTGTTTTATAAGCCACTGAGAAAGAAAAAAACCTACCAATTAGCATTAACACAATGCTCTCTAATGATTAAAACTTTTATTTTCTACTTGTTGAAAGAGAATTGTAAAACTCATTTAGTTATTTTAACACATATCAAATATACTATATGCTCTATAGCAGAAATATATGTATATATATAATCATAAATTAAATATATTGTTTCACATTCTTAAATCATTTTCACAGTGAGTTTAAATGTTCTGATATTTTTTTAAGTTTAGAGCCATCAATCCTACACCTTTTCTACCCAATATTATCCTTTGTGATATCAAAGCGTTGGTGATGCAGCGTGTCTGAAAAGATGGCTCCACTATGGCCCCTTGAATTTTCTTCTGAGCATTGACACTTCCATGAAAGTTTTGATGACAGTGCTTTCTTTGTCTTTCTAGTAGGTGTCCATGCAAGGTGTTCAGACAGAAAACAAAATCCCTAACTCGAATGTCCTTCAGTAGTTTGTTGACTGAACAGTTGAGAGGCTGCAGTTGTCAGTCCTGTCACTGGGACTAACAATCAAATTGACACATGAATAGGCAATGCTGACAATGTCAGGACCACCCCCATCCACCAGTGATTGTAAGATATCATCATGACAAAATACACTCTCATTTCAAAGATGTTGAACAATGAAAAGAAAGTGCAACTTAGAATCAACAAAACATTATCTTACTCAATAAGAACTTTGAAGCTGTGATAGTTCTAGGGCAGATTAATTTGGTGGCTCAGTGATGTCCTCAGGGACCCAGACTCTTCACCTTTCCACTCAAACTTCTTCAGTATCGTATTCAGTATCTTGTGCTCAGTTGGCTGCCTCGATGAGCCTAGACAGTGTTAGAGTTTCAGGAGTCATAGGCAAACATGATGTCCAAAGGAGGAAGAAGGTACGTTGCTACTAAGTGCCTTTTTATCACTTCCTGGTTCCAACCCTTTTTCACTTGGACTTGCACTTGCTTCTAATTTGTCTGGACCAAGAGTTGTGAACTTTGGCCCTCATTTTCTTTAACTGTTCCTTCAGTCTAATTTCTGTTATAGTATCTCAGGTTAGGCATCTGTCGATTCCCTCCAGATCTTAGTTTGACTTCACTCACAGTGCATAACCTCCACCACATTTGACGAACACCTGACAAACTTCATAAGCCAAAAAGAGCAGCTACGGGCTGATAGCCTAACAGCTGGCGTTCTTGGAAGTGCGATTGGCAGATGGAGAAATACCCTTTCTCCAGCCCTATTTCCTTCCCTCTTTCCTCCTTCCTGCCCACCCGAACTCCACGTCTTCCTTGTCTTCTTCATCTCCTTCTTCAAAAGAATGTTCACATTTCAAATCCTTAAAAGTATACAGGAAATGTAGGCTTATTCTAAAAAATAAATGACAGAAGAATGAAAACCAAAATTGCCCATGTTTTCACTACCACAAAAACATCACAGTCAACATTTTGGTATACTCCCTCCCAGGTTTTATTTTTATTTTTCCTATTTCCAGTTTTGTTTATTGGTTGATTTTTTTTAAGTTATGGTGGATTTGCTTACTTTTGCAAGGTTAAAATCATCAAGTAGTTTTCTTATCTACCTGTGGAAATTATCTGTAAAAATTATACCATTAATAATTATATAGTATTCATTTAAAGCAAAAATAGATATTCTTCCCTCCCAGACTATAATAAAATGTAGAAATATTTTTAGTCATTTTTTTTTACTTTCCCATTTTTTTTTAAGAGTGCAAGGGTGTCAAATTCATTTTCATGGGGGGGCACATCAGCCTCGCGGTTGCCTTCAAATGGCCGAATATAATTTTAGGACTGTATAAATGTAACTACTCCTTAACAGTTAAGCAAGAAATCAGCACTGTGACTGGGTAGAAACAAGGTGCCGGGTCGGATAAAACAAGGTGGAAGAATGGATTTGGCCCATGGACCTTGTGTTTGCCACCTGTGGAGTAGGCACTGAATAGAAGTTTACTGAGTAGATATTTCAAACTATAAAAAAACAGATAAAATTAAGTAAATTCTTTCCTAACTAATTTGAAATACTTTGTAGTATTGCTTCACCTAAACTAGATCTCTTATCTGCTCAGGTTTGAGTAGAAGTCTCTATTTCAACCTTACAGTCTTGGCTCTTCTGCAAATTTGAAAGTCGTCTGGGGGCACTGCCACAGCTCTGGGGTGTCAGCCCCTTGACAAGTGTGGCAGCAGAACCTGGCACGCAGTAGGTGCTTAAACATGTTCGCCTTGCAGCTGTCTGTGTTACAGACCATTCCGTTCCTGAGTGAGAATATCTTGATTTTGAAGTGTCTTTGGGAACTGTGCTCTTCTTCCTTAATTACTCAGACTCTCCTGACTCCCAGTGTGGAAAAGAAAGTGACTTCCGAATCCACGTTTCCAATGAATGAAAAGACATTTAAAAGTTGCAGCACTTTCCAACAATAGCATAAACCCCCAAAGAAGAAGGGAAGAAAGTTGATCTTCCCAAACAAACAAACGAAAACATCCTCACAAAACACACACACACTCTCCTTATAGGAGGAATGGCCCTTTCCTGTGTTGGCTTTCCTTTCTCATGTTGAAATAGCCAGTGAACATAAATTGCTTCAAACAATACTTGGCATTGTAAAACCAAGTTTTCTAGAACACTCTTAAAGAATTTTATCCAGACTTCCGGCCAAGATGGAGGCATAGGTAGACACACTGTGCCTCCTCGCACAACCAAGATAGGGACAACAACAATATAGAAACAAAATAACAACCAGAACTGACAGAAAATTCAAGTGTATGGAAGTCGGACACCCAAGGATTTAAAAATAGACGCATTCATCCAGACCGGTAGGAGGGGCGGAGTTGGGCCAGGTGAGGGACACAGAGCAGAAAGCTGAGCAACTGGGGCGCCACGCAAGTCCGCGGCATGCAAGTCAGCAGCAGGCAGACCCTGGGTGCACAAGCAGCAATGACTGGTGGGCCCCAGCCAGGGTGTGGCGACAGGCAGACCCAGCAAGGTGGCCATTGTGAAGCAAGGCACTTCGCGCAACTCAGGGTCCCAGCACCAGGAAATAGAGCTTTGGGTCACTGACTGAAAAGGAAGGTCCCTCAGGGTGCACAGGCCCACCCACACAGGAATTGGTGCCAGAGAGGCCCAGCTAGCTTGTGGAAAGCGGCGGAAGGGTCTGGGGTCCTGTGGAGAGCAGAGCAAGCGTGATTGTTCCCTCTCGGACCCCGCCCCCACATACAGCCTCACAACCCAGCGACTGGGGTGCCCCGCCCTGGTGAACACCTAAGGTCCCACCCCTCACTACAGGAGCTTCACAAGACCAAAAACAAAAAAAAAACAAACAAAAAAAAACCCAGCAAAGAGATGGCTCCAACAGAAGAATTGAAAGCACCAGAACCCATCCTTTTAAGTGACCAAAAGATAGCCAACCTATCAGATGCACAGTTCAAAGCACTGGTGATGAGGATACTCACAGAGTTGGTTGATTTTGGTCACAAACTAGATGAAAAAATGAAGGCTACAATAAGTTTAATGAAGAAAAATGCACAGGGAACCAATAGTGATGGAATGAAAGATGGGTCTCAAATCATTGGAATGGACCAGAAGGAAGGGAAAAATATACAACCAGAAAAGAATGAAGAAATAAGAATTCAAAAAAATGAGGAGAGGCTTAGGAACCTCCGGGACATCTTTAAATGTTCTAACATCCGAATTATAGGGGTACCAGAAGGAGAAGAGGAAGAACAAGTGGAAAAGATATTTGAACAAATAATAAAGGAGAACTTCCCCAATCTGCCAAAGGAAATAGAATTCCAGGAAGTCCAGGAAGCTCAGAAAGTCCCAAAGAAGTTGGACCCAAGG
>CM052539.1:157393389-157440841 GCA_028533065.1 Trachops cirrhosus
ATCTAAGAAAAAGAAGATAAAAAACATGTGTAGTAAAATGACAGCAAACTCACAATTATTAACAACCACACCTGAAACAAAAACAAGAAGAAACTAAGCAAACAACTAGAACAGGAACCGAACCACAGAAATGGAGATCACATGGAGGGTTAGCAACAGGGGAGTGGGAGGAGGAGAGAGGGGGGAAAGGTACGAAGAATAAATAGCATGGATGGTAGGTAGAAAATAGACAGGGGGAGGGCAAGAATAGTAGGGGAAATGTAGAAGCTAAAGAACTTATGACACATGGACATGAACTAAAGGGGGGGAATGTGGGTGGGAGAGGGTGTTCAGGGTGGAGGGGAATGAAGGGGGGATCATAGGACAACTGTAATAGCATAATCAATAAAATATATTTAAAAAAAGAAGTTAGGTTAGGTGAATTTAAGCAAAAATGACACAAGTCTGTGCTTTATCACTACCGGTCCTATGAGGACAACAGCTTCATCAAATTTTGTCATTAAAATAAAAATACTTGCAAATTGAAAAAAAAAATTATCCAAATGAAAATTAACTTAATTTTCAAAAGAAATTAAAATCATTATTAGCTCTGCAGTTTTCTTTGTGTTTTCTTGAGCATTCTTCGTTTCAGCACTATACACCTTTTTAGATATCCCCAAAGAGCTCTAAGTTTACCTATAACTAAATTTCTTCACATAGATAAAGGCAATCAGTGATGAAGACATTAGCAGACTGGGACCCCCATTCCCATCCTCAGGGACTGTTTGTTTGCTAGTTTGTTTAGCTACTAGGTACTCCCACCATTAAAATGCACCGGCAGATAAAAACGACTTTGCTACATCTGATAAAGCAGTAGCATGCATTTCTTTAATCTGCTATTCCCAAAGCTAACATTTGAGTGAAGTAGGGTTTTTAATCCAATCTTCAGTGTGCCCAGTAGCCAGCCCAGTGCTTACAATCCTTTCTGAGTCATAAAGGCCAATCGTGGTTTGCAGCTACTGCCACAATTTCAGAGAACCATAGAATTTTAGAGCTGGAAGGGAATTCGGATTATTTGTGACTTGACCTCCTTGACACTTTAAAGCCATTATTTGAAAAACATTGTGTTCTGTAACTTTTCTGTTGCTAAACCTTTATGCTCTTTGACAGAAATGGGCAGCTTGTTAAAGAGTTGTTTGGTGGAGTCCCTTTACACTCATAAAATTGGGTGAATTTTTGAGCCTTTTGATAAACACTGATCAAGAAATTATTTGCTGCAAGTGAGGACAGGTGAAGGGGAGGAAGGAAAGGAAACCAACCTTCCTAGAGGTCCCAACAGGGGCCAGGTGACCGAATTACACCATCTCTTTTGAAATTCGCCTTCAAAGATTGCTATTGTCTCCATTTTACAGATGAAGAAAGAAACTGAAACCCAAAGAGGTTAAAAGTAGCTTGTTCAATGTCTCAGAGTTCATGAGTGACAAAGCTGGGATTTAAAACAGTTAAACTCATGTGCATCAGGCTGCATAGATAATGAATGTCCTATTTATCAGCCCCAACTGCTTTCCCTGAGTTTTATTCAAATGTCTGAATGTAAAGCACCTTGTGAGCCTCCACATGGCTACGTGAGCAAGGTACACATTTCCCCACAGGTGAATCTTCAAAGCAGCATGTGCAAAACTCTCAAGGAAAGGGACTTGTATTACCTTCGGTTTGCCTGCACGATAATTATAACTCGATGTGCCTTGTGCAACGGTTCCTTTATCTCAGGTAGCAACACTTACCCTTCAGTAGCTGTCTACTGCTGCTTTCTGCTGAAGACTCTACCTGCAGACTGTGAAAGTTCAAGGAACAAGACCAAGGGCAGATGCTGAGTTTTCACAAAGACATCTAATAACAAGGCCTTTGACACAGACAGGCAGTTTGATGGCTTTGAGGGCTTTCAGACCACCCAAACACAGGAACAGGTTTTTCCTTGAAGTTCAAGATGACTCTGAAATCAGCACTGTCAACACAGTCCAGCCATTTGTCGGCTCCAATTTACTCAGAGGACAAAAAGAAACAGTGACCTTCTCCTCTCCACCTCCCTCCAATAGGCTGGGGGTGGTGAGAAGAAAGCAAACTTAATGGAATTTCCCCTTTCTGGATGCAGGACCCAGAAATAAATAATAAATATCTTTGCATTTTCTTTTAGTACTCTAAAATTCTCATGATTGCTTGCAGTTTTATTTAGATTGGATTCAACCTCATTTGTTTTTGACCCACTTCTCTCTCACATTGTCACAACCAAGACCACAAGGTTAGGTGCAGAAAGCTGCTTGGGAAACAGAAAGAGGAGTCAGCCCAGGTGTTGAAAATAACATAGCTGGTCTCCAAGGTGATTCCGAAAATCAAAAGTTAGCAGTAAGGCTGATGTCACTGAGTATGAATTCTGTTCCAATATTCGTTGTCAGATAGGCACTTAGTCTCAATATTTCATTAAACTTATTGATTTAGTAAGACAAAGTCATACCTCATGGCTCTTAACAGCATGGTTCTTAACAGCACAGGCCCTGCAATACCCACAATAGATTGTGTTCTGTGTTCAGTGAAAAATTATTGTAGCTACCAGGAAAGATGTACCTTGTTTAATTATCTTTTTATTCAGAGACATCTTCCTTCTCTACACTATTCTACCACTTGGCTCTTCCTAGGCCAAATGCCTGACTATGTGACCATCACAGATCCTCATCTGTTTCTTTCTTGCTGTCTCTGGCACCTCCTTCCTTCGCCCACACACCAGCTTTAGTTCTGCTCACCTTCTAGAAAGAGGCGCGTCTGCCCTTCTCCTTCAGTGCAGAGCGTGGTAGACACGGCACTGTGCCTGCCTCTGGGGTTCAGGGCTCCCTGGCTCTGCAAGGGTTACTCCCTTTTACTTAGGCGGGTAACGTACTTTCCTTAGGATTACTTACTTTCCTTTTCTTTCACCTTTTTAATTGCTCTCTCAATACATCCAGCCAAAATCAGATCATGTTACTAAAGAATCTGAGATGTGTAGCTGGCAAACAGCAATTTATTTTTCTCACCCTTGAGAAGTGTGTCTTGTTGATGCTTTTCACTCAGTGACCCAAATAATAAGATCCCACGGTGCTGCGGATGCCACAAGCAGAGAAGGTTTTCCTCGGGTAAACCAGAGAGCGTGCACAGAAGCAGGCACGGGCTTCGCCACGCAGTCAGCTTGTGTCTCCAACCAACTCCAAATGATAAAGCGGGGACATTTTGGTAAAACTAGATAGGCTGCCAGACAAGAAAACCATTAATTAGGGGATGGGAGGTGAGGGTTTTTTTGTTTGTTTTGTTTTTAAACATGCTTATTAAACCACTTTGATTCTAGAATATGGAAATTTTAACATTTGTGGCTTTATTAGGACATATTTAGATATTTCATACACTGGGCTATTTTTTAAAGTTCTTAACTCAGCAAAATAGGGATGCACTTGACCAACCACTTTTTCTGCCTCCAATTTAAACCCATTTGTATTCCGAGAGAAATTTAATCTCTACATTTATGAGTCACTTGTGCTTAACTTGTCAAAATGTTAAAAGCTGTTTGAAATAAAAGAAGGCTTTAGAGTCCTACGCTTACATAATTTTTACCCCTCAAATCAGAAAGCTGTGCTTTTGCAGATAATCAACAGTCTGATACTCTGTGGGCAGGTGCATCAGATATGAGAAATCACAGGGCTCAGGTGCATCATAGCTGTAGCGCTGTTACCTTGAAGTTTAACATACAGGCATACATGTGTTCATAACACAGGTTTTAAGCAAATTTTCTCCAAGCATATCGTATGATTTAAATGATGACTTATTTTAAATGGAATTCCTAATTATTCCTCTTCTTGCAGGGCCACTATGCAATGTTGTTTAAATTGTATACTGCACAATTCTGGGAAGTACCGTTCTCAAAAACAGTACAGTCTTCACAGTGAGTCTGCGTCCTTGCATTCTTAAATCTTGGTTTTCTTTTTGCAACTCAAAATTCAGGAAAGAGCATCATCTAGGGATATCACCAAGCTGTAGTTACTTTATTGACTATGCCAAAACTTCTATCTTAACTTGTCAAATTTGCAAGGACTTTCAAGGGCCTTGTGCATATTAATTTAAGATAGTTAGTGACTGGTAAATTTAGGATCAGGCTTTGGGTTTAAGTCCATATTCAGTTAATTATATCTAGACATATGTTCCTTTAGTTCTTGGAATCTGTATCTTTGGATTAAAAATTGGGATAACTCTATTTCCGCCTGAGAATGTCAGTTGTATGGACCTAACCAATACACCGTGTCGCAGGGTCACCCTGAGTGTTCGGTGTGAATGGCTCACAGAGTACGTCAACAGAGGCAGAGCAGATCCGAATGTTTGAAACTGTCAGGCAGAAGAGGAGAGCAGTTCAGAAAGTCTTTGGAAATGGCCAGCTGGTACAGCAAAACTGACTGATCAGAGGTGGCATAGAGACTAGGGCAAATCAGAAGAAAGAGATCAAGAATAATGCCAGGTAGCAGAGGGAGAAATGGGAGCTGTGACTGATGCGGATGTGAAGGGCTCTCCTTTCACAGGAGAACTAGCTCACCCTGTTCTGCTCTCAGAAGGGCTGAACTGGGGCAGGCAATTATAAGAGCTAAAGGACAGGACACATTTAATGTTCCCAGCACAGCACCTGAACCTAATATGGAATCAATACATGTTAGTTCCCTTTAGTCCTTTTTAGGGCATGGATCCATCTCACCAAGTCAAAGCGTTATGGAGGACCTAACTTATCAACTCCTACTTGACAAACATAGTGGGCATTGGTTTTCTAATCTTCCCTCCAATGTTTCCTTTTGGAATCTGCCTTTCCTCACTCCATGTCACTCTGGAGGGCCTCACAACCATAAGGTCCTATATCACCAACCACAGGGGAAGACACAAAATCCAAACTGAACAGACAGTGGACACATCTGAACATGGCCAGTCAGAGTACTCTTTAAAGAATTAATTGGATGATGAGAGAGAAAAGACCTCTCTGCTTCTGAGATTGCAAAGTGAATGGCTTACTTAAACCAGAAGCAGCTGGGGACTAAAACTAAGGAAATCCGAGTCAACATATTAAGAAAGAGATGGATAGCACCTGGATCCTACTGTGCCTGAAGTCCTAGACTTTTCAGTTACATAAAACAATTAGTGCTCTTCTTTAACTAAATTAAATTTGGTGAGATTTCGATTTCTTACAACTGATAGACCTGACAACATTGTAGGGATTATCCTTGGCAATTAAATTTTGCCATAGAATATATTTAAAAAATCATTTTCCTCTTTCTCACTATTGATATTAATCTATTTTTTAAAATTAAAATAATTAAAATTAAATTGAGCATTTCTGTTCTTGAATCACTGGACCAATTATTGGGATTTTTTTTCAGATGTTCCCAGCACGATCATCTTTCTGTCCAGGTGGGAAGGTGAGGGCATTGGCGGAAAGGTGGGTGCTGTCCCAGTCAGTGGGAATATCATAGGCTGATGTGGCCACAGGCAGTGTCTGCTCCCAGAGCCTCCCGCATCAATCAGGGGAACAGGGTTGACAGTCAAGCTTGTGTCAGGGCAGCGGGGCCTCCCAAAGTCAATGAGCAAAGCTGAGCTTCAAATAACTTGCCTTAACAAAGAGGAAGGTAGAAGCCTACATCTAGAGCCTGGGCATGAAAATAGGAAATTGGACAATAAGAAGTTAGAGATTAGGGGACCAGTAGATTCTGCAGGGAGAGCAGGTGGGGAAGCCGGCAATAAAGCCGTATCATCACTGGATCTGTATGCTCTCCAAGTTACTGTAGGGATTAAGGACAGTGGCATGAAAAGGCCAGGGTGAGAGCAGATATCTACAGGCTATGTGTCAGGAAATAAACATTCATCTCTTTACTCATTTGTTTAGGAACTAATTATTTTTATTATAATCAAACCTATACGGAGCATTTGCCATGTGCATGGTGTGGTACTAACAAAGGAATGGAGAAAAACACAAGCAGTGGTCTTTGCCTTCTAGGAGCCACAGCCTAATTAGTGCTGTTTCTGTGTGTGCACAGGCAGCTAGCATATCAAGCAGTGTGTGATGGTTAAATGTCACCTAAAGGTTTCCACAGCAAAGGCTGTGAAATTTCTAGGGAGGCAGCCATTATTCTTGGGAGGTTAGAGGAGCTTTCTTAGATGTTGGGGGATAAAGCTGGGTGGGTGGTCACTACCATGAAGGGAACCACGGGGTGTGAAAAGCGGATTGGGCTCTAGCACTGCACTCATTAGTTATGAGGTTTGGGGTGAGGTCTTAGCCTCTCTGCATCTCATTTTATCTTCTCTGTAAATGGAAAATAATATTTCAGATACCCAGGGTTGGGGTCAAAGTGAAATAAAATAAGTAGTTCTGGGCTCCAACAGCCTCAAAGCAGTCCTCCCTGGCAGAGTGGCTCCCGAGGAGCAACGTGACCAGGAGTAACACGAAGAGATCTGTGAAAGGGAGTTAGGGACAATGCAACTGGTGAATGAATCCACAGTCTTCTCCATTTCGCTTTGAAGTCTGTTTGGACCCTGCAGTGCTGAAAACTGGATCCTGAACCCCTCCCGCTCCTCCAACAGCTCCATGCTAGCAATACGCCAGCGATCGCCCCTCAAGAGCTTAGCTGTCCCTCTGAGGAAAATGGAGAAGAAACCCTGAATTAATGAAGGGTAAGTTTCTGGCACCAGGCAGGGGCTCAAAATAGGAATTAAGTTATTTTAGAGCATGTGAAAGGTTACATTGCTTGGACAATGGATTTAGGAGTTACAATTCACACCAATGAATATGTAAAGCACTCATAGGCAATCAACATGTATTTGTTCTCTTTCTCTATTTCCCTTCCTGAACATTTCAAGGGATGGATATAATTCTGAATGGAATCAATGGAAGCAGAGCCATCAGGTATGGGTAGCCTCTTACAGATCTGCCTTTATGGCTGTAAAAATAATTCAAAGCACATGTTTCTCCTGATGGCAGGAAAGTCATCTTACTGCCACATAGAAAGAACATCACATTTTAAAAAATCATTTCTATATACCTCCATCTATGGCTTCTCATACCAGAGAAGTTAAAAAAATTATTATTTATCTGTGACCAGTTTTTGAAAGGCATGACAATGGAACCAAGTATCCACTTATCTACACGTAGAGTGTGTGTCCTCTAGGGAAGAGAAAATGTCTCTCTATGGTGACATTTAAGAAACTGGCGGGGACAGGTATCATTCAGTGTGGCTTGGCTGCAGAGTCACCCCAAGGCAGTGTCACAGTTGCTGAGAGCAAGGACTGGGACAGCTCTTGAGGCTCGAAGAAATGGGTCGGGGCTGACGGCAGCAGCTGGTTAGCTTCGTCCTTCCCACACCGGCCTCCCTGTCCCAGGCACTCCCGGCCCCACCCTTTGCTCAGTCGCCTCAGACAGTGAAGTCAGCTCCTCTCCCTCCCTTTGACTTCCTCAATCTGTCCCTGAAGTTGACGGGAACACAAATCTCAAACGGCTTCCCAGATAGAAAGGCTTTCCATGCAGATCAATGGTGAGAACGTCGGAAGCCTTATTCCTGACTTGCCTGAATTTAATTTCTTTAGCA
This sequence comes from Trachops cirrhosus, assembly GCA_028533065.1. Classification (NCBI taxonomy): domain Eukaryota; kingdom Metazoa; phylum Chordata; class Mammalia; order Chiroptera; family Phyllostomidae; genus Trachops; species Trachops cirrhosus. The sequence goes on from CM052539.1 coordinate 157,401,003, forward strand.
CTAGATGCCAAAGTTTTGTGTTAGACGATAGGCAATGTGGCGTCTCCATTCATATTTTGAGCTTGATTTAATATAGGCAGATAAGAGATGTTATTATAATTTGAAAATGTCTTCACTCCTTATTTATCTAGCATCATCATGAATGAATTGTATATGAGTTCATGTTATGGATAATTGATCTTTACCCTTTAAGCATGAACACTTCCTTTTTAATCTGAAATGTATTCTATTATTTCTTCACTTGATAAATACACCCTGCTAAGAACTATTATCACACTTTTCGGTCAGCCAGGGCCACTGAGTACTGCTGAACTGATTTTGTGCAGTTGAGGAGGGCTGGGTCATAGGTCCCCCTACACTGTCTTCAGACCCTTACTCGGGTCTAATCTGTGAGATATCTGTCACATCCCAGGTTATGGGATCACACAGACAGATCTCCACTGGGCCAAGTCAATATCAGCTTCCTTTCTGATAGTAACAAACCGTGAACCATTCTAGGGGAACAGCAGGAGAGCGAAGTCTGGGGCACAACCAGCCTCACCAGGCAAGGAATGGAGGAAGCTCTTGGGAGGAGGTGAGAGTAACATGTCTGGTGAAATTTGGAAGTCCATCACATGCCGTCTGCTGGCTTCAGTTTTTACTGGCCCTTCTACAACCAAGATCACTTTGACCCTAAAGTCTTCTTAAAGGGTCGCATGATTTTTTGACATTGACATTGACATGATCTTTATCCCATCACAGGTGGTTGATTTGTGATGTTGGGTCCACTAGAGTCTCCCTCAATCCTCACTGCTTCCGACCGGACATCAACTGTGATGGAGAAAGAATGAAAGGTGACAGAAAAGCTCTCTCACTCCCCACACCCACCACCAGCACCGAATCAGCATCCCACAGCATTTGATGTTGCCCTGATTTCGCCTGCGCTTCTAATTCAGTGTGTCAGAAGCTGGTGGGGCAACTCTGTCCCCTCATATACCAAGGCACCTGGTCTTGGAGAGAATTCTTCTCTCCCACTGCACCAAAGAATATTTCATTTTTTTAATCAAGTCATAGCTACATGCCAGGTGATGCTTGTAGAGGCTCAAAACAAAACAAAACAAACTTATTCACTCCACAGCCAGGGTGGTTTTTTCACATGCAAATCTGATCCTGTCACTCCCTTTCAGCAGCTTCTCACTGTCCTCAGAGTCGAGTTCAAAATGCTTAACAGGTCATTCAGGCCCTAAGGAACCCACCCCCTCTTCTCTTCAGCCTCCTCTCCCATCAGTCTCCCTCACTCTCTGCACTCACCAGCCAGGGGGCTCTCCGTCCAGGCCCTCTCACCAGCCCTGACCTCCCCTGGCCCAGGGCCTCAACAACCACTATTCCCTCCACCAGTTAGTATGCCTGCTTCCTTGACAAATAAGCAAATAGAAACAAAACACTCATCCTTCTGATCTCAGCTGAAATGTCTATTGCTCCCAGAAAACTTTCCTAACCGTACCCCAAAAGACTAAATCCCCTTGCAGTAGCTACCCAAGACCTCCCCCAAACCCAAGCCTCCTTACTTTTAGAATTATGCTGTCAAAGTTCCTCTTTCCTCACTCAGCTCCATGGGACAGTGACAGATGCAGATGTTGTGGTGCCTGAGCTTCCACAGAGGGGAGGAGACAGGCTCTTTAAGAAAAACAATACAAAAATACCTTGCTTTGCATATTTTAGGAAAAACATACGATTGCTTTTCTAAGGCTTGTCCAGGGCCGCAATCGAGGCTGCGCTCTTGAGGGAGCCTGAAGCTTGTGCTACTTTATTTAGCTTCATGGTAACTCCGTTTCTGGGCAGCGACTATATTTGTCTTGTTTACGGCTGTGCTCCAGGCACCCGACATAATTTTATTCAGGTTATTATTGTCTATTAATTTTGTAATCACTGGATGAGGAGAAGGAGGAACTAGAACATCTATTTTAAAAAAATCAAACCGGTCCATATTTATGGGTAGAACTACACAATCCAACCAGGAATGAAAGAAGCAGATTGGCTCTCAGAGGGTTGAGCAGATCCTGTACGAGAACATACCCGATCCCTTCGCTTCCAGGAGAGACGGTTCCCAGATGGGACTGCAGAGAGGGTGGGGGGTCAGGCTGATCAGAATCTTTAGCCCTGACTCTATGGAAGGAATCTGACTCTCTCTAATCATGAGGTTCTTAGTCAGGGAGACTTGATGAACCCACATTGCTTATAATATTGGGAATTTTTGTTCTATGGTCATATCTTTGGGAGAGGAATCTGGCTTTCATCAAATTCTCAAAGTGATGTGAGCCTTCCCAAAACATGAACAATTACTGCAGATGAGTCCAAGAGGGCCGCATGGAATCAATGCAGATACCCCCACATCACAGACAGATCAAGTTCCTACCCCAGTCCTGCCTCTTGGTAGATCTTCATAATTTACTCAGCCTCTTTCAGTTTACTCAACTGCATAAAGGGACTACTCATGCTTACTCACAAGGAGACTGTCCAAGTTCAGGTATATACGTATATACGTAATGTATAGTGTCTGGCCCAGTTCCTGTCTCACAGAGCAACTCAGTACATATTTGTTCTCTTCCCTTCTACATAAATAGCTCTTGATTGCTGGGTGTAATCTCTGTACTAAAGGTTCAGCTATTTAAGAATATTATATTCAGTCACGCATCTACTCATTTTAAAATTTTATTCAACATCTGCTATGTGCAAGACACTGTGCTAGGAACTGGATGAGGGTAAGGTGGAAAAGTTAAAAAAACAATTAAGAGTAAAGACAAATCATTAAACTTAAAAAAAAGTCAAGAAGTAGTTTTGAAAATTTCCCATCTTATTATGATTATGTATTCTCTCTTGGAGATGAGCCTCTTAGGCTGTCTACATATTTCAAAATATCTGGATAAAAATGGAAAAACTTAGTCAGTCATGTGGCTTTTTATGCAGAGGATAGCAATCATCCAGATGTTTCCAAATATTTCATGTCCACTGTTATCTAGACAACCACTTTTGGAAGACTGAAATTTTTATTTTCAATGAGATGGCATTGCTTTGGGTACACACAGCTTTGTCAGTTCACGTTACAAACCAACAAATATCCTGTCTCTGACATACACCAAATGCAACTTGTGCTTGCAAAGCAAAACCAAACCAAAAAAAGGAAAGAAAAATTATGAAAATAAGTGGGTTTTAAAGCCAAACACACATACACACACACACACACGTTAGCCCTGCCTCATCCCCCTCTGCCTCCTGCCCTGCCACGTCCAGCACCCCCATCATTCCCAGATTAGTGAGCCTTCCTCGAGTGCACAAGTGCTGACCAGTGTGTCCACCACTCGCACCAAGGATTGCCAGGTTAAATACAGGTTGCACAGTTAAATTTGAACTTCAGATAATCAACAAATAAATGTTTAGTGTAAGTATGTCCACCTATTGCACAGACATACTTATACTAAAATTTTCCTTTGTTTATATGAAGTTCAAATTTAACTAGACAACCAATATTTTATTTGTTAAGTCTGGCAACCATACCCCACCTGTGGCCTGTGACTAAGTTCCTGCCACTCTCACTCCTTGGGGCCTCAGGGCCATTTCCACCCTGGCACGTCCCAGTTCCCTGGATGGCACTCCTTCGCTGGACCCCACTCCAAAGCCGTGCTCTACCAAGCCCTGCCTTTGGTGTACCACCCACTGGAATTACCTGCCACTGTGTTCTGCAGAAGTGTTGTGAGTCCCAGCTTTTCTTTCCTGTGCAGCCATAGCCCTTGGTCCCTGGTCTCCTCTCCATCAGCAACTTCTGTTACTGGATCTCTTCCCCACCTGCATTCCCTCCCACCTGATGAAACTGTGACAGAACCCTGACCCCTGTACGGCCTGCCCTGTGGCTACCCTGATTCACTACAAGTTCATTTCCAGACCGCCTACTGCATCATCCCCAATAGAGCAGCACACCTATATTCCCATTAACTGAGATAAGGATTAGTTTTCTTCACAAGCTAAAATGAACATTAGCAGAAGGCCAAACTATGCAGTCAAGAAGAGACTACTTATTTCTTAAGAAGAAATGTAACTAAATGAGACTATACCTACAAGACCAATAAACACATTAATCGTTGCTCAAAACATGATTTATCTCAGAGCCTGCAATTCAACCACATAAGCAATCATAATATCAAAGATGTTTTTATTTCCTCGAAATTTGTCAAGGTCTTATTTAATTGCTATAAACACCTAAAGATATGAGCAAATTAACACATAAAATTGCAGGATTTTAACTGATACATATTCATGAACTCATGTTGTTGTGATCAGGCATATAATGACCTGAGACATTGATAAATTTGGTAAAAGCAAAAGAAAACATAGCACACTGTTAAAATTCTCTGCAGATCACAGAATGGAATCTTTGATAAGTCCTTCTCTAAGAGACCATTCATAACAATTATTGTATTTCTGTAATTCTTTCAGGAACGAGAGCAGCAAATGTTTAATCAGTATGCTTCATAAAAATACTGTCCCCAAAACACTTGAAGGCTAGATCTGTGCAAAAGAATGCTGGCTTCTTGGAAGGCTAATCCAGGCCCTGTTTCTCAGAATTAGTCTCACATTCTTACTGGCATTCTTGCTTCTATATCTACTGCCACTCAGAAAGGACTGACAGTTTTCCAAGCATTTGTGGGAATCTCAAGTTACAGCTATTCCAGGGTCTTCAAAATGAATGTCTTTGATTTGGAAGGAAATGTACAGCATGTGTTGGCTCACCCAGAGCTGCTGCAATGGAGTTATTTTTGAATCCCCAGCCTGCTAACCTCTCTCGTTAGAACCCATCCATACACAGCTCCTACTCATTAAGTCCTTTGCTCTCACCCAAGCAGGCAGTGACCCTGTGGGCTGGATACTGCACTTAGTCTGAACACAGCTGCACTGGTCCTGACAAAAGAAGCGGAGCGAATGCCTAGGGCAGGCAATGAGGCTGAGAGGCAGAGGCATGAACTGTGACAGGCCCTGCAAATGGCTCTGGAGAAAAGAACGCAATTCTTTTCCTGCCCACTTATACGAATGCTAATTGATTTCAGCAGATTGCACAGTAAACCTCAGAATCCTTCTCAACACAACATTCTAGTCAGCCATTTCCAATCCACCAGGAGCAGGGAGCACTTCAAAGTTCATGTAGCCCCTGCTCAAATTGGGCCTACAACCAAAATAATATTTTAAAGGATGTACTGTGTTTCAGAAACTATGGTTTATATATATATACATATATATGTATATGTGTATGTGTGTGTGTATGTATATATGTGTGTGTATGTATGTATATTTATTTCTCACAAGAGTTCTATAATGTAGGTGCTAATATTGCCCCAATGTGTAATAACTTGCTCAAAGTCATATACAATGAGGTTGAAGATCAGCATTCAAATACAGGCCTGTCTCCCTTTACATCCTGTACTCTGGGCCACTGCGCTGACTGCTGGGCCACCATTAAGGGGGGAGAAATCGACAGCTGCTTATGTAGTGTGGCTTCAAGGGATAATGGGAAGATCCTCTCTGCAAGCAACGTCTTCAAGCTCCCCCTCCCAATACAAATCTGTTCGCTTTAACCAGAAGGGAACTCTCGGTAGAGTGGAGCAGCATGAAATGCAGAGTCCCCTCTTGGCCCCTTCATAGTATTCTGACTTTGAGTCAGTAGCTCAGCATCCCTGGGGATGACTGTAATGATACCTACCCCCCAAGACTGTATAGGCATCAAATGAAACATAGAGAAGCACATTTGAGAACAGGATGGAGTATGCAAGGGCCAGTTACTATTATTATGATCCAGAATTAGATAAAGTACATGCTTTCTTCCAGAAGTACATGCATTTAGACAATGAGATTTAGACTGCAATTCTGAATAGAGTTGGAGAGGGGTTGGGATATGGGACATGCAGAAGTCATAGGAAGGGGAAGCCTGACATGGCCGGGACACCTGCTCTCCACTTGGACCCAGGGGTAGTGATGTGGCTAGAACCATCATCCCCAGATATTGTACATACTCAATTTGTATATATTTTTGTCATTAAATTCCCAGGCTATCATATATTTTCCAACCAGCTCTTATAAAACACAAATGGGATAATTAGAGAGTAGTTATTAACCCGTGGGTGAGGATACAAGCATAGGATCCTTTACAAGGAGCCAAGGAGTCTGAGAGGGAGCCCGGGACAAGAACAAGTACACGTACTCCAGGCGCCAGCACAGGGTCAGAGTAGATCAGAGAACTGTGATTCTTTCATATTCACATCACCCTTTGCCCAGTGACCTCAAGGGATCTCTGTGGAGCCTAATATCCATTTTTAGGCAAAGGCCATGCAATATTTTGCAAGGCAGTCAAGCCCTCTGTGGGGCACACCAAACCCATGTAGTCCAGTGGCATTTTATCTCTGTAGGCAATTTGCACATTCCATGGGGAACTTTGGTTATTTGGACACTCATCAAAGACAGGAAATAACCATGCAACCACCCAACAGCCTTTCACATTTGTCTGGGTTACTCACAGAGCCTTATTTGGCAGCCAAGCCATAAGGTGAATCTAAGTGAACTGGGTAGGATGGAATTGCACTGAGTTGAACTGAATTTGAGTCAGGTGAACTTCTTGCTTTTCCTAACACTGAACCAGGTAAGGTGAGAGCAAGGGTCTATTTACCCTTCTGGCCATTGTCTCAGGCCAACCCTATCTTGGTGCACCCCATCAGTGAATTAAACTCATCTGTCCAGGTGCTGGAACTCATCTTTGATACCACTTCCTCCCCCATCACCTTTACCTCCCCTACAATCCATCATCAAATCCTGCTTATTTTTATCTCATGCTCACCTTGGGAACCGGCATTCACTTCTCTCCATTTTTGCCACCACAACCCTTGTCCAAATCACCACGGTCTCTCATCTTGATCATTCATATAGCCTACTGAATAGTCTCCCTACACCTACTCATGTCCCACCCCCTCATACAGTCTCTCCTCTGAAGCTTGAATGATTTTTTTAAGGCAGCAAAACACCAAATGATCCTATTTCTCCACTGGTAGAACCCCTAAGGGTTTTCCCTTGCCATTAGAATACAGATAGAAGTCCTTGGTGTAGCTCATGATCCTGGACTTCCTCTCCTGGACGGCTCATGCCACTCTGACCACTAGTCTCCATGTGTACCCAGCCATTCAGGCTATGCAATTTCTCAAATGTTTCATGCTCCTGCATATTTCTGAGCCTTTCCCTACATTGTCCATTCAGCCTGAATGCTCTACATCTGAATCCCCACCCCTGCAACCCACTTTCCAATACCTAATTGATACTAGTAAACATGTTCTTCCTTCCTGCTCAATCAGGTCATATAGCTGTCCACTCCTAAAGTACTTTTTCCTCATAATGCATATCCCAAATGGTAAGTCTATAGATGTGTGAATTTTTTTATTAATGTCATTTGCCCACTAAGCAACAATCACTATGAAAGAAGGGACCAGGTCCTCTTTGCTTATTATTTTCTCCCCAGGGCCTAGCACTGGGCCTGACAGAGGGAACAACAGCCATCTATTGCTTAATGTTGAGTGACTGGACATCACTAACCCTTCTAACTGCCACTGGGGACTCAGGGAGCAGGAGAATGATGAGGTGATATGACCCAGGCACCTCGCACTTGACCCCTCCTCCTATTGGAAGCTTCAGAAATGTTGTTTCATTTCTGTTTCAGAAATTTGGGGTTTACAATTTGCAGTGACATTTCAACGATGGGAGACCATACTGTAGGTCACAGCTATACTGTTTGGCAGTTGACAAGCTTTTATTAATGTGTGGAGCATATCAGAATAGTTCATTCCTTACAGGGCACTGTTTAGAACAGTTCCTGTCATACTCATTAGAATGCTGACCCTAAGGGCCTGTCAGGGGCCCGTCTTTCGCCATCGCAGCAGCCGGCTCTCAGAGCGGGCCAGGAAGGAGGCTACCTCTCTGGGTTTAAATGCTTCCCATAATGGAGGAGGAGCTCCCGGCCTCGTTCCACAGCGGAGCAGCTGCACTTGTTAGAAAGTTTTGCCTTCTGTTGTGCTCATTGTCACCCTCCCTTGGGCCCACATTCCATATAACCCTAGACGCTCGTCCACATGACAACCCTGCAGTCATTTGAAGACCACTGACAAGCCACATCTGAAGGCTTCTCTTCCATATTTTATGCCTTTTTCAGCCTTGATTTTTTATTTATGGACCACATCTATTTTTTGCATGCATGCTTGTAAGCTGCCTTAAATCCTGTGGAATAAGGCCATATACCCATATCATAAATCTGTGTTTCTTTCCTTTAGGCCAGCAGTCCCCAATCTTTTTGGCACCAGGGACTGGTTTGTGGAAGACAATTTTTCCACTGACTGGGGGTGGGGAATGGATTCAGGATGATTCAAGTCTGCTGTGTGGCCCAGTATCTAACAGGCCTGGGCCTATGCCTGTCTGTGGCCCAGGGATTGGGGACCTTTGCTTTAGATAACTCCAGTTCCACCTGACAGTTTCCTCACCAACCTGGCATTATTCCCACAGTTGTATTCTCTGATATACAACTATATACATATGTATGTGTGTGTATATATATACAACTACACACACACACACTAGAATAGGGAAAAGTATAGAGTTATCCCCAAACTCGATCTTCATCTTAGACGGTTAGTGACAAGTTCGTGGGCAGTGTCACTGAGTGCAGTCTCTTAGGACCAACAGGCAGAGTCTGAGAAGATGAGTGCCAACCCAACACTGCTGTTTCACAGAAACAGCTATTAGTGACATGCTGAGGCTTTGGAAGCCCCTAACACCACCCACCCCTGATACTTGAGATGATAACTCAGCCTCCACATGAACTAGAAGGTTGAGGTCACAGGACTACAACTCCCCGGTGCCCCTCCACACTAACTCAAAGTCCACCCCTCTCTTTCCTCCTTCACTGCCTCTTTCTGCACCTACTTTTGAAAGTATGTCTGTCTACTCAGTCTTAACCCCTTCCTTTCCACTCTGTGAGACTGGTTCCAATAAGTATCCCCATTACAAGAGTATTCCCATCTTTCCCTGACACCTGGCAAGCCTCCCTTCTGCACGCAAAATGCTCAGGTCATCCCTTGCTAAAAATTACTAGTTATAAAATATTTAATATCCTATCTTAGCCCAAAGCTCTCATCCTAGCTCTTTCTGTTCAAGCATGAATAAACCTCTGGAAAGAAGTATTACTGCTACGCAAGAGTGGGTCCAGGTTTTTATTTATAAATAAAAATTCAGTATAAAACTAAGTATTTAGAATAGAAGGAAAATTCAATGAGTTACAATTTTTAAAAAATGGACAAATACTACACTATCTAAAAATGCTACAAAATCTAAAAAATTATGTAATATTTTTATTTATTAACTGTCTGGCCTCTATAACATTTCCTCCTCCATGTTTTTAGAGACATTCTTTCAGATTGCTACTTTATTTGGCAAGAATTCAATCTGTCTTCCAGCATATTTAATAAAAAAGTTTGCATATTATTTATGGTTTAGAAAAGTTTTAGCTTACTACTTCATTCTTGGTAATATGTACATTTGCAGGATTTTTCCTTCACATTTGTAAAAATCTCTGATCAGGTTTCTTTTATATCTGAGCTGAAAGATTTCAGAACATTTCAAGGTATATTTTTGTGCTGAAACTAATCTTAAATATCCTTTGAAGTGACAACACCCCATAACCAGTTTGTCATTGATGTCTCATCACGGTGGAATATTATAAATGTTAGGTTATCTTATCTGGTAAGAGAGAACTTGCTTTTTGACTTGGCCTTCACAGGAACGGAATCTTCTTCTAGCAACTCTGCGTGCGCATCTCGTAGTTGGAAGAACAGTCTACACACTCGGCGCTGGCTCTGTGCATTTCAAACCCTGTCTCCTCCGCCTTCACGTTTTCCCTGAGCCAGATGTTGAAGGCACTTTCACGCTTGGTTCCACTGACACTTGTGTCGATGCTAAGTCTGCCCAGTGGGTGGGGTGGAAATTCCTGAAACTATTAGCAATAACTTAACTAGAGTATTAATGACATGCAAATCACACAGTATATCCCCATAAACCCTAACTCTAGTTCCCTAAGCTGATGCTGGAATGCCATTCAACAGCAGGAAAGTTGTGAGTGAAGAAGAGCTTGAATAGAAAGACATCGTAGCCTTAACTGACTGCAGCTAAAAATTGCTACAGACTGAACATTTGTGTTCTCCAAAATTCGTGTGTGGAATCCCCAACCCCTCCCCACAATGTGATGGTATTTGGAAATGGGTCCTTTGGGAGATAAGTGTTAGAATTGATCGTGAGGGTGAGACCTACATGATGGAATTAATGCCTTTATTTTATAAAAGATCTGTGTGTGTGTGTCCCTCCAACCTGCACCTTGTGAGGACACAGGGAGAGAAGACACCATGTGCAAACCAGAAAGAGGGCTCTCATCAGAACTGGACCATATTGGTACCCTCGTGTGTCAGACTTTCCAGTCCTCAGACCTGTGAGAAATACAATGATGTCATTTACGCCAACCAGTCTGAGGAATTTTGTTAAAGAAGCCCAAAAACTCCAAGTCAAATATCTCACATGTGTAAGTTTCACAAGTTACGCAGCTGTGGGAGCACGTTGCTGGTGTACGTCCTAGGGCCTGGGACAGGTCTGGTGGGGTGAGGGGCCTGGAACGGAAGCCTCATTTGCTTCCTGGTACAACAGCCTTGGCTGTTCTGTATCCTCAAGAAGAATCTCCAAGCCCTACCCTCTTTACTCAGACACACCTCTTTGCCACTTAACCCTTAGGAGTTTGGCTTCTACTTGAGCTTCGACCTTCATGTAACTCAGCAAGGACCAGCTAACCACCAATACAGTCTTTCCCCAGTCCTTATTCTTCTCTACCCTCTGCCTTTTTTCTCTGAACCAAGCTACTCCCACACCTCTCACCTAGCACCTTCCTGCCCCTCATATGTACCCCATGGTCCCATCTGCCCTTTGCACTCCCTAAATGAGGGCACTGTCTTCAGTTCTGCCCTGACTCCTCCTTCCTTCTCCCTGTAGAGCACTCTTCCTCAGAAATCTCATTCACTCCCAGGCTTCCATCATTACCTCAGTGCACATGCTTGGTCCAGTTGCCTCCTCTCTAGGGAAGACATTTCTGTCTAGAGCCCATTTTAGTGCCTGTACTCATCTCCCCAGCACGTTCACCCGCATCTGTTCCCCACACCAGCTCTTCCTCCTTGGCTACACCTTGTCTATTCATGCTCAGAGATCACTGTCAGCCCCGTTCCTCCTTTGACGGCCACCTTCCTTTCTCCCCCTTCCCATGGCCACTGCCATTCTCTAGCCTGAGCATCTCTTAACTACAGTAAAAGCCTCTCAATTGTTCCAGGGAATTCTACGACCTAATGCTTTTCCCCTCCCTCCACCCAGATTTTTTTGCCTTTTCCTCAGAACTGTCACATGCTTTTTATTTCTCTTCTAGGATTTATTGTATTTCATGTGGTATTTACACAGAGATAACTAACACAAAATGTTTGCAATGTTCTAAGCATTTTGCATTATCTCATTTAATTCTCACACCCACTCTTTTACTGGCTACTAGTAACATGATTATTACTTCCATTTCCCGTGAAAAATCTGAGCCTTAGAAAAACGAAGTAACTTGCTCAAGGCCTCATAGAAAGTAGCAGAGCCAGAAATTTAGATGCAGCTCTCTGACTACAAATAACCATGAGCTTATCGCCAATAACAAATAATGACTAATAATAAAAGTAATAGCTATGTTATTATGTACTTGCCATGTGTTCCATGAACCTCCTATTACCCTATGAGATTTTACTATTATGATCCCCTTTTTATAGAGGAGGAAACTGAGGCCCAGAACCCCTGTGTCATCCTCCTGAGACCTCCCAGCTGGTAGAGCAGAACTATGACCGAAGCACAAAGTGCGGGCCATCGTTTGGCGCGAGTGCTCGTTGCCATGGCACCAGACTGTCTCCCTCTCCACTCAGCTCACTTCATCTTTGTTGTCTTGTCTGTCCTGCTCTAAAGTAGGCTCCCTGAAAGCAGGGGCCACTTCTTATTCATTTTTTGTCATACTAGAGATGATTTTTACTTTGAAATCATTTCAAAATTACAAAACATTACAAATACAGGGCAAAAATATTTTATCTGAAGCATTTCAGAATAAATTACCAACATGGTGCCCCAGAAAAATTTAGTGTAAATGTCCTCTGGACAAGGACATTCTTCTATATAACTACAATAAAAGCATCAAAATGAGGACATTAACATTGATGCACCATTACTATCTAATTTGAGACCCCGTTCAATTTTTAACAATTGTCCCGGTGATGTTCTTTTTAGCAAAAAATCCAAAGGCGATTATAACATTGGCTTGTCTGTGTCTTTACTCTCCTTCAATCTGAAACAGTTCCCCAGGCTTTTCTCAACATCCATGTCCTTGACACTTTTGAAAATTTCAGGCAAGTTATTAGTAAAATGTCTCTCAATTTGAGGCTGCCTGATGTTTTTTCATGACTAGCTTCGGGTCACATATCTTTAGCCACAATGTCTCAGAAGTGATACTCGGTTCTTTTGTCTCTCTAACAAGTGGTCACCATTTCTTTTTGTCCCTTTTCTGGTAAAGTTAATTTTGATCATTGGATTAAGAGGGTGTCTTCCAGGCTCCTTCAAGTTACTCTTTTTTCCTAAATTCATAAACATTGGATGAAAATCCTTCTTTGAGATATATAAATATTTTCTCCTCATCAAACTTTCACGCATGTATTTTTAATATCCATAGATGTGTCTTGGCTTAATTACTACTGTAATTGTTGCCAAATGGTGATCTTCTGATGCAATCATTTCTTCTACATTTATGAGTCATCAATCATGTCTCTCAATTTACTTATCCATCAATTTATTTATATTAGTATGGGTTCATGGATATGATACTGTTTTACTCAATGGGTCATAATCTTTTGAAGCTCATCTACTTTGAAGCTCAAATTATGCCAGGCTTTTTGTCCTTTGATGAGGCTTCTGTACAGTTTTATCATGTTCTCACCATTCCATGAGTACTCCCTTACATTTTAGGACAAAAGATAAAACTTATAAAGATAAGTCCAGGTTTTTCTTATACTTGCCCTGCCCCAATCACAGATTCAGTAAGTCCCACAAGCCATCATGGTCTCTTTTAGTAGAGACTGGGATTTAGAATTGGAGACTCAGCCTCTAGGTGGCTTGTTGTGACTACGGTGTCACTGCCCCAGGGCTCTCTCAGTGGCCAGAGCTGGAGAGCTAGGAAATGTGTGTGTGTGTGTGTGCGCGCGCACGTGTATGTATAAAAATTGAGTTTGCATCAATACTTCCAATTCCAATCTACCATCCCATTTTCCTCTATTCCAGATGTATAACTCTTATTAAATAGCATAAAACCACTGTCCTCAATTTATTTATGGATTGCATCCATCTCCCAATATGTACCAACCTCCTGATGCTGCCACAGCCCCGCACGCTCACATGGCCACCTTTCTTACCCTACTCAGGCTCTGAGTCCCCCTGCCAGCCTGTCCCCACCCCAACTCCATGACCTCACCGTCCTGCACAGTAGCCAGTCTTACTCATCCCCATCCGATGACCTGTGGACTGAATTATTCAGGAACCTCTTAATTTCATAATGAATTTCTGGACTAGCAAAATGCTCTTTGCTGACTGGGCTTGGGTACTCAATTCACATTTTTTAATAGAATAAAAATAAACACTTGCCCACTTGAGGTTTTTCTACATAAAAAACAGTATTTATTAAGAAAACAAGGTAGTTTATACTTACTTATTATAAAAAGACAAAACCTCAGTAAGAGCAAACCTTAAACAAGACATCAGTTCTTACTCAGCGATCTAAATTTAACTGTCAGGAAGCACAGACAAAGCATGCAGAAAAGGTCATCACTTCCCCTCCGTGTCTGGCCTGCCCCCGTGGCCACAGGGTTCCTAACCTTTGTTGTTTCCAGGCAACTAAAGAAAAAAGGTTTTAAGTTTTCTCCGAAAATGTCTTTGTCCCTTCAGAAATTTGAACTGAATGCTCTTAGTTTTTCTCCGCCCAGGATGACGAAAGTCTGCTGCCTGGAGTGTAGAGCCCTGTCGTGGGGCGACTGTGACACATCACGGTCCACTGCTTTCCCCTGCGAGGGTCTCTCTGTCCAAGCCCATCCACTGGGAACCCCTCAGTCTGAGACCATCATTTCTCCACTGCACATCTTGATCCAGGAGGGTTTTCCGTTCTAACTTTTCAAAATTATAAATATATTATAAAAGGTTATGTATAGTTTTTTCCACAAATATTACATTTCAGTTGGCTGACTTATTTTCAAATTAAGGTGCACACAGATATGATGTGGTTATAAAATAAAGAAATGTGTGGCTTATGGTTTCATTGCTTCTATAGTTTACTGCAAATATATTAAAACAAAAATATCTTAAAGAATATGCATTCTTTAGGGCTTCCAGAGAGATTACAGAGTATGGCTACCAGAAAACAAAGGTATAGAATCCATATTCCTGGTGCTTAAATTAAAACTTCCATATACTTTTGTGAAGGCCTGGATTGAAAATTTGACTATCGAATAACTTCAAAAATTTGCAGCTCCAACTCATCAAGAGTAAGGTAAGACAAGAGTCCAGTGTCCATTATCATCAACTGTAGATTGCGTGATAACAGTAACAACTCACAGGAGTTACTACATGAATCCTTCCCAAGGACCCTTTGACATAGACACGATGAGAGCACAACATGATTGCGCAAGCTCACACATCTTCCAGGCAGCAGAGCTCAAGTGCTAACTCAGGTCTTCATTCACCCCACGCATTGTGCTGCCTCTCGGGACTAGACTGTGTTTGTAATAGCTTTCCAGTTTCTCAACCACATCGTACGCTGTGCACCCAAACTCCTTTCTATATGATGAGGAAGATAACTCAAGCCAGTCAAGTCTAACCTCGTGGGGAAAATGCCTTCTGAAAACATGTTTTCCTTAAGATAACTAGCTTACTCAGAAAATCATTTTCCTTTCAAGCTGAAGAGCAAGGTATCTTTAAGAAATTCTGAACTGTATTATATTCAAAATCAGAATACTCTTCTAATATTAATTACAATCATGTTTTTAACTGACAAAGGAGAGTGCTTCTTCTTCAGATTATTTTTATAGGAAGACAGGATATTAAATTTTATTTAAAGACTATTTTTTCAAACATGCTATACTATAGTCATAAAGCTATAGGGTGGAAAAAAGGAGTCAGTTACCTAATGGTCATTGCAAAGCTCAACAACCACTTTTTCAGTTTTTGAGGAATATATTACTTCAGCACTTTAATGAAAATTCAAAAAATTCAATTTTTTCCTTTTATTTTTTAATTATTAAACTCTTTCAATTATAGTTTATATTCAACATTATTTTGTATTAGCTTCAGGTGTATAGCATCATGGTACATAGTTTGTACCACTTGTAGTATATAGTTTGATATCAAATGGCATGTGCTATCAATTTTGTTCTTTGTTCTCAAGATTGCTTAACTATTGGGGTTTTTTGTGGCTCCATATAAATTTTTGGATTATTTGTTCTAGTTCTGTGAACCACACCATTGCTATTTTGATAGAAATTGTGTTGAATCTATAGATTTCTTTTGGTAGTATGGACAACTTAACAATGTTAATTTTTCCGATCCATGAATATGGTATATGCCTGCATTTATTTGTATCTTCTTTAATTTCTTTCTTCAGTGTCTTATAATTTTCTGAGTACAGGTCTTTTACTTGCTTTTTAAAATTTATTTCTAAGGGGTTCTTTAATGCAATTGTAAATTGAATTGTTTTCTTAGTTTCCCATTCTGATAGTCTATTATTGGTATATAAAAATGCAGCCAATTCTGGATATTTCCTATGCTTCCTGCTACTTTACTGAATTTATCTATCAGTTCCAGTAAGAATTCTATTAATATAAGCAATGTTTACTGTGTTTTATGACTATAAAATTAACACACGCTCATTGTTTTAAAATGCAAAAAGTTGTAAAGAAGAAAATTAAAATCACATATTCTTATTACCAAGTGGTAACAACTGTTTTCTCTTAAATATGTTTTTTTCATGCATTTGTGTGTCTGGTTTTATTTTTATTCAAAATTGGCATCATATAGCAGAGTTTTAGTTTCTGCTCTTTTCATTTATACAATAGCATTTTCCATGACATTAAACTCTATAATGTGACATTAGCAGATGACTAACAGTCTATGCAATGTACCTAATTTATTTAACCATAATTTATTTAACTATTATTAGAAATGTTGGCTATATTTTCACTACTAAAAACAGCAATGCAACAAATAGTTTTGCACATAAATCTTTGTCCATAACTTTGGATAGATTCCTAGAAGTTTATTCCATGAAAGAATATGAATTCTTTTAAGAATGAAAATTCATATTGTTAAACACATTTCTAGGAAAACTACCAGTTTACACTTGACTAAGCATATTATCAAAGAAGTCTTAGTAGCTTTTAATATTTTAACATAATTTTGCCAATTTTCTAATTCAAAAATTATATTTCATTGCTTTAATTTGCATGCATTTGACTATAATACCAAATATGTTTGCATATTATATAATTTCCCATTTATATGTGTTTACATGTTTTTTCTTCTGTTTTGTATCCATTCTTCTAGTGAGATATTTATATTATTATCTTCAAATATATATTTCCATTTGTTAAATACAGAAGCTCTTGCACATTTCTTGCCAATGTTATTTAGCAGTAAGTCATATGCTCTTAATTTTTAGTAGCCAAATCTTCAGTGTTCCACTATATATTCAGAGTCATAATATCTTAAACATATCATTACACATTTTGGTAAATAGAATCATTTATCTACAATGTGTTCATTTGGACAGTAGACATTAAGCCAAGAGGTTTGAGGCATTCAGTAACCCCTTACCCAGCAATCTCACAGGCAGTTTTGCAGAGCAGTGAAGCATACACAAACACCTTTCCAAACTCTGCCTTTCATAACCCATTTCTGAATGGAGTTTTGAACTGATCTAGAAACCTTTGGGAACTTTGTGTCTTTCCAGACACAATATTATTTGATTGTAAGAACTAAATTTTATCAAAACACCTCAAGAATCTTCTAGGGGACACTGAATGCCTATTGCCAAACAGCATTTTGATGATTTAAATGTAAATGAATGTGAAACATATGGACTACATTTCCTTTAAATAAATAAGTATATAAAGTGGAAAGGTACCTGGTCAATTAGATTTGGAACAGTTTGGAAAGAAAAATACTTTAATTTGAGCCTAAAATATAATTTGTCTACCAACTGCATATGTGATCTCCAAATAAGTTGGGTCTCCACTGGCCACAAGTACCAGTAATCCATGAGAGAAGATAAGAATCCCAGGTGCATTTCTCTTCAAGCTACATTACATGTCCCTTTGTGGCAGCACTTTTAGAAAGAGGGAAAAACACACAAAAAGTATATTACTTTTCCTTTTATTTCAGATCTGACATTGTGAAATATTAAGATTCACATCAAGCCAGATGCATCCTCCTAGCCCACTCCACGCTGAGCCAACCCAAATGCATGTAGGAGAGACCAACACTGGTAGCACAGAATTACCTTCGAGGAATCAAGATGATCCCAGCCAAAACCACCATCTGTCCACAGTGAAATCTGTCAATTGTGGCTATTTATGAAATCTCTAGTGGAGCCTATAAATGGCTCAATCTTACCTAGCCTACTCAATGTCACTCTCTTATCCAATATTTTATGGAATCCTACACATTCTTCTAGAAGAAAAAGGCAAATGTAGAACGGCTACTAAAAATGTTCATTAAACGTAGAGTCTTATGGAGAAAAGTGGAAAGAGGCTGGGCTTTGGGATCAAGCAATCTTTGAGTCAAATCCTGATTAGGTATTGGATGTGTTATTAACATCTCTGTGCTTCAGTTTACTTATCTGTGAAGTGGGGCAGTGTTGTCTCTCCTGCCTCATTCACAGATGGCGGGAAAAAGTCACCGAGAAATAAGCACAAGTGTCTGGTCATCCATAGCAGATTATAGTACATGACATTGCCATAGGCCTTCCTCGCAATGTCCAAGTTGCACAACAAAGCATTACAAATGGGACTGGGGAGAGGAGCAGGGACGAAGTTGCACATGAGATTAAAGATGTTGTGGGAATGTTTAGCCTTCATTTTATTTTTCAAGAGTAGTCTACATTCTGTTAACATGATACCAACTATATTTACATAAAACTAGGATACTCAAAGTGTAAGTTGCCTGATTTGTTTTCACCAATTGTTATCTGAAATTACTTAGAAATAAACATCCAGGCTGGACACAGCACAGCGATACACTTATCAGGATGTTCGGCCCATTCGGTGCTGTCTCCATCAGGTGACGCCATGCTCCCTGCTGTGCCCGCGTGGCAGCCTTCATGTGGCCTTGTCCATGCCTCACCTCCAAGTGGGTCCATTGAAAGAATAAAAATTACATGGGGCTGCCACCTGTTACACTCAAAAAAATAAAATAAACAGAAAACCACAAATGGAGAAAATTCCAGTCCAACAAAAAGGTCCTCTTCCAGTTCCAAAAATGCTAAAAAGTATTTCCTAAGCAAGGTTGGCCTCAGACTCCCCCTTTCAGCCAGCAGACCACGCAGGGGACTGGTTACCCGTGATTCCTGAAGCGATCCAGTTTTGCTCTCCAATAGGCTGTGTTTTTGCTAAACCCCACCTTCTAAAATTCAAATACTCTAAACCGGGTCTGTCATAATTTTTACCTTTTTTTTTTAAATAGAGGCATTATACTTCCAAGTCAGTTTAATTTGTGGGCTTACAAGTTCGGAGCAATAACAGCTGGGATGAAGTATGCTCAGGAAGTAGAAAATGCAAATTAGTTTTTATATTATTTTATTAATACAATGGTAATATGGCTTATTTTAAAGGAATCTGTTCTTTTTTAATGTTTTATTGTTAATGCTATTACAGTTGTCCCAATTTTCCCCTTTCCCCCTTTCCCCCCTCCCATAGTTAGCCCACCTCCCACTTCCATAGTCAGTCCCCACACTGTTGTCCACATCCATGGGTCCTTCATATATGTTCTTTGACTAATCCCCCACAAGGTCACTGATAATGCAAAGCCAGTGAACCCCAAATGTCTCTGAAAACCAGGACAGAAAGGGTGAGAGAGTAGTGTAAGCTAGGAATCCTAATCTCAAGACTTGCTATGGAATTCTCCATATTTAAAGAATTATCACTACAGTGTGAAGTTTTCCATAACATTTTGGAGCATTTGAAAGTATTACTATGTCATAAATCCATCTCTAATTTATCTAAGAATTTTAGTACATTTCAAACATTTTTGCACCTCAATACTTAAAACAGAAATTTTTCTAAGAATTAACTATTTCATGACCTTTACCAAGCCTCAGAGTAAATAAAACCCAATCATCAGTCTTCTTTAATTTATTCCTTATTTATAGCTCTTATCCATAAAATCATAGCATATTTTCTATAACAATGTCAAACCAAGTACCTTGTTTCTTTTTTCTTCCACAAGTTTATTTCTACATGCACATGTCCATAGGATATACTGTGCTTCACAGGTTATGAGCATGGCTTTGGAGTGGGATGGAATGATTTCCTGGATTTGCCATGAGTCACTTCTGTGACCTTGGGGAAATGGCCTCTGAGCTTCAGCCTCTACATTTATAAATTGGGTGGAATAATATGAACTTTGGCCAGGAAATAAAGACATGATAACTATACTGCACCCAAAAATATGTGAATTGTATTTCACACAGCAGTGGTGAGAGTTAACAATGTATAGAATATTTACACAGAAATGTTACTGTTCTCCTTGGATGTTTGCCTTTAGAACACACACACACACACACACACACACACACACACACAATTCTCAAAGGCTCTGGGGTTAGTCATTCTTTCTTCTGCTTCCAGCACTGAAGCCATCACTGTGTTTTAGCACCACACCTACAGCTTCACAGAGTGGAGAAAACACGGGTGCTTCCTGAATGCTCCTTACAGAATATGTGTTTTCTTGGTAAGTCAGAGGTTTTCATACGCATGATCTTAGAGAGTCACACTCTCCTCTTTGGATCATTCTTTTTTTAGTTAGGTGGGTTTGATGGAATTATAGCTGATGTCTTCTCTGGGTCTGTCTTCAAGAATTAATTTTAATAACTGTAGCATTATGCAGTAAATACATTCATTATGCTCAAGTGAATACCCAAAATGAGAAAATGAGACCTTAAAACTATCTGCATACTTTAATTATTCTTACCATCTTTGACTATTGTGACAAATAATCTCTCTTGATTATAATAAGCTAGAAACACTCACTGTGTTTCTCATAGAATGAAGTGTGTGATGAACACCGCGCAAGAAATGCAGGTTCTATTTCACTAAGAAGCTGGATCTTAGCTGTAGACTTTTTGGAAATGATTAAATATTACAAATGTAACCCACATGTAGGAGCACATAAAATGGTTGACTAGCAAAACTTCACTGAAACAAGAAAGAGAAAACTTTGGTAGCTCAAGATCAAGGGTCAGTATAGGTTGGGGGAGAAACTGGGGTGAAAGTGTAGGGAATGACCGAGATATGGGGAAACAGGAAAGGAGCCCAAGGGTAGGGCTTCTACATAACAGGGGAGATTATTTCAGGATCCCTTAGACCTGGATGATTGTTTCTTGGTGTCCTTTAAACTAGGAAGATTTCTTAACTTCTTATTGCAGCAGGCATTAGAGGCTTTATTGCTATAAAAAAAAATCAGGGAGCTCATCCTTAGTGGAAGAGAGCTACAGAGCTACAGTTGCATCATTACACAGATTTGTGAAATGACAAATGAGAGTTAAAGCAATAGACTGTGGATGGCACTCCATCGCTGAGCCAGAAGCGCTGTGCATTTCCAGACTGGAGGGCGACAAACACAGAAGCGGGAGAACTCTCTTCAGTCAGGATGGGTAGTGTGGATAAAGAATGTGTACAGGATGGGGCATGCAAAGCAGGTCAGACACAGAAGCCTTATGATGAAAGAGAGAAAACAAACAGATTAGCTACCATCCTCATTTTTCTTAAGCAGCCGAGTGATGTGGTGAGAGACAGAAACGTGAGGGGGACAGACCACCTTCTTCCAGGCTCTTCCGTTTGCTCTCCATGTGGCCTGATCAGGTTAAACTCTCAGAGCCTGTTTCCTCATCTGAGCAAAGGAGATGATATCTGACCTTTATCCTCACCCCAACAGTGTGAACTGATTATCAACAGTATGAATTCTTTCCTCCGGCAACACAAACCCTGCCTCTTAAGGCACTGTTCTGTGGGTGTGGTGAGCAGGTATCTCTTTGCCTCCCTATAAAAACATTTGTATTTCTTTCATAAAAGTTATTAAATCACTGCTCAGAACTTGAATATCCTTAAGGAAAAAAATAGTAAGAGTTTCACAAACACAAACTACGTTATTCCTCCTCCCCTCCACCAAAGATTCAATTAACAAGAGGGAAAAGGTGGCATGTTTTTAACAAGTTCTTCACGCTGATTTGCGCAGAAACGTACATTAGGCCTTTTTTAGTAATAGGAAAAAATTATCTCGTCATGACTCAACTCTCTCCCCCACCTCCAGCGGAGGACGGCAATCAATCAGCTGGACAGCAAGATTGATTTTCTAATTAAGTCGGCATTTGTATCTGCGCGCAGAGCCACAGAAGGCTTCCTTACTGTACCTTCCCAACACTCTCCTACTTGTATCAACTTGCTCTCACATTTAAAGCACTTTCAAAATTGGGAGAAAAAAAGATTAGAAAGCTGTTCTCTCACGCAAATATCCAAAAAATCATCGGCTGCTTCAGGGAAGAATTACGTCAAGTTATTGAGCAAAAGAGAGAAACACTGACAGGAGTCCATTTGGACTCGATTCGGCTCACACATGGATGAAATTTGCCACCGTGACCCTGCTTCCCGCGCCACCCCCTCCCCCACACACAGGCCCAGCCATGGACGCAGCTGGACCAGCCTATGCAGATGGCTAGAGACGGCAGGCTTTCAGCATTTCTAAAAGCTCCCTTTCAAGCATTGCTTGCCAAAATGGTATAGCAGGCTTTTTGTATGGGCCTTGGTGATGAGATGTGCTTGTGATTTAATTTACTTAGGGGAAGAATATGAAACCCTGAACAGCTCAGCCGGATTCAGCGTCCTTAGGGAGTTGGCTGGAGGAGAAAACTTACTTTAGCGATTCTGGATCCAATGTGCTTGTGCCTTGTTGCCCATGACCTCCCTTCAGTGAGAGACACTGGGGAATAAGGCTGAAAGCAGTAGAGAAGCTCGCATTTTTTTTTAGTTCATTCCTGATCCATCCATTACCTAACATTTTATTTCAAAGGTAGGTTTTTCACTAATTCAAAATGTTAATTTTTATTTGGGGAGCATTGTGACCTGAAGTGAGATGAATTTTACTTATGTTCAGGAAGGAAGGAAGGGGGGAAGGGAGGAAAGGAGAAAGGGAGGGGGAGGTAGGGAGGGGAAGAGAGGAGAGAGGAGGAGAGAGGGGGAGAGAGGGAAAGATAAAGAAAGAAAGGAAAACAGAAAAGAAAAGAAAAATAGACAAAAGATGAGAGTGGCTGAGGCAAAGTGACTAGGGGGTAGCTGTGTGTGACAGGCTTATTCAAGAAACAATTTGTTTTTAAAAAAAAACTTTAAAAAGTAGCCATTCGAGGAGCATCATTTGTATTCATTAAGTAGCGTCTGGTGTTTGGCGGCACGGCTCCAGTCATTCACATCCCCCTGGGCTGCACAAACACAACTTGTTCCAGATTGAACTCACCTTCCTTCCCGGAAACCATGTCCTCTTTCTGACCTCCTTATTCCTGCACGCGGCTCCTCTGTGCTCCTAGCCGTCAGGTGCAAAACCTGGGGGTCACTATCAACTCGGTGCTCTCCTGATCCCCTTAGTCTGTGAAGTTGCCTTAGTCTGTGAAGAAGATCTCTAGCTGTATCCAGCATAATTTGTCATCATCCCTTATCTGGATTATTGCAACAACCTCCTAACTCTTTCCCTTGAATACAGTCTCCTGCTTGCTGTCTGCTATTTCACTGCCAGAGTAATATCCTAATTCCTTTAAAGAGTATCTTAGATTCTGTCATTCCATACTCAAAGACTTTCCGTGGCTCCTCACTGAATTCTACTTCGGCGTAAACTCCTCAGATCAGCAGATATTTCCAGGTATTCTCACGACACCCATGGTTCAGTAGTTTGCATAGCAGGATGGTAGTGTCTCCAGGACATCTGGAAAATCTGTCACAGTTGTGCTTGTTTGTCTCCGCGACTGGAGGTCACAATGTCATTTGCTAAGTAGAACATTTAACATCTCAAGCACCACATGCCACAGAACCCTGTTGAGAAACATTGCAAGTCTGGCCAAACTTAACTTCACACTTCCTCAAACATGAATCCCCCTGATTATGACCCTCTCCACCTTCAAATCAGTCCAGTTGTACCACTTCTGCCAAGCAAACTGTTCTGATCACCACCCTGTCCTCAGCACACACACACACACACACACACACACACACACACACACACACACGGCTTTGTCTTTCCCTTTCCTGGATCTCTCTTAGGGAACCCATCACAGTTCGACTTTCACAAATTAATTGGCCCGGTAATCCCTCCAGTAGACTGTAGGCTTCTTGAAAGAAAGTACTTACCGTTGTCCCCCATTACCCCTGGTTTTGCTTACTACGGTTTCATTGACTAATGGTCAACCTTGGTCTAAAAATATTGAATGAAAAACTCCAGAAAGAAACAATTCCTAGGTTCTAAATTGGGCACCATTCTGAGCAGCATGATGAAATTTCCTTCCATGAGACTCTGTCGGGCTCTTATCACCTAGAACAGAGAATCCCTGCTGTATACACTGGCTGCCCATTGGTCACTTAGTAGCCACCTCAGTTTTCAGGTCTACTGTGAAAGTATCATAGTGCTTGTGTTCAAGTGACCCTTATTTTACTAAACAACGGCTCCAAAATGCAAAAGTAATGATGCAGGCAATGCCAGTACACCAAAGGGAAACCATAAAGTGCTTTCTTTAAGTGAAAAGGTGTGTATGTATATATGTATGGAAAAAACATGGTATATGTAGGATTTGATACTATCTGCAGTTTCAGGCATGCACTGGGGATCTTGGAATATATTTCCCATGCATAAGAGGGAAATACTGTATATTGCTCATTTCTATACTCCTGACACAAGTTATAAAATGCTTTATATATAATAAATGCTCCATATGTAGTCATTAAATTGACCTTGGATGAGACTCAGTACTGACAATGGAAGCCAGAGGCCCGGGGAGTCAGGCAGAGCCTGAAGGACTAAGAGGGTCGGAAAGGCAAGAGCAAGCCGCATTCTCACACAGGGGAAGACTGCCCAGGTAGAGAGAATCTGTAGCCCAGACAAGCAGTCTGAGGGGGAGTAGCGGCAGTTCAGATGCGAGGCAAGGCAGCAAGAGCTCAAGGCCCCTTGGTCAGGGCAAACGAGCCACCAGTGAGCAGCCGCTCAAAGAGGCCCCGGGAAACAAAAGGACAATTGAGAATTAAAAATGATCTTATCAAGTGGCTAAGAGCCTGGGTGGGCCGTGGTCTTGGCAGGCTGTACCCAAGGGCTCACAGATGAAGGGGAGCAGCTGCATGGCAAGGGAACTGAGACCCAGCTGAATGTATGTTTTGCCCCAGGCTCTGAGCTCTTGTGTGGTTCCTCTGAGTGCGGGCATCAATTGTAACTCCATTAGTATGAGCCCTGCAGGAGGGGGTAGGCTGTGTATTCACAAGAGGCAGCAGAAATGTTTAGAAGGTAAAGCCAGGGGGTAGGAACATTAACTGTCTAGCTGTTTGAAGGGAATGGCTGTGTATGAGAGAGGAAGAAAGACAATGTTTCAGAAGTACACTCAACTAAGGTAAGTTGCAAACATGATTGACAGTTGGGAAGAAAAGTAACTTTGGGGAAGAGAAACAGCACTTGAAAATGAATGTTGCAGAAGGAAAGAGAGGGGACAAGTGTTAAACAACAGATGTTGTTTGAAATGTTAAAACACATACTGAAAACAACTGTTCTATATGCTAGCACTGAAACTATGGGAAGAGAGAGAAGAAAATTTAAAATGTGCCAGAAAGAGAACTTCAAAGGTGAAGGCATTGAGATCTCAAAAATGCAGAGTCTTCCTAGAGTAGAGAAAACTGAGTCAAATAGTCAGTTCGAAAGATTGTGCAAAGTATAGAGAGATCCCTTAACTGAGAAGATCAGACTTGAGTGGAATAACCCGTGAATAAGGGGAAGAGTTGGAATGAGAGTAAGAAGGACTGAAATTAACTGGAAAGTCCATCTATTTTGGAAAAGTAAAAAGCATTAACTATGGCAAGAATAACCCCTCCCCAAATTCATCAATGGTAATTTATTGGAGGAGTATTTTACATGAAGCATCTTATTAGAGGAGGTGACATTTGAAATATTCCTCAAAGGACAGGAAAGATTTCATCAGGTAAAGAGGAAAGAACTTAGCATTCCTAGATAATATAGAAATCGTCAATAACAGCCTAGAGCCAAGAAAGTATATTGCAGTGATATTGGAAAGACAAGTCTACTGGACAAAGGAGAATGGAGGAGAGAGCAGAAACAGGAAGAGTTGATTGGCAGCACTGGAAAATTTAATCATCACCTATCCAGTGGCGAATCGTTAAATATCATAGAAAAAAAGGGCACAGATGTCATGGGGATATTGACAAAATATTTTCACTAATATATGAAACATTTATTTGGTTCTGTGAAGAAAGATAACATCCAGTTTATGTTTGAAAAAATCACTATCTCTCTTCTTCCCTCTCAAGCCACCCATATTTTTAGCATGATTTTTGCATTAAAATCTTGGGAGGGTAAGAATCCTCTGAGCTTCCTGAACTTGGCTGCTGCCATCCTCGATGCCTCCCTTTATCTTGGAGAGTCTCGGTCCTATTCACAACACAATGATGACACAGTTAATCAGAGGAAAAGTTAATTAGAATCTAGATCTCCTCAAATTTCTCCCTACCTTCAGCATTTCCTTAAGTTCCTAAAAGTGCTGCTTAGAGGAAAAGGTTTGCACTGAGGCAGAACTTTGTGGCTGTGAAAGTAATTCCAAAATGATTACACAGAGAAGGATGTGACTTGTAAGTACAGGAACACTGGGTGTTTTCATTTACAATGGTTTGCTATTTAGGGGTGACTCTGGATGTTAGGGACAGCAGGTCCCTGGAGCTGTCTCAGAGCTGCCTATTCATCTCCCTCAGTGAAATAGGCCCAAAACTGGGTGAGAGAACAAGGCTGAATAATTCTCTCTTCTCCACACCAGGACCAATTTCAGTAGCCAACTGTGCCATTAATCTCACCCATGGCTTTTTTTAACCCAAGGTTCTGTTCAGAGAAGTCTCTCCTAGGAGAAAATTGACATTTGGAGCACAAAGGCAAGCAAGCTGAGGCTGAACGATATGCAAGACCAGTATTTTTTTTTCAGTTTTCTTCCTAAATACAGGTAGGAAAGTGTGACCCCTGAAGGGTCTTTTTTTTTTTCTTTTTTTGCACTTGGGTGATATATTGCTACCACTTATAAAAGAAGAGAAGATTCATCCCCAGGCAATTCATCTTGACATCCTGGAGCCAAAATTCATATCAGGGATGGGGAGAAAGAAAAAGGATTGTTATAGCATAAACATATACATGAGGAAAGGGGAAATCTGTTTAATATGAAAAGTTCCTAAAATGAAATGAGAGTAACTTCTGGAATCAGACTTTGGGCTGAATCCTCACTTCAAACTTACCATCAGAGGTCTCTGAACGGCAGTTTCCTCATCTTTAAAATGAGGGTAATGATACCTGCTTCTTATGGTCACTGTGAGCACAAAGGAGACGACGTGCAGAAAGCTTAGTCCAGGCAGCAGGCATTCTATGAAAGAGAACTGTGCAGGCAGGAACTCAGAAAGCCATAGGAAAGCCCTTTACTAAACAAGGTTAATGTTCGAGTGTGAGGGCTGGACGCGATAGTGGTTGCCACAAAAACACCCATAAAACCAGACTCATTTGCCTATCTCTGGCTAAAATGAATACTTGTCCTGGCATCCAACAAAATGAATCTCCAAACAAAGAGATGAGTGCAAATTCAGCATCTATTATTGGTATCTTTCTTAACGTTTTCAACACCATCAAAAAAGTAGACCAGCCAGCCAACTGGAAACCATTCAACACTAAATAAACATTTGGAATAAGCCCATGCCTTTTGCAAAATTACAATTTGCTTAAAATAGACGGCCTTAGAGGTCAGATTCAAATATACTCCATTGGATGTTCACATTTGTTTACTTCCATCCAAAGGAAATTTGGGGACAAGCAGCTCAGGCAGCTGCTTGGGGCATTAGGCACTAAGCACAGACACTGCTGCTCCTTGGACAGGATGTGCTGCACCTCTGCTTCTATTTTTAAAAGGCCTCCCTCTGCCATTGTCAGAGAAGGCAGGGGCCACCAACCCCGTGTGCAAGCCTTACAAATGGCATTTAGGGAGGAAGGTAGAAATGGGGGGAGGAGGAGGGCTCTGCCCACATTTCTGATCTGGAGACCTACTGGATCTCTAACTGCTCCTACCCTAAGCAAAATGAGTTCTTGCTTTTCAGATAGGTAGGTAGGTAGGTAGGTAGATAGGTAGATAGATAGATAGATAGATAGATAGATAAACAGGCAGCCTTTGAAAGCTGATTGAAAAGCTACCTGTCTCAAAAATTGAAGAGCTTTTCACAAAGCATTACATAGGTAAAGTAAATCAAGAAAACTATGTTAAATAAATAGTTAAATATTTCCCCTAAATAAAGGCACATGTTGAAAATACGGCGAGATGTTTATGGCAATACTTTCTTAGGTTTCAAAAAATAAAACACTTAAAAATTGATTTTATATGTTAGATACTCTTCCCTTTTTATCTCTAATAAAATAATAATAACTATAGTATCAGATAGGCATTTTTAAGAGAGAAAAAGTTTTAATTGCTAACAACAGAAATTTCCAAATGTTTAAAAGACAAGTAGGCTATTGAAACACTTTTTAGAAAATCATTAACACTGAGAGTACTATGTAAACTAGTTCTCAAGTCTTCCATTGATCCATCTTAAAATGAGGAATAAAAGGTTCTAGCGAGTAAGAATTCTCTTAGTACTTGCAAAATATTTACTTTAAGAAAAATATCAGTTCTACTGAGAGAGCCTGCCTGACTATTCCAGCTTGCACTGATTTTCTGCTTTGCTGAATTTTTGTAGAACACATATATAGTTAGTTCACTCCATTCAGGACCTAATTATCCACAGCTCGTGTTTTTGCTCAATTGTTTTACATATGTTTGGTTTGTCTCCCCAACAACTAGTGAGCATTTTGAGGACAGTGGCTATGCCTTATATTTATTCTGTACCTATCAGTCACCTGTTCAGTGCTGATTACAAGCAAGTCTTGTGTAAATACTTACTAAATGAAAAATAATATTTTTATTGCTAGTTTGAAATGGAGAGTCTCTCACAGGAGATGGTTCTTCAATTAGCATTATAGTCAACGTGCAGGCATATTGAAATCACCTAGTTGCATATTAGAATATCCTAGGAAGCCTTCCAAACATTCATATGCCCTGTGCTATATGTTAGATTAAAACATTGAAAAGAATCATCCCTTAGCCACCAAGGAGATTACCAATCTATGTCAGATTCATTCCTTCTTCTGCTCCTCCACCAGAATGAAGGCGTCTCTGGGTCTCTCTTTACTTACCTAAGAAAAACTTGTCTTTCCTGGAATTTGATTCATTTAGGTTTCTTTAAATGCCTCCAATCCCTGATGAGTTAAAAACAAACCTATGGTTTTGTAGGTGATCCAACTTATTCCCATTGTTAGGATGAAAGCAATGATCTCTTGGGACTTTCTCCATCCTAATGGGAAGTACTCTAAGGAGCTTAGAGTATAAAATGAACAACACAATTTGGCCACTTGTTACAAGAATAATAAAGGGGTAGAAGCAAAACACAAGAGCCATTTTTATTAATTCAAACTTCAAGTGAGTAAAAAATGTAGGACTTTAATCTGCTAACTCCTGAGACTTGAAACCAAACTACTTTAATAAGTTATTTGCATACCTTGCAAATTAATTAGATTAATATGATTAATTAATTACTTTAAATTTTGCTTAGGTTCAATGGTTTATCTTCAGTGGGTAATTTTCCACAGACTCAAATAATAAAATCAGAATTTTCAAACCCCTACAAATCATGTCATCAACAATAGCTCAGAGAACTCTAGGTATCTGTGTAAGTCTATTAAGAGCTGACACAGGATTTCAGTGGAAGTCTTGGGTCCTTTTCCTCAAACATATAAATTCACTTTTATTAGTTTTCTATACTGAGTTCTGAATCAGATGTCATTTGAAATAGAAATTCTGATCCTTTCGAAACTATGAAAATCACAACCAATCAATTCCATATACACACACACTTCTAAAAACACACACCCATGTACATGGATATACATGCATATTCTTGTTAAGGGAACTGAGGCACAGAGTGTACAGCACCTCCCCGAAGGTCACACCGTTGGCTAATAACAGATATGGTACCAGAATTCTCCCAATCCAGTTCATTTTCTTCTCCACATGTTCTTTCTCATCACTAATTAGTCCTCCTGTCCTGGAATATGTAAGTCTCCACAACAGTGGGTGATTTCAGTGTGGCACCGGGGATGAGCAGGTTTAGTCAGATTGATAAATGAATCCAGGGCTTCAGACACTCTCACGTGACATCAGTTGGGCCCAGGTGAAATGGTAATCACCAGTGTATAAATGATTTGGACACTGTAATTTCCCCCTGCGATTTAGCTTGCTTTCTTCCGCTGATTTATTTAGAATGTGCTCTGCTACATCTCCCAACCTTGCTACACTTTGAGTACCAATAAATGTCAAACAGATTAGACAGGCCCATTACTCAATGGGCACATTTCTAAAAACAGTACAAAGGTGAAATCCCAGCAGTTTGAGATGATTGGAGTATTTACAGGATGTTAGGAAAACATCTGCTTCAAAGATTCTGAGCTTCAAGAGTTGATATAATGGTTTATTAGGAGCCTATACCACCACTAGTCACTGTACAGAAAATATTAAGCCATTACAGAGTGAATGAGTTTTGAGTACCTATTATATAGAATAGGTTGTACAGAGATTGGCCCCCTAATAGCCACTTAGAGTGAATATATTTTGCTTTTATCAAAATAGAAGAGAATGGAACTAGCTTTTATAGCTTTGCTCAAAGATAAATTGAGTAGAAAGAGATTTTTTTTCTTCTGTACTGACCACTTAGATTTGAGCACATAGCATCCTTGCTGTGGTATAATGTCACCAACCCTCAAGAGGCAGACAAAAGTGACAGCGACTCACTAGAACTAATCTTGACTTTTTGTTATCTTCTTTGTTACCTTAGTGACCATTAATAAATCACAAATTATAGAACCAAACACTGTGCCTTATCTCATTTAATCTTTATAAGTATTCTAAGATATAGGTACAAGATTCCCATTTTACACCACGAGGAAATTGGGGCTTGGAGAGGTTAAGTACCTTCCTTGTGGTCACTCATTTAGTAAGCGGCAAGGCTGGGATTCTAACCAGGTCAGTTGAATTCTGGTGTCCTTGCTTTTGCCACTATTGTCATCAGTTGTACAAAACACAATCAGCCTGAAATTGAAATAAGTACCATAAGAATAGGTTGTTCTAGTTATTTTATACCCACAAGAGAAGTCTCCTTCAAGGAATGATCCAGGGGACATCCCACCATTACTAATAAATTGGTTCCAGAATCACACCTCGGTAATCTCCTCTTCACCAAAATTCAATTACATCTCCAGTGTTTTCTTTGTAATGTCGTTCCCTTCCCATAGCTAATTAGATAGTTGGTGTGGAGTTTGCAGACAAGCAAGCTGCATGCCTGAAGTGGGAAGAGATAGAATATACACAGGCTTGGCAAGGAGCCAGCCAGTATTTCCACTCTATGATGCTAAATTCACCATACAGTTTTATATATATATACACACACAGACACACACATGTGTATGCACACACCAAAAATGGAATAGGGAGAGGAGGAAGGTATTGTTTTCTTCTTTTGAGTGTGCATTTGTGAGGAAATAGCACTTGGATTCATCCTTTATTAATCACAAATTTTGGTGCTATATCTTAGAATAGAGAAGCATCACTTGACTTTCAATGCATATTCTGCTAATTGGTAGGTTTTGCCTCCCAACTAAACTGTAAAGGAGGAGGGTGCATACTAAACCCATTGCCCTACTTAGGCAGCTTCTGGCAGGAACGCTGAGATGGATTAACATGCATAACAGAAGGCTTATATGACCCTGGGAGACAGGAGAACCTGAAATAACCTTAATATCCTGTCAACTTGCATTATCAGACCCCACTGAACAAGTAAAGCCTATTTAACAATCAGTCTCGGAAGGAAAAATCCATATCTTGTTTTTTAACCAGGATTTTTCATCCTGTTCTTTTTTTATCCTGGGGATATTTTTTTCCACCTCACTTCTCAGGACAACATCACCACACCAGACCAAGTTATAGGGTTTCTTGATTTCATCAAATTTCTCAGCAGGTATGCCACTCACTCCATAGTCCTCACTTCTACAAAGACACTCTTAGATATCTGGAACTCGGGGTCAGTGCCGAACAACTGGCAGTCTGGGGCCCGGCAGTGTGTTTGAGCAGAAATAATTCCATCCTGACAATGGTCCTCCTTCCATGGTAGGAACGGATTTAGGCTCATTGACTTTAACTAGTCAAATAAAGAGTTAAAAAGCAAGAAAATCTTGAATAAGCACCTGGGCTCTCTCAGACACACACTCCCAGATGTCTTGTCAAGTTGTCAACTGCGTTTGCTGAAGGCATCCTGAGGTGCCTTAGAATGCCAAGTGCTTTATATTCCTCAAGGGAAGTGTTTATGGGAAAGTTCTAAAAATACCAGCGCACTAAAGCAAATCCAGAATAATTGAGTACCCACAGCTCTTTAACAGCACACTCAAGAAATAGATAATTCCCTCAGTCTTAGTAAGCACTTTCCCAAATTTCGAATTTAGATGTCAGTTCTCAAGGTTTCAAATCCCCTCCATCCCCAAGATATGGCTTAGCTATAGAGTCAATTGTGCCTAATCAGAGGAGTTAAAATCATGTTCTTAAAAAACCACTAGACAAGTATACAAAGACTTGGATTCTGTAAGTTAGTAGCTATGTGACCTTAGGGAAGTTACTTCTTTTCTCATCTAAAATATTAAAAAAGGGGGAAGGTATTAAAATTTGTTGAGTTATTGGGAACTTTCCCATCATTACTTTATGTAGGTTTATACTAAATGGTTTGCAATATTTCTTCTAGTTTTAATGTTCTGTTCTATTTATTTCATACTTAAATTGATTTAGCAAATCTTTTGGGGAGATTTTTTGGGTCAGGCACAGTGCTATGCACTGCAAGAGTCATTAAAATTAATCTGAAAATCAAATACTAAAAGATTTTTACAAAGTTCTTTTTTTTCATTACTAAACAGGCTTCCAGGTTGCTTTTTCCATAAAATTCAGATTATTTTCTTATGGCATTAATGCAGCCAGTGCATTATACCCCCACCCCCCAGCCAGGTCACATATCCTGTCAGAAATTTGGTGTTTTACTCCTTGAGGAATATTTCAATTTTTATAGACTCTGTCTGGGTTCTACTTTTCTGATATGAAGACTTTGGAATCAATGATTTAGCTAATTCCTAAAATTCTCCTACAAATCTGAGAATTTGTCTCAAACCAAGATGTGCAAAAAATAAAGGTAAAATACCTCAATTTATAATATGGATTATATAATAAAATGATAAATATTTGGGGTATACTGGATTACATACAATATATTATTAAAGTTTATTTTACTTGCCCCTTTTTCCTTTTCATTTTCATAGGGTTACTGGAAAATTTTAAATTATATGTATAGTTTTCAGTTGTGGCTCTCATTGTGTTTCTCTTGGTCAGCACTAGTCTCAGCCTTCTCAATTACCCACTTACTGAAAAGCCATCAGCCTGTGAAGAGTGAAGTAGGTCATATTGTTCTGGTCTGAATTTTTTTAAAAAGCAGGAAGACAAGGAAAGCAAGGAAGCAAGCTTGGTCCACAGGGGATTCACCGGGTCCCCTCACCCTGAAAGCCTCTGTTTGCCCTCGTGGCTCAGGGCCTTTGCTGTGCAGATTGGACTGTGAACACACCTGAGACCTAGATCAATGGCAAGACCCACTGGCTTTATATTAGAAAAAGCAGCAGGAAAAAAGCACGAGTCACTGAAAGGGAAAGGGCCTGGGAGGAAAAAAAAATGAGCTGGAACAGCCTGGAGTTGAAAAAGCATTTTAGGGGGCCTTGAGGCAGTGGGGAAGAGAGAAGGATCTGGATGGCCAACCAGAGCTCTGCCCTCTGAATAAAACATTCTGACTGCACTGCTCCATCCCTTTACTTCCCATTTCATTCCCTCCTTTCTACCTTGCAATTCATTTTGTTAGGCACCAACACGTAAATACTTCATTTCATTGTAATGCGTCTGTGAGGTCAGCATGATTACCCTCCTTTTACAATTGAGAAAGGGAAACTCAGAAGTTACAGAACTCTCCCAAGGTTGAACAGCTAGTAGTGATAGTGGAGCCAGCATCTGAATCCCCACCTCTTGATTTCAGTGGCTGTGTTTTTTCCACAAAACCATAGTACACGCATGTATTTCAACATTTCTTTCCTAATTGACTTGTGGTATATTTTAAATTCAGCTAATTCTCTAGTTGCTCTATGAAGACAGTTTGGAGATTATTCTACTTCACATTTTTAAACTGCTTCCTGAAATGTGACAGGGCTAATTTTCCAAACTTCTTTTTCTCACTGCTAACTAAATACTGTCCAAATATTAATCAGATTTGAATACTTAGGCTAATAAAATAAGTAGGCCTACAGCTCATTTGAATAGCTCATCCAAACCTGTGAAGAAATACAATTAACTGATACTCTATCTGCTGAGTAAAAGATTTTGGGGGAAAAATATTGAAACATTTTAGCCAAAAGAATTAAAATTAGTTTAGTTGATTATGAGAACTCTACTAATGCAAATGTTTGAACCTAAACACTTAAAATCTTGACCATATAATTTCTACAATTTAATTTCTACAGCAGTTGCAAAATATTTTTTTTCCTTTCTACCTTCATGAACCACAGAAAAGAAATGAAATACATACATTGTGCTTTTTTGAAATAAAGTTCTCCAGTGTTCCATCTGTAATACCACAATGCCAGCATTACTCTATCTCTAAATCCACGAGGCTTTCGGTTCAGAACCCCAGGAAGGCATTAGTAATACATACAGACCTGTGCCAGTTTGGCAGCCACAACAGAAGCCAGAGCACCCTGAGACCAGGTTGGGAATTAGACTTCAAACAAATCCCTAATTTGTGGATTTAAGCATACATAAGAGTTTGGGCTTTTTTTTAAGTCTAAGTAACAGAAAACACAACCTTCAAAATCATTTTATTCATTATTCCATCTCAACCTGCATTTTTCATGTGCATTGCCCACAGAAAACCCAAGATGATGCCAACAAACATCGACAGATGCAGGAGGTGAAAACGACCCTCATTGCCTAATAAGTTCTTACTTGCAAAATAATTCTGTATGTTGTTTTAGGCAGCATTTCCTTTAGTACATTTAATTATGAATATGTAATATTTATAGACTAGATTGGAATAAAGGATAGTAACTAGAAGTCACACGATAGAAATCAATCAGGAATTAAGATAAAGTACCTATAAAACAGTACAAATTATAAGAAATTTAATTTCATTTAGAAATTTTTAGTGCTCAAGAAACTTTCATAAATATCTGTATAACATAAATGAAGGTATTTCTGTGTGTAAATAAGATATAGTTTGATAGGTTAGCAGGTAGGTAGGTAGGTAGGTAGGTAGGTAGGTAGATAGATAATAGATACATACAAGTGTATTTTTTCCTTTTCAAATCAGGAAAAGTATAATAAGTACACAAGTATTTGAAACAAAGAAAAGTCAGAATGCAACTCAATACAAAATAGTTTCAGGTACACTTCATCTTGTATCAGACTTAAACTTTTTAACAAAAATCATATTTATGTGAATCAAGTATTCTAAGTGACCCCAGGTATGGTCATCACTTAAAGAAAACCTCTGGTAAGTTCTCTATTTGAAACAATTAAGTGCTTCCTCATTTATCTGTGTTATAAATCTTTCATTCAATAATATGGTACCCATAGCTGGGCACCAACTATGTTCCAAGCACCTAGGCAGCATGGTCCCACAGTAGAGGAACTTAGAGTATACTCGTGCAGACAAGTGCATAGATAATTTCACGGAGTAAGTGCAAAGTGTGCTGAGTGTCATCAATGCAATAAACATGGCATGTAATAGAGAATAGCTGGGGGCCTATTTTAGAACGAATAATCAGGGAAGACTTCTCCAAGGAGATCACAAATTGGCAAAGATCTGAAAGATAAGAAGGAGCTCACCCATCGCTCAGAGAGAAAGAGAACAAGAATGTATGTTTTGTTGGGTGTGTTTTGGTAGCAGGAATCACATTTAAAGGCCTGAGGGGTGAAGAAGGCAGACTGGAGGATGATTAGGAAGGAGGGGAAGGGCCAGAGAAGGGGTTACTTAGGCTGCGGCTGTGAAAGGAGATTGAAGGGTAAGCCAATCCATGTCTGTGAACAGTCACTCATGCTATCATGCAGACGACTGATTGAAGATGGGTAGAATGGAAGCCAAGCCACATGTCAGGGGGCTCTTGCATAGTTGGAAAGATGACTGTAACTGGACTAAATGGTTGTAGTGGAAATAGAAATAGGTCAGTAGACTTGAGAATAGAAGCAACAGGGCTTGGTGATGGATTTAGTGTGGGGCTTGATGAAGAAGCTTGGATGAAAGATGTCTCACAGTTATATATACAATCTAGATCTTTATATAAACTCTTCTGATTTAATATAAGAATTCTGTTCTAAAAGTATGCACTAGTCCACTGCATCTGAAAATGCATTCTGGTTTGACAAGAATTCACTTAAGTTTTCAAACACAGATCGTCGGTACCATTTATAACTAAATTTTGGGGGGAGGGGAGGGAAGGTATTGAGTCAAACAGGGAAATCTGCAATTATCTCTTCCCTTTATAATTTAAAGTGAGTATTTACTTTCTTCTTCAGAAATTTTAATAACCTCCATCTATGTTGTTATTGTTGTTGTTTTATAAAGCTAATTTAAATCCTCACTGGTTAACTAGAAATGATTAAAGAAATTAATTTAACTGAGCCACTGCTTGTATGGGGCATTTGAGTCCTCTACCTAAGTCTAAGCTATGGATTCTAATGACCAGAGAATAGCTGGGATAACAAGCGTGACCTAGAAAAATAAACTTTCACAAAATAAATGAAACAGAAGAGCAAGTAGGACAGAATTCAACACGCACACACTATGAGACTAGTGACTAAATTGCTGCACTAACTTGAAACTTTAAGATTTAGGAAGAAAAAATGACATTAAAAATTGCTCGGAATGCTTTGAGGTGTCAAGTTCATTGGCTTTCATTATTGAAGAATGCTTAGAATTTGAGTTTCCGAAGCTTACAAACCACATCCCAAAAGCTCATAGAAACCTATCAATTTCTAGTACCAACCTTTTCTTCTGCTACAGTTCTCATCAGCTCATGTCAACTGTCTAGATATTATGGGAGTACAAACTCTAGGTTTTCTCCCAATATTTTCCAAGAGATGCACCTGGGCATTGGAGTGTGCAGAATGGCCAACAGCAGATTATTGTAGCTTACTTGACAGATAACTTACAAAGAGACCCAAAGATGTCAGTGACCCAGTACATCGACCCCAGACAGCGTCACAAGCAGAAGCAAACTACTAGGAAAGGAGTCACTGGGAGAGCTTTGCCTATGGCTTTCATCAAAGGCGTGGTTCCCATTTGATGCTCTACTGACCCATGTGAAGATTGGATGATTTTCTCCATATCTGCTCCACTCACTTTCCCATCTGTTGAATTCCTATGAGCTTTTATACACACAAAGTACGACTATTCTTTGACTTGTAGGATCATTGTGAACTTTATCTGTATAAATCTAGGTCAGCCTCATGAAATGCTTAATATTCCAAATGGAAATAGACAGATGCTTGAGCAGAAAAGATTCATTATTGGTTACCATTTAAAATTATTTCTTCTCACCCCTTTTAATTTCTCAATTGTAATTTCTAAATGTCTAACAATTAAATTTTAACCAGTTTGAGGAGTATTAATAACAATTATAACTAAGGTGGAGGTACCAGTCAAGACCCAGTCTCAATCTTGTTCACTGTGGCAGAGCATCACTCTCCCTCCGTCCCCATGTATAAGGGTTCTCTAGAGAAAGCATACCAATAGGATATACGTTTATATACAAGGAGATTTATTGTAAAGAATTGGCTCACATGATAGAGGTTGGCAAACCCAAATCTGCAGGCTAGAGGCCCAGGAGAGCCAATGTTACAGGTGAAGTCTGAAGGCAGACTGTTGGTGAGTTTTCTCTTACTCAGGGAAGCCAGTCTTTTTCTTCTATTCAAACCTTCAACTGATTGTATGAGGCCCACCACTTTATGGAGAACAGTGTGCTTTGTTCTACTGATTAAAATGTTAATCTAATCCAAAAACACCTTAGCAGAAATGGTCAGAATAGTGCTTAACCATCATATCTAGCCATCCATCATCCCCTCCTTCCTACAAGCACAAAATCCTACCATGGAAAGAGCTAGACTTTGAATTTCAAGAACTGTCAGGCTCAGTGACAATGCAGTTTAGTAGGAGAAATGCAAGTGTGCTTTGATATCAAATATACCTGGGTCAATCCTCTGTTCACAAGTTCAGCTCAGGGACCTCAAGTGATTTAACTTCTCAGAATCTCAGTTTGGTTCTTTGTGGAGCAGAGATTACAATTTCTCTCTCATAGGTTCATTATGAGAAATCAAGTGAATAACAACCCTGACAGTTCCTGGCACAGGACAGGCTGCCAATGAATCTTACCCTAGCAGTTGTCCCAGCTGCACACTTTGCTACTGATATTTAGCTGTGTCTGGCTGCCTGGTAGGTGGGGCTGCCAGGAGACTCATTGCTTCAGGAAGTGAAGAGCCTCCTGGGAAAGAATTCATACAGAATGAGACTGGCAGTTGATCTTGGCCCGAGAAGAAAAAGCCTCAGTGAGCTGGGGAAAGGCAGGCTTTGACTATCTGGTGCTGTACCCCTCCCCCAGCTCCTTTCCAGATGTTCTTATATCACAGTCCTGGGAAGAGAGGAGACTGCACAAAAACAAAGAGAGCTCTTTCTTCTAAAAACATCTGGCTCATGCTCTTGTATTTCTTCCACACTTTTCTCCACACACTCACAGTCACTGGGGAGAATTCTGGCTGTTCCACCTGCCCTGGGACTGTCATCTCTTGGACTGGTGGGTCTGGCTCACTAAGCCTAACTTAGTCCTAGAACCTGGATTCTCTGCTTGGGTTTCTTGAATGAAGTAAGCACTGGACTTCCTTTCTGTCTTTCCCAAATCTGCATTCTTTGGATATTTACAAGAACCTCCAGTGGGACTTAGCTTTCCAACCAAAATATGAAAGTTCAGTTCCTGATTAGTAACAGGGCAAGCCACCTGTTATATTGACAGACACATTCCCAGGTGGGCACTATGTTAATTTACTCCCCTACGCTACCCCTCTAAACAAGGAAGCAGACACTCAGTGGAATCAGGACAGCCTCAGGAATCCACCTTGGGAATTGGCCCAGACATACACTGGAATGGCACTGCAGACATGCATGAGTTTTACAGACTAATTAGACATATCCTTTCAACACGGAGGCTAACTTTGTTTCCCCGGTCAATATTCCCCACCCTGTACTGGCCAGTGTCTTTCAGTGGATAAAAACACTTCTGCTTTTCATCCCCACCAAAGATAGTTCTAGATTAATGCTATCCTGTTAAATTTTCTGCAATAATGAAAAGGTTTTATATCTGCTCTATCCAATATGATAACCATACATTTCAAGCTATTGAGCACTTGAAATGTGATAGTGTGACAAATTTTTAATATTATTAAATAGTTTAAATTGCTACTGATGGCTAGTGTCTGCCATATTGTACCACACATACCTGGATAATCAGTCCTCTGCCACATAAGACACTCTCTGTCATCCGATGGATCCATAACCCCATTTTCAGGGCCCTGGACCCTAGCTATGTGGTCCATTCTCTTTGTAAGCTTCAAATTTTAATGAATTTGAATTCCTCAATGAGGAAATTTATATACAATAATATCTGACAGAAGTAGTTCCATACAACCCTCAAATAATCCTGAGACAGCCAGTTATAAATTTAATCTTAGGGAAGTTTTTTTTTTTTTAAACATCTGTTAAAATTTTATTTTACTTATTTTTTAATTTTTTAATTTTTACTTTCTTTTTTTTTTTAATTTTTATTTTAGTTTATTCAGTACAGTTTCTATCCTTTATTCCCATTCCAGCCCACCCACCCATTCCTCCCCTCCTCCCTCCCCTTTCCAACACCCCTAGTTTTGTCCATGTGTCCTCTATATT
>CM052539.1:157441341-157495004 GCA_028533065.1 Trachops cirrhosus
TCAAAACAAAAAGCTTCTGCATGGCTAAAGAAAACAGTATTAAAATCAAAAGAGAACCATACCTCAGACAAGGGTTTAATCTCCAAGATATATAAAGAACTTGCACGACTCCACTCGAAGAAGACAAGAAACCCAATTAAAAAATGGGCAAAGGACTTGATTAGGGAAGTTCTTTTGAGGTTCATGACTTACAAGCCATAATAAGAGGACCCAAAAGATAAATGCCAATTGGGCTGTCTCTCCAATTCCTAAAGACCTTCTGAGCCTCTTTGTTTGCCCAAGATGCTCCCAGTGGATCTCCTTCTGTCATCCACTCTACCTACCTGCTGTTCATGCCCTCCCTCCAGTAGACTTCTAACCCCTGAAGGACAAAAGTATATTTCCCCACACCCAAAAATGTTTTAAAACTTTGTCATTGTTTTCTTCGTTGTTCTGGACAGAACCCATTCTACATGCTATATATTTAAGGTTTTCAGAAGCTTGCCCTGGTGGAACGAAACTAAACGGTCTTCAAAATCTATTCTCAAATTTCACAGTACATAAGACCAGGACAGATTCACAGATGTGCTCTTCATATTCCCAGTTAGTAGGTCTCAGGTGACACACAGAAATTTGCATTTTTGCAAATAGCCCAGGGTATACTAATGCAGGCAACTCTGGTAATTCTTGGAATTCATTTTCAGGAAACCTGAACTAGAAAAAAATAACTGAAGTCTCTTAATTCCATCTGTGGAATCTGTATAATAATTTGATAGCAAAGTTAGGAGCAAAATGAAAAATGCATCCTAACACACCTTCCAATAATCAAAGGCATGTTCACCGGTCTTTACTTTTCTCCTGAAACTTTCAGGTCAGTTACATCCTGCAGTGATGTGCTTGCCTCTTTCCCAGGAATCGAAATCAAAGGACCTCTTGAACCCACCTCAGAAACTGTTCTACTCAGAACAATGCCATGCCACACCACAATCCAGCTGGCTGGTGACCTCCTACCCTGGTGTCATTTGCAGGGCCCATTATGCACAGGCATCAGTCGTTGCTTCTCAGACCACCTCCACACCTCTATAGCCGGGGGCTTTGCTGACAGCCTGTGACACTTTATGCTCTAGCTTTTCCTCACATCCAAGGGGCCAAGCTTAATTTATTTGTCTGGACTATGATTCTATTCCTGCTGCTAACCTTAGGTGTTTAAAGCTCTGACATATAACAACAAGGCTTTTGATAACAGCAAGTCTGTGCCAGGTGAGAAAAACTTGTGCATTAAAAGATTAGAAAGCTCATGGGTTCCTGGAACCTTCATTCCCGCCTGAGGCTCCCAGAGGTTCCTTGCTTCTAGAACGTATTATTTTCTGCCTTCTGGGGACAAATCCCTTTGACACATACTTGTCATCTACAAATCAATGAACAAAGCACATGAATAGGATTATAGGACCTTTGGAATTTAGGCTAATTTGAGAAGGAGTCATGATAGATGTACAGGAATATAGGAGGAGAGAGGCTAGACAGAGCTGGCAGAGACTTTTAATTACTGAGGAAGAGCAGGGACTGGGATAACTGACCCAATGCAGCAACAAGCACTGGAGGGTAGATAAGAAGATTCAAAGGGACAAGGCCCGATATTTGAGTGTTGGTATCAGTATTTGTTTGAAGGGCACAATGGTGAGAGACCCAGGCAACAGCAGTCATCCTGGGGAGGTATATGCGTTAGGATCCCAGTGGAAATCTGGGGCTAATGGCATGCTGTAGAATACTGTATGGTTATGGCTTGGTTTTAAGCAAGGCAGTAAATTTGGATTCAGAAATGCAAATTTAGGCAGATAGACAACAATGGCCAGGTGGCTATAACAAAATACTTCTTTGTTCTGTCAGAATTAGCCTGGGAACTAGCATAACATGAGTAGGACTAGTAGTCATGTTGTGCCATCCCTGTTATTACTCATCAGGAAAACAGAACCAGCCCTGGCTGGTGTAGCTCAGTGGATTGAGCACCAGCCTGCAAACCAAAGGGTCACCAGTTCGATTCCCAGTCAGGGCACATACCTGGGTTGTGGGCCAGGTCCCCAGCTGGGGGTGCATGAAAGGCAACCACACACTGATGTTTCTCTCCCTCTCCTTCTCCCTCCCTTCCCCTCTCTCTCAAAATAAATAAATTAAATCTTAAAAAAAAAGAAAAGAAAACAGAACCATACTTCTTGACATAGGGACTCTGATGTAATAATCCAGGCTACATCATAAAACACACCATCTGCACCAGTTGTAGGCTCCACACCCAGACTTCTCACCTTCTGTCCTTCACATCACCATTTCAGTCAGAGAATCCTCCAAAGGAATCAAGAGGGCCCGGCTGATGTGCAGGATCATAATAGTGTTCTGCATTCATTCAACTCATCTGGTTGGGGCATGCCCGCCGAGTTAACCCTCTGAGGGTACCTTTCTTTTCCTTCCCTGTCAAGGCAATATTCAAGCCTAACCTAGGTGGTCAACATTTTGGGGGTGAAAATAAAAATGGTTGTGAGAGGCATTATCAATGCCAACCAAATGTTAAATAAAATAAAATCAAAGGTATAAGATCATCAAGCAGAAAAAACGACTGTTATAATTTTCAGGTGTAAATTTTTCATGCTTTTGACAAAAAAAAGGTTAATACAAAAAGAAAATGGAACAAATGATATGGGCAGTGTGTAAGCTAAAAACCTATTCAACCCAACAGTTTTCTGTTCAATATAAACAGGCATTCATTTGCATGTGCTTATTACTCTTATTTTCAAGCATATTGGAGATCAATTAAGAAATTGAAAAAACTCTTTCCTGAAAAGATTAAAGGAGAAAATATTAGCACACCATTAACATGCTCACCAGAAATTAGAACTCAGCCATCATTGCTGAAGGTAAGTGTCCATGTTAACATGATGAGATGGAAGACTAATGAAAAAGTTTTCCTTCTTTCCACACCTCAAATAGCGGATGAAATGGAATCTTCATCTGCAATGTAACAACAGATATATGTTAAAATGTTTCATGCTTGAAAAGAAAAGTAATACCTGTCAAACATTTGAGGGCTATACTATTATCTTTAAGATATGGCCAACCAATATCTACAAAGTTTAAACTGGTTGAAGAAGAGGTTTGTAGGGAAAAGAAATCTCTAAATGAAACCTCCATTTGACCCCATTATACATCAAGAATTTTGGGGAGAGTAAGTCATACTCCTTGCCACCAGTTATGAGAAAGTGCAACATTGATTCTGAATGGAACTAAAGGACCTGTCTTTCTACAATTCATTCATTCTGCAAACCTCTGTTGAATGTCTACCAAATATTTTGCATTCTGCTAGCTAATAGAGATTCAAATGAACCAATGAGTAGTCTTCAAGTTGAAAAAGATGTTCCCCATTGCTGTTATGAGTTGCATTCCCATTATCAGTCGACCCATTGAGAACTGTAAAATGTAAAACAGCCTAGGGATGTGGTAGAGGAGGAGAGTGCTGAGGTTAAATCCATAGGCAGATGACCTCAAGGAGCCTTCTACTTCACATACAAATGACATGCACTCAGGAATTTATTAAGGTTAGAAACTGAGCATCAAGGAAGTCATATCTTTGTCTTAGTATATTTGGAAATAGGACTGAGGTCATGGTCAGACTGGCAGTAAGTGGGAAGTGGGTTACCAATGATCTGTTGCTGTGATGAAGAGACAAATGCAGGGCAGTTTTGTCTATCACAGGTGGAAATACCAAACATGAAAAGATTTTAGTGATATTTAAGAGCCTCCACTGGGCTTAGC
The DNA here is from genome assembly GCA_028533065.1 of Trachops cirrhosus. Classification (NCBI taxonomy): domain Eukaryota; kingdom Metazoa; phylum Chordata; class Mammalia; order Chiroptera; family Phyllostomidae; genus Trachops; species Trachops cirrhosus. The sequence goes on from CM052539.1 coordinate 157,445,122, forward strand.
AATTGAGTCACTTGTGGACACAGAGAGAGAGAAGGCAAGGATGATGTTTCACTTCATCTCCCTGAACCCCAATTTTCATACATACAGTGAATTTATTATCATACTAATGTTTGCAGTGCAGGTTGCAGGGATCAAATGAAAGCAATAAAGGTAGAATCACTCTGTAAACTTTGAAAGGCTCTATAAAAACATTTGTTTAAAACAACAACAACAAAGGTGTTAGGGGAAGAAATTCTCTTCTTTGGATTTCAACTTCTTTATCCACAAAAATGGAACAAGAATGCAGTGCCTTCTGGCTCTAACGTGCCTTGGCTCTTTGACACTTTCCTTGACAACGTGGAATAATTCATCCACCTCCTTGAGAGGGAAAGACAAGCCCATACCACCACTACAATTCCGAAGGCGAGCCTTTAATTCTGTTCTATGCCCAAATAGGTAGTAGGCAGGCATTTGTCCATGCAAAGAATCTTTACTATGCACTTTCTCTCTATGCCAAGTCTGGACATGAAAATGTGATGAAGATGTGCTCTTTTAGGATGAGCTACTTAGAATGTGAGATGGCTTTGCATTACTTAGATATAATTTATATTCTGTATATCCTAAATAAACTTTCCTCCCTCCACCTTGAAGACCAGCCAGCCTCCCTCCCTATCTTTCAGATGAATGCCCTACTGCTTTCCAGAGAATTCTGTCCTCCTCCCCTAGACCTCTTCATATCTGCCTTTGTCCCAGTGACGACGCCCAGATCTATTCCTAAATAAACTTGAACAAAATGTATGAAAAATAAAATTCATTGGCTGTGCCCTTAAATAGTCGTGGTCATTATAGTTGTATTCAAGTTTTTCCAATTCATTCTTCATTAATTTATCCAGGAAGAGTAAACAGGAAAAAAAAAACAAGTCCACCACTCAAGACTGTGGACTTAACTGGTAAATATAAATGATCCTACAGTAACTCAGGAACCATCAATATTCCAGTTGTCTCCCCACTTCCCTTTTCAACTTTAAGCCAGTCTTGAATCTTGTAGGATCCCTCAAGTTTCCCTGGACTTGCTTTCTTCTCAAGTTTGTATTGAATGAAAACAAAGAAACAAAAAAATTATATTTGTTAAGCTTTTCTCTACAGGGTGAACTACTTGATGCCATGCTGATTAGGGAGAAATACAAGTCTCTACATTTTTTTCTGGCTGAAAATTATAATTGTCTCCATTCAAATCACTCTTGAAAGCATTAGTTTTACACTTGATTTCACTTAAGTTTAAAAGCCACCAATTACTCTTTCCCTTGCAACTATTTCTTGGATACTAGCTATAGTGAAAAAAGTACAATCTACAGGGGATAAGAAAAAACATCAACTTATTTCTACTTGGAAAAGCATGAGAACAGAGAGACTAAAAGAAATCTAATTGTTAATCCAGCCAACCACCAGGATAATTCAGAGATAGATGTTTAAAGATATATATATATATATATAAATCAGAATTCAGGGAAATAACTATTCTAATCTTGTCCTAGTTGTTTTTAAAGATAATATCTGTTCCAATTTTTTTCCAAGTATAGAGTTCCTTATTGTTTCTAGCTCATTAACTTTCCTCCGTCTCTCCCAGAACAACACATTTCACCACTGTTTTACATATTCGAGGCATAAACAAAAGGAGGACATTTTAAGGCGTGATCCCATGGGGCCTTCGAGAAGTTTATATTTCACTGGAAACTCTGAGCATCTTTTGCCCAGCTAAGGAGAACATCTGCTTCCTCTTAGCAACTTTAAGTACACTTTGATCCTGACGTCTTTCAATATCACCCACACAGCGTGTTTGAGGTTTTCCTGAGTAAAATGGGAGAGCGGAGTGACATTTGAGTTGGGGGCAAACTGCCACTTTCCAGGAGACATTTAACTAAAGGTTTTGCTCAGGAATCAAAAAGCACAGTTTTAGTGCTACTTATTCTTGGTTCTTCCTTAGAAACCTCTTTCTGCCATAATACTTAGCATCTATGTGGCATTTTTAAAACATTAAACAAATTACTCCTCTACCAACCCTTCGTCAGGAAGTCAATTAGGTAGAATATAATTTGTAGATGGAAAACCAAGAAATGAGCTGACTGAGTTAGAATTCAGACGCACTCCTCCTTCCCATCATCATTCTCCCCCAACCACCAGCAGTTTTCATGGGGCAGCATGACTTCAGCCAAGATCTTTGTGATAGTTATTTATTTCAAATTTAAAATGTTCCACCAACTACCTTTCTTCAGGTTCCTTTATTTATTAGTTCATTCTAAAGGCACCTACTGAGTGCATAGTAAGCTTTTAGACACTGTAGTTTGTCTCTACCAAATTAAATAATAATCTAACTCAAGGGTCAGAAAACTACGGCCCCTAGCCCCTATTTCTATGAATAACGTTTTATTGGAACACAGCCACACCCATTTGTTTAGATATTCTCTGTGGCTGCTTTTGTCATTGAAGCTTGCTTTGGGAGTTGGGAGAGAGATCACACAACCCACCAGAGCAAAATGTTTACCATGTGGCCCTTTACAGAAAAAGTTTGCCAACACTGTTCTAGCTCAGTGATTTCTAAGCACCTCGTCTAGCTGCACATGGATCTCCTGAGAATCCAGTTAAAGGCACATAAGATTCCCAAAAGATTCTGATTCAGTAGATCAGTGGGAAAGGCATGCAGAAATCTGTATTTTTTAAAACCTCTTTTAGGTGATTGGGTTGTATAACTCCATTTGAGGAATGCTGTCCAGGTGATACATAGAGACAGGCTTTTTGTTTGTTTGTTTTTGTTTTTTTATGCGAGGCATTTCCATGGGATAACATTAAGGAAAGGCTTCAAAGAGATGATAATTATCTTCAAGTTTTGATAGATTTAGATCGTTAGAAAATCCAAAGCTTATGTCAGGCAGTAGGGAAAACAGTTGTGAGCCAAGATGTGGAGATGGGAAGGAACAAGAATGAGTGAAAGAATACAGTAGTAAAACAAATCTAACCAAAGATAGAACATCACTCAGGATTCAAGAACAAAAATATCTCACGTATATGGAGTTGTTGATCAGAGCAATAGATGCCCTTAAACGCTTACTGAAAACACTTTCAGTCTAAATTAATTGTGTGAGATCTGTGAGTTGCAGTAGAGCTGACCCAGCCAAGCAGTGTATCCTAATCTCTCTGATGAACAGTGGGGGTCATTTGTAATATTATAGGTGAGGTTAGGAGACAGAATTAAATCAGTAGCTGCTTCAGAGTTTGAACCTGCAACTCTAACCTCATACGCAATATCCTCAAACTTTAACATGCATCAGCAACAGAGACAGGGCATGCTAAAACGTAGAAAGCTGGGTTTCCTGTCAGAGTTTCTGATTCAGTAGGTTGGGGGCCAGACCTGGGAATCTGCATTTCTAACAAGTCCCCCTATGATGCTGATGCTGCCGGTCCAGAGACCACCTTTGAGAACCACCACTCTAATCAAATGATAATGATGTCTGGAAAAAGAGATGATACACATAGTGTGCCCGTAAATAGGCTTGGTTACGCTGAAGTTCACTCAATTTCTACAACTGATACACTGAGATAAATACACTATAGTCCTTTAGGTTTGGACTTTTAGAGTTTCTCACCAGTTTGGATAGAAACCAAGCTGAGACCACAGAATCATAAATAATAATAGAACAAACAACAGAATAGGCCTTGGAGATCCATTAGTCAACCTTTTATTTGAGAGACTAGATGGAGAAACAAAAATCAAAAAGGTTACATGGTTTATCTGTATCCAGTTTCTAATAGCCACCCAAGGGTTTAGTTCTTCAGAAGGAACCTGCATAATAAAAATGGGTGGTATTTAATATTAAGAAAATAAACTAGGACTGAGTCCATGCTCCCTTGGTTTACTAAACAGCTGACAGATGGCAACAATATATGAACTCATTTTAGCAATTATACCAGAAATGAAATCCTCACTGAAGGGAGTCCCACACTGGCAGAAACAACCACCAACAAAATTAATCAAGATTAGAAATCAACTTTGACTCTTGAGCAACTGGTCCAAAATTTATTCATTTATTACCTCATGGCTTTAAAAAGTAAACCATCTTGTTACTAATATGGACTCTATTTTATTTAGTTCTTGACTGTTTTGCTGAATTTCGAGTGTAAGGAAATTGAAGCTTGATTCAGGTTCCAGTCCTAGTTCCAGATTATGGGTAAATGACAACCCAGGTAACAGCTGCAATTGATTGAGAGCGACATCTAAGCAGAGAAGCTTTAGCTACTTCTGGGCTCCCAGGACACTTAGAAGTAATTCAGATATGGTTTCTCATCAGCTGGGTATTAGCAGCCTATAAATATGTGTCCACATTCACATAATGGGTTCTGACAGAGTAAAAGCCACCTGGAAACATTTAAGCATCCTTCTTCAAGAGGTGGTTTAGCTACTTTTTCCTCCAGGGACAACCAATCAACAATACATTATTTTGTTTGCCAACATGTGGGATGTGTCAGACCTTTGTCTTGTTTTGTTTTTCATTTGCTTTCATTTGTTTTCTGTTTGTGCTCTTCATTCATCTTTAAAACATAGAACAAAAAGGATCAGTTTCCTTGTCCAGCCTCATGTTGTATATAGATAAAAATGAGCTAATCTTTAATGAAGCAGAAAGTGAGCTATATAAAGTCAATTTCCTTCCAGGCTTTACATGATGGCTCTTGTTCATTTTGTTGGGTTCATCAACCAAATGGTTATTTATTCGTATATCCACCCATCGTATATCAAACACGACTATGTGAAAACCATTTTAACTGGTTTGGGTCCCCCCCAACATTGTTAATTACTTGAAAAGCAGCAGCAGCACAGGAATACTGCTCCCACACTAGGCACCTTTCGAGCTCTAACTTCCCTTTGTTCCCTCCTGGTGTAATTCCTACACTCCGGGCTGGTTAATTATTTTACAAACAAGATTGCTCCTCCATTTTTTCTAAAGTGGTGAAATAAAAGATTTGATGATTTATTTGCTTGAAAAGTCTAGGCATTATGAAATATCCTATTCTTTATAAGTTAAACACAGTTTTTTCAGCCTGGTAGTTTGAGATGTTCTTTCCAAACTTGGGCTAACCTTGAATGAAGCCAGTATCCAAGTCGGGCCTGTTAATGCATGAACTCCCACAGAGGTGTCAAGGAATCCACTTTGGTGTTTGCCAGCTCTCCTTTGGCCTGAATAAACCCCCTCTTCCACAAAGACTAGGAGTTCCTTGAAGATCAGCTTCAGGTTCACCTCCCTTACAAGGCTCCCTTGGGAACCATGACACCACAATGAGAGCTTTCTTTGGACTTTCAGGACACTGAGGTGTCTATATCACTCATTTGACAGATCAAATTTTGCCTTATATCATGGATTATTGTTTGAAATAGGTGTACTATAAGCTCTTTGAGAACAAATAATAGGGCACACATTTCTGTGTATACCACATAGAATTTAATTTTTTCATATACATATTTTCTTTATTCAAAGAAATCAGTATAATAAAAAATGTTAGAAGAATGCATAATTTAAGGAAACATAAATAGTAGTTGGCTATGTATGAGTAGTTTTTATACATTTTTCTGTTTTGTATTCTTTATTTTTATATTGTTGCTAATTGTTGAAATATCTGTTGCTAGCTGCATTTAATAACTTCAGAATTTAAAAGTGCATTATACAATATCCTTGAGCAGAACTAGGTTTTTTTCACATTCCGTGTGTCAGAATTATGTCAGATCAGAATCACAATATGTGAAACTAGTACAAAATAGTGTTGAATGCAAACTGTAATTGAAAAAATACAAAAATAGAATTGCAAAATACTTGATAGGTTACTAAAAGACATAGACTATTGGGAAAACACAGAAAAACAAGAAAATAACTATAAGCCTTACACAGGAAGAATGTTCCTGTTTAACAACACATAAAATGTATAAATACACATGCATTAGTGAAAAGACACCATATAGTACACATTATATGTGCACCTTGTGATAAAGGCAGATGTATGTGATAAATGCAGATATAACCAGTTAAGCATATAAATTTTTTCTAATAAAATACTGCAAATACTGTGTTGTGATCTCCTTTTCCACTCTGTATATGGCAATAATTTTTCATGTCCTTAAATAATATTTTAAAATATTATGTATAATGGCTGCCTATTAATCTATCTCCTAACTTAACTGTAATTGAATTACAATACGAGATTTTCCAAGGAAATGCTTTAAAATACATTACTTCGGTGAGCCTCATAGATAAAATTTATGCATGACCATTTTCATTTTTAGGATAAATTGCTAGAAGTAGAATTTCTGTGTTAAAACACAAGCATGACCCTAGCCAGTGTGGCTCAGTTGATGGGAGCATTGTCCCCTAACCAAAGGGTTGTGGGCTCAGTTCCTGGTGAGAGAATATGGGTTGCAGGTTCGTTCCCTGGTCCATGTGCATACAATCCCTAGTCCAGGCTCACACAGGAGGCAACCAATCCGTGCTTCTCTCTAGCATTGATGTTTCTCTCTCTCCTTTCCTGTCTCCCTTCCTCTCTTTCTAAAAGCAATTTTTTAAAAAATGTCCTTGGGTTAGAATAATTTTTTAAAAAAAGATAAGCATGCAACGCTTATTATTAACTTGGCTTCTAGAAGGCTAAAGTCTTTAATTCCACATTTCTTTTTTTATTTGTTTTTTAATGTATTTTTAATTAAGTGTATTGGGGTGACATTTGCTAGCAACATTACATAGTTGAAAGCGTACAATTCTATAATACATCATTGTACATTGCATTCTGTGCTCACTACTCAAAGTCTTGTCTCCTTCCATCACCATACATTTTGCCCCCTGTACCCTTTTCATCTCCTCTCTCCTTCTCCTCTGGTAACCACTCTTCCATTGTCCATGTCTGAGTTTGTTGCTATCTGTTTTATATCCTACCTATGAGTGAAGTCACCTGGTTCTTGTTCTTTTCCATCTTGTTTTGCTTAGCATGATACTATCAAAATCTATCAATGCTGTTGCAAATGACAGTATTTCATCCTTTCCTATAGCTGAGTAGTATCCCTTTGTGTATATGTACCACATCTTCTTTATCAAATTATCCATTGAAAAGTACTTAGGTTGTTTCTATGTCTTGGCTACCAAGCATAATGCTGCATAGGAGTACATATGAAGTCTGTCCAGAAAATGTCCAGGCATTGTTCATATAATGAGAACAGTTTGCACAACATTGATGTAACCTGTCAGCCAAGGAGAGTGGACTGGAATGCACATATGTAAACTATGACAACTTCACTATACTTGTCAGTGGGAATGGTAGACTCCATTGAGTGAGCATGTGTACTGTGTGGCTGTCGCATTCAAAATGACTGAGCAAGAAGAGCAATGAATCTGCATCAAATTTTGTGTTAAACTTGAGCATTTCTCCACAGAAACTATTTGGGTGATTCAGAAGGCTTTCAGGGACAATGCAATGAGTGCAGTGCAAATAAAAGTGTGGCTCAAACACTTCAAAGATGACCAAGAATCTATTGGAAGCGATCCACATGCAAGAAGGCCTGCAACAAGCAGAACACCTAAGAATGTTAAACATGTTGTAGGGGCTGCAATCAACAAAGATCAGCAACTGACAGTGTGTGAGAAGTAGAGGTTGATCTGGGGATTCCAAAAATTACTGTATCTGAGATTTTGATGCAGGATCTTAGCATGAGAAGTGTCATGACAAAATCTGTTCTGTGGCTCCTGCTACCAGAGCAGAAGGAACATCGTGCTGCAGTTGCTAATGACTTGATTCTAACCACTACCAATGAACCAGATTTGGGACCCTGTGACTTCTGGCTTTTCCCAAAATTTAAATCACCTTTGAAAGGGAAGAGATTTCAGACTGTTGATGAGATTCAGAAAAATATAACTTGGCAGTTGAGGGTGATTCCAACAAAAAATTTTCAGAGTGTTTTGAATAGTAAAAGAGACACTAGGAGAACTGGGTGAGGTCCTGAGAAGCCTACTTTGAAGGGGACTGAGGCATCATTGTCCTATGTATAATGTTTCTTGTATCTTGTATCTTCTTCAACAAATGTCTTTATTTTTCATATTACATGGCTAGATACCTTCTGGGTAGATCTCATATATCAATCTGAATAAATGGGGGGGGGGCTCTGCCCACAGAGCGACCCCACCACCATGGATGAGAATAAGCCTACCAAGACATGATCTGCCTGGGGAGGAAAGGCTGACCAGTCTCTCAGAGGAGAAAGGTCTTGAGCCTCTCTTTCAATGGGCTTTTATTGAGGTTAGCTTGCATAGGGATGCATATCAACGAAAGGAGGTATGGTTTACAGATAACGTTTCTAGGATCACAGGAGCCCTTTTGAGTCAGGGTCTAGTAGACAGGGTGATGCCAATCAGCTGTGAAACCTTGGGAAACAAACTTATTTTGTGCTTGGACCCTTAACACTTAAATTGAGGATATTCTTAGCAAAGCAGGTTTCACAGGACTTTATGCATTTTTTCTTAGGCCTGATCGCCCCCCGCCAGGAAATGTTGGTTTTGGCACAGGGCTGCATCCCCCTTTGGCATTGTTTCTGGCCTGAATCAGGCAGGGGAAGCAAGGCAGCCAAGAGATTAGGAGACTCTTTACATATAGAATGAGGACTCAGGCTATAATAAAGCCAAGGGATGAGGGTTTTTTGTCCCTCCTCCACAATCTCCTAAATCCTTCCCTGATGGCCCCTTTGCAACTGTGCCTGTCGTAGGTTGTTCCTTTCTTGAGGAATCTTACCTGTCATTGACTATCCAGCCATCCTCCAGGGGCCAAGCAGGGTGACGTAAAGGGGCAAAGGCTGCGCCCCTGCTGGGAGGATAAATTTTGTCTGCTTAGTGGCTTATGGTCCCAAGCTTCCTCAGCTGTGAGGCCTTTTCACCTGTCAGCGGGGTTACAGCTCCTGAAACCAGGCAGGACAGTTCCCAACAAATAAACATTTTCAAAATGTTTGGTAGACACTGAGAAGGGAGTTGCTGGGTTCTACTCTTTTTTTTCTGCTCCTCTTCTTCATTTATTTTGTTTTTTAGATTCGATTGTTGTTAAATATGTATTTATTGCCATTTTATTGTTCATATATTTTACCTTTTTTCTTCTTCTTCTTAAAGAAAACCCTTTAACATTTCGTGTAATACTATTTTCATGGTGGTGAACTCATTGGGAGGCTCATTATCTGTCCTTCAATTCTAAATGATAGCTTTGCTGTTAGAGTAACCTTGGTTGAATCCTTTGAATATTTCTTGACACTCCCTTCCGGACTGCAAAGTTTCTGTTGAAAAATCAGCTCCCTTGTAGGTAACTACTTTTCTCTTGCTTTTAAGATTTTCTTTTTGTGTTTAACCTTTTGCATTTCAATTATGATGTGTCTTACTGTGGGCTTCTGTGGATTTACCTTGTTTGGGACTCTCAGCTGTCTGGACTTCTATGTCAATTTCTTTTACCAGGTTAGGGAAGCTTTCTGTCATTAGTTTTTCAAATAGATTTTTAATTTCTTGTTATTTCCCCTCCTTCCAGCACCCCCATGATGCAAATGTTGGTATACTTGATGTTGCCTCAGAGGCTCTTTACACTATCTTCATTTGGGGGGATTTTTTTTCCATTTTTTTGTGCTGTTATGATTGGGTATTTTCTGCTTTCTTATATACCAAATCGCTGCTTGGATTCTCGGCTTCATCTACTCTGCTGTTGATTCCTTATAAATTATTCTTCATTTCAGTTAGTCTATCCTTTTCTGACTGGTTCTTTATTATATTTTCCATGTCTCTTTCTTACACTTACTGAGTTCTCACTAAGTTAATTGAACATCCATATAACCAGTGTTTTGAACTCTGCATCTAGTAGATTGATTATCTCTGTTTTGTTTAGTTCTTTCTCTGGAGGTTTTTTTTTTTTTGTTCTTTCACTTAGAACATGTTTCTTTGCCTCTTCATTTCAGCAGCCTCCCTGTGTTTGTTTCTATGTATTAAGTAGAGCTGCTACATCTTCCAGGCTTGGTAGAGCAGCCTTATGTAGCAGGTGTTCTAATAGGGTCCAGTGTCATAGCCTCCCTAATCACCTAAGTTCAGTACTCCAGCCCCTCCCCCCAATATAGGCTGTGTACACTCTCTTGTTATAGTTGAGACTTAATTGCTATTGGCACATCAATGGGAAGGATTTACCCCCTAGGCCAATAGGTTTCAAGGACTGGCTGAAACCACTGACCACCATGGAGAATAAATTGTGCAGGTACCCATCCCACAGAGTAGGACTTACTTTGGCAGGGTTCCAGTGCCCGCTGAGTCCACCCTTTGAGTGTCTCTCTTGTGGAGGTGGCAGGGTGGTGTTTGGATGTGGTCTGCAGCTATCTACTGGGTGTACTGGCTCTGAGGCTTTCCATGAGGTGCAGGCTAAGATTAGCAACTACCTGTGTTCTGCCCGTGGCCACTTGGCATGAGCTACAAAGTGTTCTGCAGATGGCTGCTACTTGTGCTGGGCTTGGAGGTGCCCAGGAGAGGACAAGCTGTGAACCAAGGCTGGCTGCTGCTAGTGCCAGGCCTGGGGCCACTCAGTGAGAGGTATGGGACATGCTGAGGCCAGATGCTGCTCTGTTTGAGAGATTTTAGGAAAGCCTGAGGTATGAGCCAAGACAGGCAATTTGTACTGAAAAACCACTGGAAACAGCTTGGGTGGGCTCACAAGTTGGGTGGTAGGGGTATCAGGGAATCACCAGGGTGGAGCATACAATGGGAGCCAGTTGAGAGAGACTCTGACATGGTGCCTGTTGGCTCAGTCTCAATATGTCTTCTTCTTTAAATCCCTACTTGTCAGAGTTCCACTCAGCTAGATTCTGAATGATGGTTGTTCTGCACTTTAGCTGTAACTTCTATGTGGTTGTATTTTAATTATTAAATAGTCAGATCTGTTTGGATGGGATGAGGGCAGTCCCAGGGATGCTTATAGCAATGATCGCTCTTAGAGAACACCAGGGATTTTCTCCAACAGAAATGTAACCATGGAATCAACTAAAAAGCAAAAATAAAACAGTAAAAAAACCCTTAAGGTACTAAAGGTAGTTACTAAAAAGGTTAACATTTCTGAAGCCATTGCAGTTGAATTTAAAAGTTTGTTGTTGTTGTTGTTGTTGCTTTATGTGAAGCTTGGAGAATTAACTGATCTTCCTAATGTTGCATAAGGCATCCTTGCAGTAAGTAGTATGTTTGTTCTAAAGAACTTTAGAAATCTAATGGGGGAAAGGAGGGGAAGGGTCGTCAAGGAACATGTATAGAGGACTCATGACAAAGCCAAGGGCGCGTAGGGATGAGTGTGGGAGATGGGGGTGAGTGGGGTGGAGGAAGGTGGTGGCAGGTGGTGGCAGGAATATGAAGACAACTGTATTTGAACAACAATAAAAAAATAAATAAAATAGCAAAAAAATAGCTTCAGAAATATTTCCTGATTAACTCATTAATCACTAGTTAAACCAACAAACTGAAACAAAGCTTGCAAAAGAGAAGGCAAATGGTTGTGAAAGTGGCAATCTACAAACTTAACCACATTTGAGAGTTGAGAGAGGGGCTGTTGTTCATTGGGCGATCCATGGTGGGGGCGGGACTCATTGTGTGTTTGGGGTACGGAGAGAGTTCATCTGGCTTTGATATCAGACAGTGCTTTGCTGAATACTGACTGTTCTTACAAATAGCTCATGATGCCAGCTTTTGACATACTGGATGCAAGGGTTTTTCATTTCACGCAGCAGGATGAGAAATATAGTGCCCTTTATGTTGAAGCACCAAAATGTACTTGAAGAAACGTGTGGGAGGGAGCTGGGAGGAGGTAGGGGCAGAAGGAATGATGCAAAAGAGCAATTCCCAGTTTTAGTAAATGAATTGAATCCTAGAATTAGAAAAGAAGATTCTCAAAATGGAAGCTAAAAATGTCTGACAACTTTAAATCTAGGATAATGGCAATTTATAAAATTAAGGCTTTAAAAAAAATCAACATTCCCCAATCCCTCAACCTATATTTTGAAGGGCACGGATTCCGGTGGTTTCTAACAATCCTGGTGCTGAAGTGGATGAAAAGGGGGGTGTGCGTGGGTGCAGAGCAGTCTGGAGGTGAGGCACAGCCCCAGTTTACTTGACTTCAAAGCAATTTGAAAATCAATTCAGTATTTCCTGGATAGGCTGACGTCACCCCACTCATAATCAGAGTAAGGGACCACGCTGCTTGCTTTGTCCTCGTTAGAATTCTGTATGCTACACGATGCAGGAGCCAAAGTCTATTCTCAGGACAACCATGAAACAAAGCAATAAATGTTCTTGTCTCTGGAGCCAAGGTGGGGAGAGCAGAGAGGAGTCCTGTGGGATGAGGTCCACTGATGGGAAAGAGGAAAGGGAAGTGAGGAATCTGTTAATGCTTAGCAAATTCTAGTGAGAGAATTACATCACCTACATACAGTTAATAAAGCATCCGAACACAGACGTGGGTTCCAGAGCACTCCGAGCATTCTAATCCGAGGGAGACGCTCCAGGAAGGCAGTGGCAGTCGAGATAATCTGGGGAGAATGACTTTACGTGTGGAAATTGAAAACACGGTTCTCAGTCCTTCTTTGATTACTGTCATTAAGTGCAATAGTTTCCATTCTCACTATCCATTTATAATGGAGAATATCTATAACTCATCCTGGTACTATTTGCAGAAATATGGAACTTAGTTCTTTCACAAACTTATATAAGACATTGTGTATACGCACATGTTTATCTACATAAACCTATGTATGAGTATATGTCTGTCAACAGGACAAGCCCTGGGTGGTAACTGCCAGGGTAGAGGGCCTCTCTGAGGTAAGGCTTTGCCATGACCCTGACTCTGAGGGCTGCCTTCAGCTCTGCTCTGATGGAGCGGGGCAGGGTGGCTACCGAGAGCATTCGAGTTTTTTAGAACGAAGGGAGCGGTTACTGTCTTTCCCCCAATGTAAGACACACCTTTTGTACATTAGTGTCTTTTACCTAGGCCTGCAGAGACTCTGTGGCTTGTCCTGCAGGTGAGGAAGCAACCCTTGGGAAAAGGAGGCTCCACCCTCAGGACACCCAGAGAAATGCATGTGCTGCCCTTGCTTCAGTCCCTACAAAAAGGTGACCCCGCATCCACAACAGGACACTCACTCTGGTTTGGAGCATCCACATCAAGTGTTCTTCCCCCCAGACAACAGACAAACCCCGCTTCAAGTACTCTTTTAGTGTTCCCAGGGAGGTGCCTGGCTTTGTCTTTTTCTTCTGTCAGCCACTATTCACACACACGCATGTGCACACGCACACAGATGCACATGTGCTCACATGCACGCACTCACACACACAGCCAGCGGGACTATGCATAAGGTCAGAAACAAGACCTTTACTGCAGGAAAAGCAGGCTGACCTTTCGGAGTTCATTAAAAGCACACCCCAGCATAAATGCCCAGGCTCTCATCCCTCTAGAATGGGACTCCCTGTTAAAGGCAAGAAAAAATTGCCTACAGACTCAGCTTCCTACTCCCACTGGGTCAAGGAGAAAGGAAGGTGGGCAGAGAGTTTGGCACAGTGCCTGCTTGGCATGGAAAGGAACCAGCCGCCTCTCTGCCCACATCCTCTCTTTTCAGAGACAGCCTGTTTCCAGCTCTCTGCTGGGAGCTATTGCCTGGCCCAGAGCAGCCAGGAGGAGGGCACCCCTGCACTGTTGGAGCATTTGGGAGTAGACAGTGAAACACTAGAATTCATGCCAAAGAGCAACCTAAAGGGGATACCCTCACTTTTGTCTTCCTGGCCTACGTCACACTGTCCTTTGGAACAGCACAGTGGTGCCACTGTCCAGTGGGTAGGACAACGCGTAGTTCCCTAGGACTTGGGGAGCAAAGGAGGGAATTCTATACCTTTTCTCTCTTGGACCACCTAGGTTCAAACCTCAGATGTGCTGTCACTTTCCAGCTTTGTGATCTGGGGCAGGTCACTGAATCTCTCTGTGCTTCAATTTCCTCATCTACAAATTGGTATAGTAACAGCACCTACCTCACTGGGTGTTTAGAAGGATTAAATGAAGGCACATTTCCAAAGGGCTAAGAAAAAGTGCCTGGAACCCAGTAAACACCCACCCCACCTGACTTCCCATTGACATGCTCTTGTACTTCGAAGGAAGAACAAAGGAGAGCCAGGTTACTCCGCCCATGCCCCCACCTGTGGGCCCTGGTGGTCCGGGCTGGGTGGGGCTGGCCCTGCCTTCCAATTCCACCCCCAGCTGCCCCTGCATTTCTCTGGGCTGAGTGGAAGCAGAGTTGTTGGCTGACTCAGCTGAAAGGCCCAGATGGCCTCATTACCCTAAAATAACCTAATTAAGAGGGTCTATACAAGGAGGCTCTGGCATGGAGGAAGAGCCTGGTCCACTTACTGAGTATAGGAGTGTAGGTTCTGGAGAGCTGTTGGAATGGAATGCTGGGCTGTATTTATTATTAACAACATGAGGGAGAAAATGGAACCATTGAGACTTCGTTCTTCATTCTATTTTGAGTTCCTATTGCCCACATATAAAGCACCCACTCCCTAGAGAGATTCACCAATCATCTGCAAACTGCATGCCATGTACCGAGATTGCAGGGCAACTGACCAGGGCACCAGAGGCGTTTGGGTCTGAAATTGCAATGAAATGTGTGCTTTTATAACTAAGACTAAAAATTTCAGTCTAGAGAAGCATGTGTGAAAGCCCTTTCTCTACTTTATGCTTATACAGGGTCCAGCACAAATAACGCCCTTTTTTATTACAAAATCTTTTATTACAAAATCATAATCATGTAATCCTGTAACATAACAATATCATGCTCAAGCACACAATATGATTTTATAGATAAAATGTTAAATTAAAACTATAATTTATTACATCCATATTATTACCTGCCAACCACACTCAGGCGGGCGTTACTTCTGCCAGACCCTGTATTTTCAAACCACAAATCAAAACCTAGTATGTCACAGAGGATTTTTGTATGGCTTCTGCGACTGCTCTTAGGCAATCTTAAAGGTAACAGTTTGAATGCCAAAATATTGGCCTTTGGGGACTATGAGGGAAACAGGACAGAACTAATTTGAAAACTTCAGGCACTTAACATTTTCATTTATTTGTCAGGAAGTAAAAGGCAACAAAGAGGGAAATACTCCTCAAGTGGAAACGCACAGGTACCATTTGTAGGGGTTACCCTGTTGTCCGTATCTTGATCTGAATAGCAGAGAGAAATTAGAACCTGACCCTGAGTCTCCATGGTGACTTCCAAGCACTAGTTGTGGTGAGCAGAATTTCCAAAGCCACCACTCCCTGATCCTATCCCTCTTCTGCCCCTCATAAAAGGCAACCATCTATGTAGCTGACTATATTCTCTTTTTCATCCCAGGTCATTCATTCCAGAGGACAAAGTATCCCCCTGAGCACTGTGATCTATTCAGTGTGCTCCTGTCAGAAACAAGAACGGGAAGAAATGATATTCTCCTCGAGAGTCAGTCTAGCATCACAGTAGGTGGTCTGGAGTCAGGCCATCCAGATCCAAATCTTAACTTCCCCACTTATCATCTGGATAAGCTCTCAGCCTATTTTAGCATCAATAACACAGAAATAGTAACCAGCACTTCACTCGTCGGAGTAGCTGTGGTGACGTAAGCAAAGAACCTGGTTTCTGCTCAGAACTAAATGAATGTTAACTGTTGTTTCTAGACAAGGAAAATAATGTGGGAACTTTCAGCACATCACCATCAACTCGAAGCAGTTAACAGTCTTCTAGTCCTATCCTATGGACTTGGAGAAGAATTAAAAATATAGAATATTTTTCCTAACAGTAAATCACTCTAATATCTTAGAACAGGAAACATAGAAACATAAATTTTTAAAATGAGTTAGCGGGCTGGTTTTCAGTGGGACAGAAAGCCAGAGAGTGCTCGGGGCACTCCCCCCTTGATCCAGGTCCTTTTCTGTACTGACAACCACATCCCAAATGGAATCCTCTCAACTCGCGGCTCCTGAAATGTGGAGATTTACATTGTTCATTTGCTTTGTGACTGATGAGGCGACCAAACGGTACTGCACAAACGGTACTGAAGAGTACCGTTTGTGCATCTAGAGCACTATTTTACCTGTTGGATGTGTAATACTAATTGTAAGTTAAATTTCAGAATTTAAGATATACACTTTAGTTACAAAATTATGGTCATCAGTGTGAAATTGTGCTTTCTCATTCTTTTGCTCTTTTGCTATGTGTACATTGGGGATTTTTTTTAATTTATAAAATGGAGGTCCTGAAAAAGCTATACTCTAAAGCTATTACTTAAATTTTAGTCTCTTATGGTTCTATGAATTCTGCAAATATCTAAATCCATGTTCCATTTTTAGCAATTAATGACAACAATTTTTGAGAAGAAGACATTAAGAGGAGCTATGTCTTTAATACCAAAGTTATCTATTTCCACCATAGGAGGAGTCTTTTCATAATTTTGTGAGCCACAAAATAAGAAACAGTCTCTACCCCTTGTGTCATTCGCAAATTGGGGACAAGCATGATTTTTAAAAGCCAGTGAGGCCGGCAGGAAGATTCCAGAAAGCACGAGATACAGAGCAGAATCCTGGAAACAGATGGGGGGTGGTACAATGGAGAATAAGGAGAGAGAAGAAATTGTTTTCAAATATTTAAAGCCTCCCTGTTCAGAGTCTAGGTGTTTTCTAATCTTCACACCCTGCACCCTGTCAGAAACTGTGGCAGCTCTTCATCTTCCCCAGCCCAGCCTTTCTCACCTCCTTTCACACATCCTGTGCTTTTCATACATACCACATTCAGATTACCATTTGCAGAACCCACCTCTATGCAGAGCAGTGTAGAAAACGCAACCCGATTGATGATTACCAATTACAATTCTATGGAATCTGCTTCTCTGCACAGTCAGTAGGCAGCCCGACTCTGGTTTCCCTTTGTGCGATTGATTTCATTATCCCTAAGGTTGTACATTTAAAAAAAAAAAAAAAGTTCTGTTACACTCCACTCAACCATTTGGTAGATCCCTTTTATTTAAAAATGAAAGGAAAAATATGCATTTAAGGCAGCACTGTGAATGTTTGGAAATTCTTAGCTATCCTATATATGGGGTAACACTCTGGTAACTGAAAACAAAAAATGAATTCAATCTATCAGCAAAGAGTAATTAGGAGCCTACATTCAAACTATTTCTTCAGCCACTATGGAGGGTCTGAGAGATTGTTCCTGTTCCTCAAAAGAGTTCACAACTTAATTGGGAAAAAATTAAAATTGAAATAATACTTTTTATTAATAATGTAACAGTGTAAAACTAGACAAGGACAATGCAACAAAACGTGTTTACTTGGCAACAGATGGTACAGAGTGATAAGAGTTCAGAGGAAGTAAATCCACTGTGCAGGTGGTGGGCTGGGAAGGCCTCCTGGCAGAGGCGGGATTTGCCCTGGGCCTGAAATGCTTGGATAGTAGACTTTGTTCTGGCAGGGAGGAGCCAGACTCCCCAGATAGGGAGGACACCAGGGAAGTGTCAGAGGCAGCTACTTGCAAGGCATTTTCATAGGCTGCAGGCTGGCTGACGGTAAAGGCTGATGTAGAGGAGGGGGAGAGGGTGACAAAAAAAGAGTCTGGGTTTAAGATGATTTAAAGAACCCCAAGTCCATCAAATAGCTCTAATTACATTCTCTCAGCTGAGTAAAAATAAATATTTGTTAAGCTCCCATTATATAATGAGGCACTGTTGGGGATGGGGACAGGCAGAAAAACAAAAAGGAAAGATCTAATCTGAGCTCAGAAGGTAGACATAAAAACAGGATATGTTAACAATGCAAAATATACTAAACAAAACCAGAAAAAAAAGGAATGTGAATTGGCAAATAATTACTACATCTGTAGAGGAAACCAATTATTTTGTCTGCTAAAAACCTTTTCCTTTCTTCTGAGAATAAAAGAGACTTCCTTTGCTTCTGAGTATCGTTGTTGCTCCCAGCCCGCCAGCACCATCTAACCCTGCCGTATCCACAGGAGCTGCCTCAGGAGACCCCAGTGGCCACAGTCAGTAGGTAAGAAGTGAGTCCTGGCAGTGTGAACATCCCGGCCCCAGTTTCCTTCCAGAACCAGCTACATCCTTGCTTGGTTTTTCAATCTTTTTATAAATAATATGAGCATTCAGTTTATAAAGTCCCCCTTTGATAAGCTAATTGAAATTGGATGCCTGTCACTTGCAATTCAGAGTCTTATTAAACTTCCAAGTGACTAAAATCTGCCTTGAATTGTAATTGTTTGCTTTCCTTTCTTTAAACTTCCGGATTTGCACTCTTTCCTTTAAACTTGTGGATGATTCCTCACTCCTTTGTGTGCCCTACACTGCTGAGGTCTGTAACTTGTATGAAGCAGACAGAATTAGGTGAATAGTATTAGGTGCAATGACAGACAAACACCCAACTCTCAGTTGCTTGACACCCAACAAGGTTATTGCAAACTCTCATAAACAGGTGTTCCTGTTTATGGAAGATGGTCGTCCTCTAGGTGGTGTTTCTGGGGCTGGTCCCTTTCATCTGGTGGCTCCATCCCCCATGACCATTGTTTCCTGTGCTGAACCCTCTATGGTCAGGAGCAGGACACATGAAGAGGCCTCCTACTTCTTATCCCCCTGGGCCAGAAATAACTCCAGGTCTCCTGCTCTTATTCAACTGGGAGCAGTCACATAGACATGAAGACTGGGAAATGCAATCCCTAGCTGGGAAGCCAGCTTCTGACAGCAGCTGTACCCGAGGAAAAGAGGCCTCGATCTTTGGTGAAAAAGTTGCCATTTCTTCCACAAACACTTACTAGTTCCACTTATTACTTGAATAAGTAATGTTGATTGGATGCCCACTACTACAGAAAAAAAAAAAGAAAAAAGGGAAGAAGAGAGGGAGAGAACAAGGAAAGGACGGAGGGAGGGAGGAGAGAGGAAGGAGGGTAGAAAGCAGGGAAGGGAGGGCAAGAGGGAGGAAGGGAAATAGAAAAATAGAGAAGAGAGAAAAAGAAAGAAACCCTCTAGAGCAAAGTGAAAAACTATTCACTGTGAGTTAGATGGGGACCAAGGATTGAGCATTTTTCTTACATTTTCTTAATTGCACAAAACCCACTAGAAAACACCATAGATCACAAGTAAAAATATGGAGGAACTCTGACTACCAAAGTGAAATGACGATACCTCTAACATACTTTTATATATTCTTCCAAATCATTAACCTTGGAGTCTAAACTGCGTAAGGCAAGGCTCATGTCTTCAGCAGCTTTCATTGTTAAATTCTCTTCATAGGAATCAGCTACCAGGTAAAAGCACACAGCAATCTGCCAAAAGGCTCCCCTTAAAGGCCATAATTCCAAGGATGCAGATATCTTAAAATGGCTGTTTCTTGTGTTAAATTGAACCCCCCTCCTTTTCCCATGAGGACAGTAAAGGAAAATGTACAACCCTTAGAGCAAACAGGAAACAGTCCAAATCCTTTCTGAAGAGTTTTCAAATATTTGTAAATTAATTTTTTCTCTCCAAAACATTCTCAGTACAAACCTTATGGTATAAGAGTTGGGTTCTGGAGCAGCTCTCCCTGCTCAGGGGAAGGGAAGAGAGTGGAGGAAGTAGGAGCTTCTTAAAACAAGGCTAGACCCCGGTCACGCAGGGGATAGATACCCTGGGAACTCCACCCACCCCAGGTATGGAGGCAAGTTCTCTGGTTCTAAGGACAACTCTTAAGGACAGCACCAAGTTTAATTTGTTTTGGTGTTCTCGGTGCCTTGCATGGTATCTGACACCCAGCAAATATTCAATAAATATTTGGTGACTGAATAAATGAACGGTGCTGGGATCTAGTTATTATACCTTGGAGGCCAAGTGAGCATTTGGCCTCAATAATAAAGAAAAAATCTAGAACTGGGGTACCTGATTGGAGCAAGAAAAGCAAGAGGCATTTAATGCTAAATTTCTTTAGATGCTTTTAGTTGGAAACGTGTGTAGTCTCAGAGTCAGGAGAAAAGGTGAGTCATCAAGCAGAGCCCGAAAGGTTTTAGCTAATTAGGTGGTATTTTGAGTCAGGAAGCCAAGGAAGTTATTACTCTTAAATTATTGTTCAACCTAATTGGCAAAGGTCAATAGTAGTAAAAGATCTGATTTCTTTCTTCATAGTTTATCTGTGTTGTTCCCAAAGGCAGAAGCAACCTGGAGCAAAACTGTGATACGGACCTCATTTCCCCTTTTGTAATCTCCTATAGTCAGCACACACACCTCCAGGTTTCCCTTGGCTTTGTATTTATCCCAGTCACCCACCCCTTACTTCCCGGCTCTTCCTGGGACAATCAATACCTCTTGCTTCAGACTTTCCCATCCTAACTGTACTTGTCTCTAGTCTCAATCACCCAAACTCTGCTCCTGGCGGGAGGGAGCTGCCAAATTTGTTAATCTGCTCTTGTGTTCAGAGAGGTCATTAATGGTAAATTCAGGTAAAAATATAGTCTTGTTTACTGGAGCCTTCTGGAAACAAGGCCCTTACCCAGACAACGTCACCCAAGGGAGTACCTCTAATCATGAAAATTTTCAAGTGAAGTAAGGCCACTGGGGACAAGATGAGGGGGCAGGCTGAACTGCTGCTGCTCTTTAAATCACGCCCGGAGAGGCAGCCCCTGTTTCTGGCAGATCTGGAGACCTGGCTACCAACCCCTTCTAAAACAGCAACAGCCCTGGTGGAATCAACACCGCAAGACCTCTCCTGGCAGAACCTCAGCCCCAGACCAGTCAGAAAGATAACGATTGCGTCGGTTGCTATTTTCTCAAAAGGGTGCCTGAGTCATTTCCCTTTAGACCGTCTGACTCCTTTATTTCTGGTTATCTCAGAAATAAATGTTATGGCTGAAAACACACAACAGTGGTCTGGGTGCCTCTGACACACTCCTCTGAAAAACCTTTACCTAGCTTGGAGAAGCCAATTGAACTTCTCCAAGGTTATAACTGTGACCAAGCCACACCAGCATCCGCTGCTGCCCGTGGCCGAAGGAGGGGCGCTGTGCCACAACCCCATGAACAGTTTGAAGATGGTTATGTCCACAAGTGCCACAAGATACCGGGCTTGCAAGTTGACAAAAGGTCTCAGTGACTGTTATGTAAGCCCACAATGTGTGCCCATTTTTCCTTTCCTGTTGTCACTGCTGCTATTTTAAATCTTTTCAGAAACAATATAGAGTATACTGAACTCATAGAACTATATATACCCATGATATATTCACACATACATTCATGTATATGTAAACTCACTATTCCTAGAAATATTCCCAAAGGAAACTGCCTTTTGAATGTCTTCTCTTCAAAATAAAAAGTAGGTTAGAGTCTTTGTTGCAAATTATAACAGTATCACATATTCAGCAGTCAGGTCTCTAGAAACTTAACCAAATGCATTTTCCTTTTTGCATTGAACGACAATGGTAGCAACAAAAAGACACTAGCCCTGATGAGGGACCTGCTCATACCACACTCAGGCACTTTTCAGAGGAAGACAAATGCGGTCACTCTGGAGCCTAGAGGCCAGAGCTAATGAACACATTCAGGGGTGGCCCCGCTCTAGCTGATGAAACTTGCTTACCTCACTG
The DNA here is from genome assembly GCA_028533065.1 of Trachops cirrhosus. Taxonomy (NCBI): domain Eukaryota; kingdom Metazoa; phylum Chordata; class Mammalia; order Chiroptera; family Phyllostomidae; genus Trachops; species Trachops cirrhosus. The sequence goes on from CM052539.1 coordinate 157,466,810, forward strand.
GTACTCCACGAAACCCATAGATCGACCTTAGCAAACAGAACATGAATTAGACAGACGATGGGCTGTGTTTATGAAGCAAATGACAAAAGATGGCACGGGGGAATCAGAAGAAAAATCAAGCCGACAGGCACAGCCCTCTGTGAGCTCTGACGCCGGCGGGTGGGCCTGTGATGCCGCAGGGTTCACAAGAAATCCTCAGTGTGCTGGGCTGAGTCAGAAAGGAAAGGTTAGGACACTTCTCACAGACTCGGCTTATTCAGAGAAGGAGGTGAATAAATGCACCCCAGATAATCATTCATTAAAAAAGCGGTTTTTCAGAAAGCGTTGATACATGAAATGTGTCTTTAAAAATCTAAACTTTGAAAGCACTTAATTCCTCAATGTTAACCAATACATGAAGTGCTACTGTGTCAGCCAAGCAAGTTCAAGGACTGAGAACAGAGAACTGTCAAAAGGCTACTCTATTGTCCACTTTTGTTACTTTAAAGTACTTCAACTATTTTAAGTTTTAGAGAACCTGTTTTAATAAATATTAGATAACCAAGTTCTCAAATTAATATATTTAAAGTTGAAGAATAATGCTTCCAAAATTCTCTAAGGTATTTATTTCAGTCATTTATTCAAGTATATCAGGCATATTTCTTGATTCAGGGATAGAGTGGTTCAGGGATAGGATGATGACAAAGTTCTCATTTATCCAAACAACATCCCCCTAGCTCCTATACAATTTTGCTTTTGCTACGGGTCTATGAAAAAAACAATTTCTTGCTTATCATTCAAACTCATGTAGCTCTAAATCAACTATGTTTATATAAAGTAGCAATTGTACCAAGCAGAGTCCTAGCCTTAAGAAATATCTAGATCAACCCAAACCTATTCGAATTTTAATATATTTTATTGACTATGTTATTACACTCATCTCATTTTTTTTCACCTTTATTCCCCTCCACCCTGCACCATTCCCCAATAAGCATTCCCACCCTCTTAGTTCATGTCCATAGGTCGTGCAAATAAGTTCTTTCATTTCTCCATTTCCTATAATATTCCTAACCTCTACCTGTCTATTTTGTACCTACCAATTATGCTTATTCCCTGTACCTTTTCCCCCATTCTCCCCACCCCCATCCCCACTGATAACTCTCCATGCAATCTCCATTTCTGTGATTTTATTCCTGTTTTAGTAGTTTGCTTAGATTGTTTTTCTTTTTGTTTTTATGTGCAGTTGTTGATAGTTGTGAGTTTGTTGTCATTTTGCTGTTCATAGTTTTGATCATCTTCTTTTTCTTAGATAAGTCCCTTTAACATTTCATATACTAAGGGCTTGGTGATGATGAACTCCTTTAACTTGACCTTATCTTAGACACACTTTATCTGCCCTTCCATTCTAAATGATAGCTTTGCCCAGATAGCATAATCTTGGATGTAGGTCCTTGCCTTTCATGATTTTGAATACTTCTTTCCAGCCCTTTCTTGCTTGCAAGGTTTCTTTTGAGAAATCAGCTGATAGTCTCATGGGGACTCCTTTGTAGGTTACTGTCTCCCTTTCTCTTGCTGCTCTTAAGATTCTCTCCTTATCTTTTATCTTGGGTAATATAATTATGATGTGCCCTGGTGTGTGCTTTCTCATGTCCAAATTCTTTGGGAGTCTCTGAGCTTCCTGTACTTCCTGGAAGTCTATTTCCTTCACCAGATTGGGGAAGTTCTCCTTCTTTATGTTTTCAAATAAGTTTTCAATTTCTTGCTCTTCCTCTTCTCCATCTGGAACCCTTATGATTTGGATGTTGGAACATTTAAAGCTGTCCTGGAGGTTCCTAAGCCTCTCCTCATTTTTATGAATTCTTATTTCTTCATTCTGTTCCAGGTGAACGTTTCTTTCTTTCTTCTGCTCCAAATTGTCGATCTGAGTACCAGTTTCCTTCCCTTCACTGTTGATTCTCTGTATATTCTTCTTGATTTCACTTTGCATTGCCTTCACTTTATCCTCTATTTTATGACCATACTCAACCATTTCTGTGAGCGTCCTGATTACCAGTGTTTTGAACTCTGCATCTGATAGGTTGGCTATCTCTTCATCACTTAGTTCTTTTTCTGGAGTTTTGATCTGTTCTTTCATTTGGGCCATATTTCTTTGTCTCCGCATGCCTGTTACGTAATAAGGGGCAGAGACTTACGTATTTGCCAGGGCGGGGCAACCCACATGGCTGCTTTGGGGCACTGTATGTGGGGAAGAGGTCCGAGAGGGAACAATGCCACTTGCTCAGCTCTCTGCTGGCTTTCAGTCACTTCCCCCGCTACCCACAAGCAAACTGGGCCCTCTGGTGCTGATCCCCAGGTGGTGGTTTTGTGTACGCCCCTGGACCCTCTGGGTCTCTCCAACAAGCTTTCCTGGGAGGCTAGGAGTTTCTCCCACTGCTGCGCCCTCCACAGAATTTTATAGCCAGAGGTTCTGGGGCTTTATTTCCCCACACTGGAACCCTGGGTTGGGCGGTCTGTCTCGCTCCCCAATTGTTCCTCCCAGTTTATCTGCGTGCAAATGTGGGACTGCCAGTCACTGTCTTGCTGTGCATCTTCCCAAACATATTCATAATTACCAGGGCTCAGAGCCTAGCTATTAGGAACCAAGTAAACGCATAATCCCTTCAGTGGAATAAGTAAGCACAATGCTTGTCATAAAAGCAATGATGAAAGAAGTGAGCAATACTCAGTGTGTTTACTTACAAGTGTGCATATGTGTATGTATGAATGGAGATAGACAGGTACATAGATACATGATATATTTTGACTCTAGTGACAACTAAATAATATTGATGCTCTCCTCCATGAAAACAAAAACACACCATAGTAATTTGGAATTATGGCATCTACCACCAGAAGACTCTGGACGAGAAACCTAATTGTGCCACTAATTAGCTGTGCAGCCTTGAAGAGGTTACTTGACCCCTCTGAGCTTTTGTTTTTACCTATAAAATTAGGTAATTATAGTACCTAATTTAGAGAGTTATTAAAGTCCTTCGTAGAAGAGAATAAAAATCATTAATTAAGCTTATTATTGGTATGTAAATAGCCTTTAAAATTATTCATACTTGCCAGACATTCAGAATAGCCTGTTTTTCATTTTAAAATTTGGTCTAAAATGTTGTGATCAAGAATGTAAACAGGAGGTTGAGCCCTTCAAACACACCAGCAAGCATGCCCCAAAGAAGAACAAACAGTCAGGCAAGGGTAAGAGATCCAGCTTTTCTGAAAGCGCTCCTGAGTACCCAGATATTTTTAGATTATTTTTAAAATGGAAAACAGACACATGCACCAAAAGGCATAGAACAAACACCCAGAAATATTTTGCTTCAGTTTTACATGGGTTATTTTTACAGATCTGTCTTGCTGTGTAGATTTCATTGAGAATGAAATGAATCCATGATATTGCTTCCATGGCAACCTGTTTCTTGGTGATTGGCTGAGCAGTATCCAGGCACTTCACAATACCCCAGAAAGTACAAGTACTGTTAATATTTAACAGATGCAGTAAAACCTACCAACCCCATGGCATTTGTTATGCAACTGACTATTAATAAAGAGATTCAGATCCATCCTAACATTTTCTCACCCTCTAAATATCCTTGTGAGCCTTTTTTTCCTTGTTAAAAACTGACATACAGAGAAACAGGAGGGGGGAGGAAGGGGAATAAAAGCTTGAAGGTGTGAGAAGATAAAACCTTATTGTACTTACAATTGCAATGGCCTCCATTTCATTTGTTTTGTTTCGAGATAGAACTGGTTTAGAAAGAGAAATGTGATCTCCCAAATGAAATGTAATGCCATTTTACATTTAATCATGATTAAAAGAGAAAGCATCATGCACCTAAGACAACTGATGTAGCCCTGAGCATGCTGGTGTGGCTAACCACCCAAAATGAGCTGAAGGGGATACAAATTAAATGACCCAAAGGCCACAATGTGTATTTACCAGTGTCCTGGGAAATTGAGGGTTTTTTTTTAGTATATATGATTTCAAACCCCCAGTGTGTCTTGAATTAAGAAAAGCGCTTATATAAAAAGTATCAATTTGTAAAAGGGTTAAATTTCAAGGTAATTATTTTTCCTAAAACCCCTACACTGCCTGGATACTTGAGAACTCCCGCTGTGTATTTAAAGTTTTATTTACACCATATCATGAGCAAATCCACCACTTAATAGGGGTAGCAGTACTGAAAAGCAGGCAGGGTTTTTAATATTTGCATATATTATCGATCTGGTACGGTAGGCAGTTAAAGATACGAGCAGAGTAGGAACACTAGCCAGGTACAGAAGAACGTCACCAGGGTGGAAAGCCAGGGTACCTAGCAATGGAAAAAAAGAGGAACACAAATATTGTGGGGTGGGACCTGGCCCCCAGGGTGACATTTCTCCCCCCAGCATATAGCTGGCCATGTAGTGTAGACCCCCTGATCTTTCATATTACTGCTCAAGCAGTAGGGATCCTCCCTGACCTCTCCTTCCCAGGCTTACAGCTGGCCTGGGTGGCGGACCCCCTTAAGGGAGCAACAGGAGGTCTGGAGAAAAGCCCACATAAGCCCTTGCACAACCACTCCCTTAAGCATTAAGCCTCCAAGAAAATGAGGTTTTGGCCCACATCAAATAACCTTAAGAAAAAAAGTTCAGGTCTGCTGACCATAGAGTCAGAGTTTTGTTCAAACGAGAGATGAAATCATGTGTTCCAGCTCCAGGCCCAGAAAAGCGACAAAGCCAAATGAGGCAACACCACAGCTGCCATCAGGACCAGCAGCAACGACTCATGACTAAACCCCCCACACACCCCATACTGCCGACCAACCAGTGGAGACCACAGCCCTAGAAGGACACACCTGGAAGGCTGATGAATATTTTATTCCGATTCTCCCCTGGGACCTCCCCTAAGATCCACACCTTTAGAGAGGGGATGAAAACCCTTAGGACTGAGGACCTGGCCCTCCATTCTCCATCCCCTTCCCCCAGGTATATTACCCTTGTCTTTCTTTTTCCTAAGCTCCAAGGGCTCTTTTTTTTCTGTAACTTGTTTCCTGAACTCACGTGGCTCACTTCTTCCACCTCTGCCACTTTCTAAATCGGGGGTGTCCAAACTTTTGGCATCTATGGGCAGCACTGGAAGAAGGGTTGTCTTGGGCCACACATTAAATACACTGTGACATGTAATCACAAAAAGAATCTCATAATGTTTTAACTAAATTTACAACTTTATGTTGGGTTGCATTTATAGACTTCCTGAGCCACATGCAGCCCATGGCCACAGGTTGGACACACCTGTAATAAACTTTTGCTTGTATTTTAATTCTTTTTAGCCAGAATTCAAGTACAGAGAGAGGTTCCTGAACTGAGGTCCAATCATTGGAACATTCTGGTGCTGTTTCACTACTAACAATTTCGCCTAGGATATTCTTCTTTTTTAATATTTTAGTTATTTTATTTTTAGACAGAGGGGAAGGAAGGGAGATGGAGAGGGAGAGAAACATCAATGTCTGGTTGCCTCTTGCACGCCCCCTACTGGGGACCTGGCTCACAACCCAGGCATGTGCCCTGACTGGGAATTGAACTGGCGACACTTTGGTTCGCAGACCAGCATTAAATCCACTGACCCACACCTTCCAGGACAGAATATTCTTATTTGAATGTCTTATTTGAGCTTGAGTTTCTCAGCTCTCAGTGGGAGATACAGTTTGAAAACCTACATATGCAAGTTTAGGTTAAAAACCCTAAAAATGATAAGGGGAAATTACTATACTTTGAGCTAATATATAAACGACTGTGTAGAGATGTTTTGACTTTGTGCATAAATTCTATGAAAACCATGTTAGACAGTACTATTGGCAAAATCCCAGGAATATATCTAAAGCTGATATTTGCTGCTAGCCCAGAAAGATAGCTAGCTGTCCATGAGCTTCCTATAAATCTTCAAACTAATATAATAGGGTGGGCTTTAAAAATGTATGCAGAGTAGTATCTCAGCTACGATGAATTAATGTGAAATTATAAAAGATTTAAAAATTATATATCAAAATATTAACTATGATTATCTATGTGGGCTCATAGTTGATTTTTGTGGGTTTATTCATTTAATTTATATCTCACTCTCCACATTTTTCACTCAACATATAAGTTATTAAAGAGGAAAGATTATTTTGTGAAAGAAACTATCAGTGCTCCTTTACTCTTTCTTTGTAAGAACAATTAAACCTTAAATACATAATAAAGAGCCTTACACAGTTTAAAGTGTTGTGTATCCATTATCTTATTCCAGGCATACAATTGCCTGGGAGTAAGATAGAGAGAGTGGAGTCTCACTTACGGATAAGGAAAATGAAGGCCAGAGGTCAGCTCACTCTGCAGGATGGCAAAGGACGTTAGAGTCTGGGCTGGGAGGACACAGCTGGTGTCCTGGGGCCCGCGTCTACTCATACTTTCATTACAGATGAGCTATATTATACTGATGTTTTTGCATCCTTTAAACTAAGTTGTAAGTTCATTTTCATGTCTTAAATTTTTATATTATGTTCCTGTGTGTAGCACACTGCTAAGAATCAAGTACATGCTTCATAAATATTTGTTAATTTACAACAAGCCTTTCCTCTCTGTATTTTTTAAACTCATTTATCTATGCAGCTAAACATATTTGCTCAAGAACTGACAGCACCTCAATCAATTTTTCCTTTAAATCATTTCCCAAAGTTTGAAACTCTGTGTCTTTTTAAAAACACATGTAGCCTGTTCTAGCCATCCATGCAGTTTTAGGGGAAAGGACGTAAAAAAAGAATAACATGAATATTCATCTAAGCAGTTTTTAAAGAACAAGATCTAGAAAGGGGCAGAGGCATCACATCTGTGCCAGCTGGCCAAGCGCAGCAGGAACTGGAGAGAAGAAGGGAGAGAGGCAGGTATTTCCCGATCCAGCCACCTTCCCAGTCTAGTCCCAGAGTGAGCGCAGCCATCAGGACAAATGGAGTTCCAGCGGATGGCCCCCAGATGCACGAGAGAGAAAAGGGAAAGTGAAGAAATGAATATCCCAAGATACCAGGATGGAAAGGAAATTACCTAGAGTTTCAAAGTTTCTTTCCAGGGTGGCTCTTTTATTGAAAGAAATCTACGTCAGCAGAGTCAATGCAAACATAAATGAGTAAATTAGATAAGGGTGCCCCTTCCTCCCAGCAGACAGTCTTACACCAAAGCACACAGCTTGGCGATGCACAGGGGCTGGATTACATCCCCACTAGATCCCTGGCCAGGGACTCCCCTGCAATAAGCAACCTGCACAGCTGCACACTGCAGCCCTGTCCATGAACCGGAAACATAATCAAGCTGGGCGTGCCTCTAACTAGAAGGTAGTTTTGACTCCTTGCCAACAAAGTATCCTATGGTTAATAGATTCATGTACACACACCTCTGATATATAACAGAGACAAAGAGATGATTTCTAGAGTCCGGAGGTAAATGAATTATTTCCCTAGTGAAAAAGAAATGGATACTACCCATGGAGCACTGTAATGATGGAAAAAGATCATACATGTCAAGCTTGGAGCACAATGCCTAGCATGAATCATTCAGTAAGATGTTGGTTCTCTGCCATTTTCCCCTGCAACACTGAAACTATTTAGATAAAGCTGCTGCTGTTACAGTGGTAATCTTTTTTGAAATCCAACTCATTCTTGCCATAAATCCCAAAGGCTTTATACTTCCCCACATAGGGGCAAACTTTATTCCCTCTCTCACCACCATCCTCTACACCAAGTTCATTTTCGAGTAGCAGACAGTATGCTGTAGACACTGAACCCATATGGGAGAACTTTGCAAATTAGTTTCATATGAAATGCTAGTGCACAACTCAAAGCCATCTCTGACTTTACATTTTACAATGAAACAAAAATGTGGCCCATGTTTGCAAAAATTTTGCCAGCATCTGCTATGGGCGTGTGATTGTCAGTAACCCACAGATCTGAACCCATCTGAAAGGCAAAAGATTCCAGGTCTGTCGAGAGCAGGACAGAAGTCAGAGATATCTCCCACATTCTACTTTTAACACTGACCCTAAAAAAATGAGCAGAAGCTCACACGCAAGACCGTGCAGGAAAAATGTGCAGAATCATGTCTTTCCATGAACTTGGGTCACAGCCCTTCCTGCATTTCTTCTGTCTCTCCCAAACGAATTGCAGAAACAGATCATCCATTTCTAAATGTTTAGGAAGCCATGAGTTCCCTGCTCTTGGGGAACTCAGCTATAGCTCTTATGGTTAAAACACTAAATGTGTAGACAATCCACCTGCCATATCTTGACCAAACTAAGGCTACCATGCTCTGTAGTATCCCCAGTCTTGGCACTGATACCACACTGGCATAGAATGACGCTGTTTTCAAAATACCCCTCCCCTCTTTAAGACAGTGGCAGCCTCTCGGAACTTCTGGACCTGGAATCTCTCGAGGAGGAAACGCCCCACAAGGTGTTTATGCTTTAATAAAATGTCAGGTAGCCATATTTTTTGACCTGGCATAGCTTTCAAGAGGGACAATTTCTAGAAGATGAAACTTGAGGCAGTGATCTAACCTATGTTATCTTAATAAATGGAAAATGGTACAAATCGGAAGATGTTTATCATCAAAGCGAGTTTAAAAGCAATGGAGGACATAATACAGAACACAGGTCAAACAGCAGAATTAAGCAACCCAAATCAGAATAAAAATGTACACAAGGCAACAGAGAGCACAAGTATTTTAAAGCTGGGGAAATAAAAAATCGATTCTCTTAAGGTTGAGAATAAGGTGGAGGAGGGAACGGATAATAGGAAACAAGTTAAGAGTTTGTGTTCTCTTTGAGTTCCCCTCGACTTACGACAGCTCCCAGCTCAGTGAGACCAGGCCCTCCAGGGCGCCAGGCAGAGAGAGGACAGGGCACTGGCTCTGCCTCCACCCTTCGCCTCTCCCCCAACACTGTACACTCCCCGTGTCTGACTGACTGCTCAGTGCTCCTGAAGGACACAAGTGCCTCTTTGCAAAAACCTCCAAACACTTAACTCTCACCTTTACTAATGCCCATAAGTAAATGAGTGGCCACTGTTGTGATGCTAATTACAAAAATTCAAAAATAAATATATGAATTTTCTTATATAAGCCCTAGATCTCTGTAAATGAACATCAGAACTCCAAATGCTCCAGGGTACCCCTATTTACCTCAGACACAGCAAGTCAACTGGAAAACCAGCCAAGCTTGTCAAGTTCACCCAACTGCTAACCCACCCAGAGCTAGAGGAATGTCTGTCTCAAGCAGTTTCAGTCACTGGCCTGTGATGACCCCTTAGTAACCATTTAATAGAGGGGGGAAAATCCACACACCAAAATTCCCTTGCGGCCAATCACCCACTTCACACAATAAATAGAGAGTGGCTAATGTTTAAATAGAACTAATGTTACATATCTATATTAAAACTCATGTTTTCTTTTGCATTTTTCAAAGACTACATTAATATCTAAGGGTAGCAAACATTCGATGGGGCCGTTTCACTTTTCCCGATAACAGGCATTCTTTGGTTCCTCATACAAGGCAGAATGTCTGGCCTGTTGTGTTTGACAGAAAGAAAAGCATTTTGGAATCAAAACAAAGAAGAAACTACAAAATGAATTCTAATGAAATATGAGCAAGCAAGCACATCTAAGTAGGTTTTGTTATGACTTAGCATTCAAGGGACAGGGAAAAAAAATAAAAAGGATCCAGTTGTGAAAGCAAGACTTCTCAGCTTCCCTGTCCTTCAGTCAATTTGCCAAATGCCTTTTTTCTTCTCCAGTCCCATATTTCAATATCTCATAACTTGAGCCTGATTGATCGCTTGGTCACATCAGCCTGAACTCATTAGGCCAATTAAATTAGAATGATGTAGTCGAGGATGAGGCCCACTTCACTCTGACAGGGCCATCCCCCCACGGAGTGGGCTTCTACACATTCTATTGCATAGTCTCATTCCAAGTGCTGGGATCTTGCACAGGAGGACTAAGTTTTTGAAGGGGACACACTGCTACTCAGAAGGACTTATGAAGACACAGTGGGGGTGAAAAATAGCAAAAACCAGAGCAATCTGACAAAAATAGGATGGCTCGTCACCCAAGCCCTGAGGCAGCTCACACATATGGTGCCGTATTTTAAACATGAAGGAATAGATGCTGTCTTAGCAGCCAGGTCCTGTGCAAGTAGCAGCTCCAGGACAGCCCTTCTTCCCGTTGCTTGCCAGGAGAGAAACACTGCTCTGAGGAAGGCTCTAATGGATTCCTTGGCAAGGTTGCAACAGGCAGTGTGCTCGGTTCTAAAGGGATCCACTGAGGAGCAGGACAGGGAGCTGAGGTCCCTCCATGTGCTGGAGGCACAGGGTGTCCTGGTGAGGGGCTGAATCAGTCTGTAGGAAGGGGGGGCTTTCCCTCATTAGTGCACAGAGGGCCCATGTTTATGCAATTTGTCTAAAGGGGATACATTTCCTTATCTGCAAAACGTACCACATACGCCAACAGGTTGAAAGCTGAGTCATAATTAGGTTGGATAATGATTTGTACTGCAAAAACCTGACAACGCTGACAGACTAGAAGAACTGTCACTTAGAAAGTCTCCTGAATTCACTTTGGCCTCTAAAGAGTCTCTGCCCTAGCCATGTGCAGCCCTGGCATAGTGGAGCTTTGGGGGAAAGCCAAACAGAGACTTGGGTTTCCTTCAGGATAGGGTAGGAGTGTAGAGAGGAGGAGGGAGGGGCTGATGGTTTTGGGTCTAAATTTTAGCAAGTTTGAGTGCAGGGACTGTGTTTTATTCACTATTATATTCTTAGTACCATGAACTCAATAAATCTGTGTGGGAAAAGTGCATTCAAATCCATTTTATCCTTGCATCCTGCTTGTGTTTTCAGTAAAAAAGAGATGGTGAAACCTATCTTTATTTTTCCTATCCACAAAATCTTGGCAAATAAAGCATTTTTGTAAACATTTTTCAAAATCTATCAACCTGCTTAATTGCAAATAAGGCAACAGGGGTCTAGAGAGGTTATTTTTTACATATTTTATTGATTATGCTATTGCAGTTGTCCTACTTTTATTCCCCCTTTGCCTCCCTCTGTCTGGTACCCCCATTCCCTCCAGCAATCCCCCCTTAGTTCATGTCCATGGGTCATGCATATAAGGCCTTTGGCTTCTCCATTTCCTATACTGTTCTTAACATCCCCCTGTCTATTCTGCAACTACCAATCTGTGCTTCTTAATCCGTGCACCTTTTCCCTTGTTCTCCCCCTCTCCCCTTCCAACTGGTAACCCTCCAAATGATCTCCATATCTATGGTTCTGTTTCTGTTCTGCTTGTTTACTTAGTTTGTTTTTTAGATTCATAGTTGTGAATTTATTGCCATTTTAAAGTTCATGGTTTTGATCTTTTTCTTAAATAAGTCCCTTTAACATTTCGTGTAATGACAGCTTGGTGGTGATGAACTCCTTTAGCTTTACCATGTCTGGGAAGCACTTTATCTGCCCTTCCATTCTAAATAATAACTTTGCTGGACAGAGTAATCTAGGTTATAGGTCCAGAGAGTTTAAGTGACTTGTAAAGGGTTACATGCCCAGTGGGAGGCAAAGCCAGAACCGGAGCTTGGAACATCAGCTTCTGAAGCTCAGTCCTTCTCCAGCGCTCCCAGGACTGAGAGCAGGCACACGTACCTCTAACACAAGGGCCATCCCAGTGTTAGGTACTGCCAGCCTCTCATGTGCTGGGATGATCTTACACCACGCCTGTGCCTTTTGCAAGCACCATTGCCATTTTTCTAGTGCTGTCTCTGGCACTGCCGCATCTCTCTACACCATACTATTCAGAATAATTAAGAATGTTAAGGGAAAATTAGAATTTTATCCTTAAAAATAAAATTGGTCCCCAATTTGAGACACAAAATAAACACGGCACCTAAACAAGGACAAGTACAAGTCTTGTACTTGACCACACAGTTCTCGACTCATAAATGGGTAATCAGATATCAGTCCCATAACATTTACAAATATGAACGTACCAACTAGAAGCCTGTTACTTTCAAAGACTTTGTGAAATGAGCCATGGAGTAAAAACAAATAAAAGATTATTGCAAGACCACAGAGCAGGTTAATGAGTCATACGCTATCCTTGAACTCTGCAAGGCCTAGGCCAGAGCATCAGCGCACCCAGAAGCCCCCATGGAGCCGCAGAAGTGCATTCTGCCTTTGCATATCATACATGTTACACTGAGGAGACGCTGTATACGGCAGCCAGGATGAAAGAAGAGTAATCAGGAAGTGCTTACTCATCACCTCCTCTCTTGTAGAAAGCATTCCAGGGACCGCTGCTAAACAAAGTGGAAACTGTCTCTAAGGAACACTGTGGATTCAAGTGAGTCAGTCAGCCAGCATTTAAAAGGGCATTTTGTCTGAGGGAGGAGGCTAATCACAGAAGCTCCATTTCTAATGATTGGGATGGCACATGTAGTAAAGCCCATTATAATAGATGGAGCATTTTAGTCAAATAATAAGTCATTCCTTCCTTGGGCAGAAGGAGCCAACTGGCTGAATGTGGTGCAAAAGTGAAAATTCAGAACCTTCATCACACAGTTACACTGGCATTTCTGGCTCAGGATGAACTTTAAAATATAATAAAGAAAAATACACAATGAGCAAAGATTTATGAACTTATGATATCCATTTGCCTTCAAAAAGCCTTCTGGAAATAGATTTTTATTATATTTTGGACAACATGATGTTCTATCTTCTATGATGAGGAAGTTCAAAGTGGACAACCAACTCTAAAGAAAAAGATAATTTTACTATACCTTGATACCTTCGTGTTTCAATTTACTCTTTTGTCAACTGAGGAAACTTAGTGCCTTGTACTGATCATGGCTCACAGTTATCCGGTGCCAAGGCTCACGACGCTACACAGAAGATGTGCTGACGACTGTTCAAACTGGCACAGTGGAGCAGAGAGCAGTGCAGTTACCCCGTGAACCTGGGCAGCTTTCTAAAACTGGGAGCATTCCTGTCGGAAGCAAGCACAAATGTCTCCAGGCCGTGGAAGAGGAAAGCAAGGGAGGATCTGGAAGAAACCTTCGTAAACAGCTGTCTAGAGCTGAGTAATATGGTTTAAACTTCCTAAACCATAGTATTCATCTTATAATAATCAAGAATGTTAAGCGAAGGGGTGGGAGGAGTAAACTTCTTAAAAATAAAGCCTGTTCCCAATTTGAGCAACAAAATAAACAATGCAGTATTGGATTGTAACCCAAAATACAAAACACATAACCATGAGTACATATCAATATTAAATTTTAAAAGGTTGAACGAATAAATTAATGGAGAAGAATTTTGACAAATTTCCCTTGTGAAAGAATTCTAAATAATTCATGTACATACTTTGCCCTTAAGGAGGTGGAGCAAATTCCCTACTCCCTGAGTATGAGTCATGTACAGTACCTTCCTTCCGAAGAGCACAGTATAAAAACAGGAGAAAAAATAAGTCAGCAGTGGAGCAATCCATTGGACACTCGCTCTGTCGGGTCAGTGAGGCAAACATCAACAGTCGTAAGTCACACTGATAGCACGAATCCTTGATAAGACGTGATGAGTACGGTACTTAACTTCTGAGGCTTTCTTCCCAAAGCCCATCATCCTAGTCTACTCATGAGGAAAATAGCAGTGATACCCTTACTTAGGGATCTTCTGCAAAATACCTGACCAGGACTCCCCAAAACTGTCAAGATCTTCACAAACTAAGAAAGTACGAGAGACGGTCACCGCTGAGAGGAGCCGAAGGAGACATGAGTACTGAACACCATGTGGTGTCCCGGAGGGCATTCAGAACAGGAAAATGGCCATTAAGAAAAAAAACTAGGAAAATTCGAATAAAGGATGGACTTCAGTTGAAAGTAATAAATCACTATTTGTTCAAATATGCCATACTAATTTCAGATTCTAGTATGAGGCAGAACTGGAAGATTTATGGGAACTCTCATATTACTATATTTTTATTTCTCCCTGCATTTTTAAAAAACTACTCTAAAATTAAAATTTCTTTTAAGAAATAAAAAGAAAGTTGGCTGTGGCCAAACATATATAAGCTATATATCTAGTATATATATATACACTAGAAGTTAATAAATCAAAAGTAGAATCTCTCAACCCAGTGGAGCCTGGAGAGTGAACACTGAGGGAAAAATAAAAGTCAAAACCCATCTCTGAATGCCAGGGAGAACTGTTTGAAACAATGTGCTAAGAATAGCTGGGAGGTATCCATAAGCACAATTAGCACCTTGACTGACTGGCAGCCGAGAATAAGCAGGCTGTACGAGAGGCCCAGGCCCGATCATAAACAGATCCTGCCAAGTGGCATCTTAAAGCAGGCCAGGTGACTAAGGAGAGGAAAGTGTTAGGTAAACAGAGTCCAGGTTTCTAACAAGGTCTCTTGTGTTATGTGTTATCCTTGGTGTTTCTAATTAGGAGGGAGAGCAACATTTTTTTTTTCTACAAAATTGTCGTGTTGATATTTTTGTCATTTTTATAAAGGTTTCTGTGTCTCGATACAGGCTGCCCCTGCTTCTCACTACCTTAAGCCTAAACTTTGCCTAAAATTTTACCTAAAACACCTCCTTGCAATGCTGGATCTGCCCAGCCTTCTGTTTCAGCAGCAGATTCTTTATTTGGAGAGACTGAATCATCCATTTCTCACCTTTCTCACCAGCCAAGTATTTTTAACTTACTGTCAGCTACGGAGTGAACATAGAGTCTATAAGGAAAAAAGAGCCCATTTTTCACTTTTCTGCTTTTGACTGCTGAATTCAGAAATGCATTACAGCAATGTAAAAATAATATTGGTTACTTTAACATTTTTCTCCATTTTGTGAAATGCCCAAAGTGAGCCTCTGCTACTAAATAGAGACTGCCTGCTTCTTACCTGGAGGGAGCTTCTCTCCACTGCCCTAAGGACAGAAACTGGGCAGCAGCCTCGAGCTCCCCAAGGGGCTCCAAGGTCAGAAGGGTCCTAGGCATGTACCCGGCTCCCTCCACCGGAAGGCCCTGACCCAAAGGCAAGTCTCTGCGGACCTGTTCTGCTAGACCCCAGTGACCCGGGATGGGAAAGAGACAAAGCTTAGGCTGCTGGTTCAGAGCCACCAGACACCCCTGTACTCAAGAAACTAAACTTCACAGAAACCATTTCTTCCGACACCTAAAAGGCACTGTCAGGTTCCATTAGGTTCTTTGGTCTAACGTGAGAAAATGGCCAAGCAGGGAGGCCAAAGCAGTGGATCAAATAAGAAGAGAGTGGCATTTTTGTTTTAGTTTTTAAAACTTTTTCAATCACTGTTCACATTCAATATTATTTTGTATTAGTTTCAGTTTTACAGTATAGTGGTTAGACAGCAATATACTTTACAGATTCCCTCTACTATTTCCAGTACCCACCTGGCACCATACACAGTTATTACAATATTATTGACTATGTTTCCTATGCTGTAATTTGCATCCCCATGATTATTTTGTAACTACCAGTCTCTGCTTCTCAGTCCCTTTACCTTTCTCATCCAGTCCCCTGACCCCACCTCCCCAGACAGTGGCATTTCCTCATCCACAGAGTAAGTGGGTAAAATGTCAATGAAAAGCACTTAGACAAGGCTTTTGTTTCCCCTTTTGTTGTTGTTTGCATGACAGATAAGGAATGAATTTCACAGTTAGGAGCAGAAAAGAATAAGGCGATGGCTGGATATTACAGCATGATGAAATTCAGATAATACAGTTCTGTGTGGCACAGTGAAAAACAGAAGGAATAAATTATGCCTTGGAATAGGAACGCCAGGGGAAATACCGAAGCTAATTAAGACAATGACGAACAGATATCTGACTGAGTATGTACTCCATGCCCAGAACGGTAGGCACAAAGGATAGAAGAGGGAAGTTCAGGTGAGAAAAGTTCACCTTAAAAGGTGGCCAGAGGGAGGTGCTAAAGTCAGGGAGGCTTGAAGACAAGCCCTAGGGAAGGGTCTGACAGAGGAGGCAGTTGATAGCCACTGCAGAAGGGAACAGTTAAACCGGAGCTACCCAAGTTTTCCACCTCAGAAAAGCCCAAAGTCTTTCTGTCCGCAGAGTCTTCGGCAACATATTGGACAACAAAGCCAAACTCAAATTTATAAATGGAAAGAAAATTATAGTAAACACACATAGTGACTGCTTTATGCCAGACACATATAAATATATTAGCTCAACACATCAAAAATCTCACGAGGTAGGAACTTATTGCCCCTATTTTATAGATGAAAAAACTGAGGCACAAAGAGGTCAAGTGACCTGCCCAGTGTTGCTCAGTTAATAGGCGTGCCCTTAGCCATTATGTGCTTATGTATGTCACACAAAAGCTATTTGCCACCAGGACAGAACATGCATATTCAGCTCAGAAATGTGTCGGCATGTAAATCATCTTACACCGTGTGGAACCACTTTGTTTCTCTGTTTGCTCTTCCTCTCAGCCACGTCACAAATACCTGTTGAGTACACACTGTGCATCGCACACTATGCATTGCACACTATGCAGGATTTGCAAATACAAAACCCATATCTTCCTGAGCCTATACTATAGTGAAGGCAACAAAGAAAATAAAAATAATATGTAGTAAATTTTATAGTTATAAGTACAGCAGGGACAAAGTGGGGAAGAGGGATAGGAGTGGCCACTAAAAATTTCAATAGTGTGGTCACAATTCTCCCTGAGACCTAAAGCAGGCGAGGGGACAAGCCATGCAGACATCTGGGGAAAGGCGTGTTAGGCAGAGAGAGCAGAAGGCATAAATACCTTGAGCCAGAATGGCACAAAATGTTCAAGGGGATTTTCATTTTAAATGGATTTACCTTCCGGTAAGTCCCTAGGATGAACCTCAAAATGTTTTCATGTCATGTATAAGTGCAGTACAAGCAGTCTCTAAATTACATACACTTCACATACTATACTATTCTCCCACATAGAAGGGTTTCTCTTCGAATATCAGCCTTCCAGAAATAACTCAAAGGCCACCAACACTTCCCAGATTCTTCTTCATCTCTTGCTAGAAGTTGTACATGCTTTCTTCAAATTCCTTAAGGTATTTTCCATGTCCCGCCTTGCTTTTGATCTGTTACTTTTATGCCTCATCTCCCTCTAAACTGTACTTTCATTGATGGCAGGAAATAGATTGTGGAAGACAAACAGTTTATTTATTCTCTTGAGTTTATTCTCTACAATTTAGCTTTGCTCATAGTATGTGTTCAGTAAATATTTGTTAAGATTTGAATGTGTACTTTCTATCAAATTAAGCTCCAAATTAGAATATCATTCATTTTACAACTATTTTTATCATAATGAGGAAATGCGTTTTTAACTACACTTTCTTAAATTTTCAGTTCTTAATACTAAAAAAGGTTTTCACAAAATATTCCAGCTCATTGATATGTAGTTTCAAGCTAATATTTTAAGCACCAATGATCTTAAGGAATAACACATTTTCCCATAAAACCATAAATGGAAAGAAAAAGATTATGTTCAACCACTTTGTTGTAAATAAGAATAATGGAAGATTGGAAAGTATCTTTGCTTATGTAATCAAAATATAAAAAAAGAATGATATTTAAAGGTATCGAGTACATAAAACATTTAAAAGCTGGGCTAAATTTCCATTTTTGCCCAATCTGGCATTGACCAGCTCGCACATGCTCTATTATTTCCTGACTGAAAAATTCAAGAAAGTCTGACATAGGATTAAGATGTTATAGCCAATAAGTCACCACCTCACTACTTTCAAAAACCAAGCATACAAACACAATGTAAGATAGAATACTACACAATTTAAATTAACGTGCTCTGAATTTCACCTTATTCCTCTAATGTGGAAAGTAGCCTTTAACATCACGTAACTGATTTTAAATTGACCAGGCAGACATTTTAGCTCTATGGTTATTATGGTTTTTAAAAGAGTAGAAAATATTGGGAAAATCAGTAAGAGAAACAAACTCCTTATTTGGAATCATTTCCTCCTTCTGTGGCTGTCCCCATGGGGTAAGGTTATGTGCCATCACCTGTCTGAGACCTGTGTGAAGGAGACTCACCTGGGGAAGCTGACCCCGGGCGTGAGAAAGGCTGTTGTACAAACGCCCGTCTAGTCTCCAATTCGGTGGTCAATGAACACTGCTGATGTAGGACCCGATCACCCGGAAAATTTCTGCTCAGTGATCCGAAGACCCACCAGGGCGTTGTACCTTATTGCACAAGGGCTACGACAGGAAGGCAGCAGCAAAGTACTAGGCATCAGATCCTAGAAACTTCCCAGTCCCAAGGAAACACAGTGTAATACACTGGGCCAACCTGAGTTTCAAAATATGAGCTTATCTGGGTAGAAGCTGTTCCCCGCTTTCCCCCTCCCTTTCCTAACCCAGAATTATTCTTCTTTCCAGTCATAATGGCGTCACTGCCTCAGTTGTTTTGTATACAGGGTTTGATTTGGGGGGTTTGTCTTTTGTTTTTTGTTTTTGCCAAAGTCCATCCTAGCTGTCCTCAGCATTCACAATCATTCATACAACAAAAATTTCCAGAAGACCTACCCTGTGACTCACTGTGCTAGGTTTGGAAGACAAAATGCTGAACAAGACAGATGTGGTCCTTGTATTCATTTAGGACAAAAGGGAAGAATGAGTACCCCGGAATGTAGGGAGCTATGACCCCTGACCGATTCTTGATACGAAATGGCACCTTTAAGAACGTATCACCCAATGAATGACACTGGTAAGCTCTGATAGAAAGTGAGGTCCTCAGGGAGAGGACCTCTGTATACAATACAGAGAAGCCCTGAGACGTGCCGACTTGTAGGTCCAAAGGAATAAAGAAAGAATATGTGCAGCAGAGCCCTGGGCCAGTCCTCAAAGGCCTGGCTTCCACAGAGTGGTACACGGAAAACAGTCAGGAGTTTCTGAGCAGGTACATCGCCCCCCCCAAAAAGTCACAGAAGTGGTTGAGAAGGGAGTCATCACCTATGGTTCTGGGCAGAGGATACAGATGGCATGCACCCTTTTTTATTTGCTACAAATGAGTAATCCATAGCAATTTCTATGAGTTGGTAATACGAGTGTTAGAAACTAAGTAACAGCGTGTCCACGCCACTCCCATGTCTACTCATGGGAGTTGCCACAGTGAGTCTGCGGATGGCCGTTCTTTGGGAGACGGAGGAGCAAACAGAAGGAGACCGCACTGCGGGAATAGAGAGGCCAGAGGAGGGCAGGGAAAGCCACGCCCTTTCCTACGCCAAACGGACCTACCAGGGACTGAAGGAAAGGGAGGAAAATTCTGATTAGAGGGAATTTTAGACCCAAAGAGACTATGGTTTAAACTACAAGTGAAAGTTGTAGAAGTGACAACAAAATTTTTCACTCAAGTCAAAAATAGGGACCAGAGAGTTAAATTCAGATACAAAGAAAGTTTTAGCTTTGCACATCCAAGTGTGTGGACTCTCATTCTTTTAAAACTCCAGCCTTTTTTTAACTGGCACTGAAGAACAGATACTCCCCAACAAATGTATTAACAGCACATGGCAGGATCAGACTAAATTCTAAGAGACACATCATAAATTCAAATTATCTCCTTTCTCAGTAGTTCTTTGGCAAAATCATGGTAAACTTACATACAAAAATAGGAATGGCCAGCAACTCAAGCAGTTCATAATAAGAAACTACAGTGATTAATTAATTTGGTCAAAGGTTATTGCAGGGTTTTCTCATTGTAACTTTTTGTTACAAATGAGTAATGTACAGACATTTCTAATAGAATTAGTAATAGAAGTGTTAGAACCTAAATAACAGTTGTGTCCACATCAGATGAGGCAATGTCATGGTCTACTCATTGAACTTGCTGCAAAGTCTGGAGAGTGTAATGGTTAGAACCCTGGGGACGGGTCAGGGGGTCTGAACTCCAAGTTCTGCACTGATGCCCACAAGGACACGTGCGAGCCTCAGCTGCATTACTTATGATCAGTAAAAGAAGCTGGACTCAAAAGACAACGTAATGCATGATTCTGTTTATACAACATCCTCAAAAAGGAAATTTTTTAAAGATTTTTTTTTTTTTTAGAGAGAGGGTAAAGGCAGGAGAAAGAGTGGGGGAGAATCATCAATCAGTTGCCTTTCGAATGCCCCAAACCGGGGACCTAGCCCACAACCTGGGTATGTGCCATGACCAGAAATCAAACTGGCAACCTTTTGGCTCGCTGGCTGGTGCTCAACCCACTGAGCCACAGCAGCCAGAGTGAAAAAAGACAAATTTACAGCAGCAAAATCAGACCAGTGGTTGCCGGACCTGGGGGCGGGAGAAGGGATCAACCAGGCAGTGGCCCAGAGAGTTTGCAGCAGGCAGGTAACAGAGCTGCTCAATATTTATTTGTCATTAGTCACTTGTCAAAACTCATAAAAATGCACAGCAAAAATAGTGCTTTTACTGGACATATACTAAAATAATCTATTTTTTTAAATCCCCATTTTGCCACTTAATGGCTAAATGACCTTGCCCTAGTTATTAAATCTTTCTGTGCTTCAGATTACCTTGAGGAAATAAAAGCACCATTCCCATAGGAATATTAGTTGGATTAAATGAGTTAGTGCAAATAAGGCACTTAGAACAGAGTCTGCCACACCGGAAGGCCTTAATAAGTAACAGTCATCATCATCACTGTCACCATCATCACCACCATCATGCCTGGTGTACGCCAGGTGTGGTGAATTCTGTGATTCTCTGCCCCGATCCCCTGTTCATCCATGTACCCACCCACAGACACTAGGAAGACTAGCTGCTGGACTTCCCCAACTCTTTCCTCACTAGTAATTACCCTCCAGGGCAGGCCAATCAGCCAGTCATTGGCTATTGGTAGCCCCCAGGTGTAACCTTGGGTTGGTGTGGAGAAAAAAGCCCAGCCCACTTGTCCAAATGTGGGACAACCCTGAAGGGCTATTCCAGCTGCAGAACTTCGGGTAGGACTGGTTTGGGGTTCCACTGCAACCACAGTGTCCATCAAACACTGCTCACCTGGGACGTCTCCTTCACAGGCAGTAAAGAAAATAAGTTCAGGAGCCCGAGCCAGACCACCTGGGCTCATTTCCTGGCTTGGCTGTGGCCATGGGATTTGGGAAGTCACTTACCTAGTCTGTGGATAGAATGCCTCATAGGGTTCTGGCAAGGATAAAATGAGCTAAATGTAATAAATGTAAAAGCACTTTCTGCAGAACCTGGCATACAGCAAACACTGAATTGTTCACGGCTGTTACTACCCAGCTCATGGTGATCCAGCCTTCATCTGAATTTCTGTGGCCCTCACTATCTGACCACTCACTTTTGTTTAGCCTCTTTCACAATATTATATTCTTAACCTCTGTATGTATTTTCCTGTTGCCTTATCTCAACTAGAAGTGAACATTAGTCCTATTTCATTCCATTTACATAATAGGGATTCAGAGAAATGACAAGATTTGCCCAAGATCACACAGCCAGACAGTGTCATGCAGTTTGCTCTCAGAACTTGGGCTTTTCCCATTACATCACACCAGTTATACAAAGAGCTGTTGAGAAAGCTGCTCCTTATACATATTTATTTATTTAAGTTTATGCACTACGTAAAATACAGGTCCAAATAAAGAGGCAGTAATTATGTACAAGTTGAAAGAATATTAAAGAGTGATAGTTCAACACCCTCTTCCTAATACTTCCACATTTCCCGCAAGTCATTGGCTGTCTCGCCTCTCATTGTTCTCAGGGACAAGGAACTCGCAGCTTCCTGGAGCATCTCGGTGCTGTGATGCTCTCCCCATCAGAAGGGAGACCTATCAAGCCACTTTTCCTAACTACTTCTTTCTCTTACGGGCCCCAGTTGTGTTTGTGGAGCCACACCAAATAAAATAAATCCTTCATCCATGCACTAGCCCTCCAAATATTTCAAAAGAGTTATTATATTCCCATCCGAGTTTCCAAGCTAAATAATGCAGCTGTCTTCCACCAACCCGGCCGTCCCCAAGCTTTTGGTTACCTCTCCATCCTGTGTGTGTATTCCTCGGGACACGCTCCAGCTTGCCAGCCTCTTGACATATAATACCTGAATCTAAACACAAATTCCCCTCTCTGAATTGGGCAAGTCAGGGGAAAAATGACACTAAAACCCTCATTGATATAAATACTATGTTTCCATTAATTTAGCCATGAAATCCTGCCTTTCTGTGGAAGTCATGTCACCCTGTGAACTCACATGGAACTTACTGTGAACTTCACTCACCAATTATTTATTCCAAACCTCCTTTCCCCTTGCCATGCTGTCCTATCATTGAGCTGTTTCATTATGACTATCCATTTAAAATGTTTCTGGTTAGGTACAATCCATTATTGTCAATATGTCAGGAATATGTTGTCAACTAATCATCTAATACATTAACTTCTTCTAAGTAGGATCCATCTGAAAATTTTATCAGCCTACTACTGAGATCTACCTTCAAAACCTTTATGAAAATAATGGCCTGCAATGACAGAGACCTCCCTCAAGCATTCTACTGACCGCTCTGTTATGTCCCCCTGAGGTTCTGTGTTCAACCAGTTACCACCTCGTTCAGCACTCTAACCCAAGATGCATGCTTCCACATTGGTCTCTAAGATACTGTGAGTCACCTGAACAGATGCTCCCCCAAATCTCAATGTGCTGCATTTCTGTGACCCCTGGAATCTCTGATCTACCACCCTCACTCTACTGTTTCACATATAGTTCCACATCAAGGGTAAATGATACTGAATAATGTGCTAAGAGGCAACCAAGAACCTTTGGTTTTTCAGACCAGCCCTGATGACTATGAACGACACAAAGAGAAGACACAGCCTGTGCACAGAAGTTAATGAGAACAGGACACATTTGGAAAACTAAATATCCTACACTGGAAGGAAAAAATGCAAGGGGAGAAGAAGGGAGAGATTTGAGGCTGCAGAAATGAAGAGAGGCTAGACCTTGTTAATCATGCTAGGGAAATTTGGACTTCATGCTGTGGACCATGGAGAGCCAATGGTTGATGTCATAGAAGAGTGACAGAATTGAACTTGGATTTTACAAAGATCACAGGCAAGACTGTCCTGTGGACTCCTGCTATAACAGGGAAATAGTAAGAGATGATTTCTAAGGTTCTGTTCCATACAGAGTCTGTAGTCTATTACCTAGCTAATCAAGAAACTCAAAGGAAGGTAGCTTCTTCTGGTAGCATTTGCACTTTTCCTTTCCTCATAAAATTGCCTGGACTCATCATTTTCATTGTCGTGCACGTTAGAAAGAGAAGTGAGGCAGGGAGAGATGTGAATGAATTTGGGGGAGTTGCAGGAGCTAACATCACAATATCCTATTACCTTTGCATGTCACGGTAGACTAGGTTCTCACTGTCACTGACATTCTACCTGCTCGGCAACCAGGCTGCTAAGAATGGACACCATCAGTGAGCCCCATTCATACGCTGCAAAGTACACAAGCTCCAACTACCAACACTGAAAGAATCAAGGAAGTGACAAAGGGTTGAGAGACACTTGATTAAAATTTCATTTTTACCAAGCATCAGGTTGTCAAAAAAATGTAAGATGATTAGGTGGTAAATCCAGGTTTCCTGATGTCACTTGTTAAGAAAGTTATCCATAACTTATACACCAGGACAGGAGGGTAGGTGCACAGTGTTTCAATGTCACACTGAAACAGAGTTTAATGGGACCATTCAAAGATTACTTGATTTTCTAAAATAATCTATTGTACCAATGTTTGACTTTGCTGTTTGAAATCTAAATTAAAGGCCAGAGTTCTGTGAAGTTACATGTTGTCTTAGAGACTTGTGTGTGATACAGAAGCAATATTTTCTGTCCAAGAGAAAAAAAATTAGCCCAAATGTTATGGTTTATTGTACTGTTGGAGATAAAACAGTTTGTTTTTAATGTAGCGATCTAATTTATTACAGTCCTTTATTACACTGCCTATAAATACTCAGCTCTTCAAATGCTCTATGAACCAGCTTTATGATGTTACTGTTTTCCTCATTAATTAATGAGTTTGATAAAAATCTCTGGCATGTGTTTATTCTATATTTGTATGGAAGTCATGTTTTAACTTTTAGTAACTATACTTGGCCATCCTTAGCACTCGATAATGTAGTGTAGTTCTTCACTGTACCCTGTCCTGCCGCTGGATTCCAGATCATTGTTGGGGGGCTAATTTTTTCTGATGTGTCTTTCCTTACCTTTCGTCACCTTGTGATCACAGTATCAACCAGAGCAGCGCTGGGCAGGCTCGTACGTTCTTACTTCTGGAATCTAAGACAGTGACTACACATAAGAGAGAATATCTGTACCTGTAGCAGAAGGAACGCAGATACGTGTCTTTGCCTTTTGGCTACTTCATTTTTACGGCTGGATATTCTCCCAAGGCAAAAAAAAAAAAAAAAATCATAGAAATGTCTTCCAAGTTGTGAAGGAATTCACGTCCCTTTGAACAAACGGAATACATATTTAAAACCAAATCCGAATACTCCTTTCAGCCCTGCCAGAGTGGGGCCTGGAGTCATCCCTCTTGTTCAGTCCTGCAAAGTCCTTACACTAACGGCTTTCCCACCCTGTGCAATAAACGCGCATGAAAAGCCGATGCTTGGTACAGGTTCGTTTGACTGTGGTTTCTGAAAGATATATGAAAACCAATACGAAAAATAAAAGACTGAATTATGAAACATTGTCTCAAAACAAAACATTTATGTTCTTTTCTCTCTATGAAAGAACATAAAACTCTTGCTTCCTTTCTTGTGGAGGGTTTATTATGCTTTCTAATGAAAATAAATAGTGGTATAGATATTAATGACTATCACCTGAATTTTCCATACACGACAAGCCTTTTGTTTTTCCCCCATGTTAAAAATTAAATAAGTGAAAGTTTTATCTCCTAACCAACATATAAAAAGTACCAACAGAAAATGAGCAACCTGGGCTCATTATCATGCTAATTCACGGTTAAATTGTTCTTTGTATCTAATGACATTTAGAACCACTTGGTCCTCTTAAAGTCTGTTATTTGGGTTTGTGTAGCTTTTTAAAAATATAATATTGGTTTTAATAACCGAGATCTGCACTGGTTTTGATTGTTAGCATAAATTTCATCTCCTTTTATGCCAGAAGCATTTCCCGTTTCAAAATCATCCAGACAGCAAGTGCTATGCGGTTCCTTATCTGGCTCTTATGGGATGTGACAACACCAGCCTCTACCATCAAGCACATTACGGCACAAAGAACGATTCTCAAACCGGAAGTACAGAGACTGCCAGTAATGTTGCAGTGGGAATCTTTTGTAGGAAGTTGTTTTCTAAAATTATCTGTTAGATGTTGCTGGGCTGAAGAGCCTCCTAAAACGGCAGCTCTAGACAAATCCAGAGTGGATGTTTGTGTCCTTCCCTAACCCCCACACCCCCCACCCCAGCAGTTGTCTGAGTCCCTGGGACAGCACCCATGTTTGGGTTGCTAGGCTCAGCCCATGCTCTTTGTGGCAGTGGGGGAGGGGGCGAGCGGGGCTGGGTGATGGCAGGCAGTGGAGGGGATTAGGCTCCACAAACTGAATCACCCTTATGAAGAGCCTGGGACTGGGGCACCTCATGCCCCACAGCCTGGGGACTGACCCAGTAAAGAGGAAAGAAGCTGAAAAAGGAATGACTGCCTCACATTTCATGAATAAGCTATCTGAAAAGAATTTGAATTGTGAGGAGAAGCTGTTTTCTTTCCTCTGGATTGTCTGATTTCATTTATTTACTTAATTACTACAGCCCTACCTCGCTTCAAAAACAACTGGGGGAGGCTTGGAGTGATTTAAGCAGTCCACTCGACATGCACCCAGGATCCAATTTGCCTCTCACTGTTCCAGGTGTGTTTTTAGCTCCCGTACAATTAAGCAGGAGCACGAAGCTCTCCCAGGCTGAGCCTGCACCCACAGCAATCATCATCTCACAGTGAGAGGGGAGGGAGGAGGGGCAGAAAGCCAGTTAACCGTTTCCATGCCCCAGACAACAGTTTTATTTCAGACAAGATCCAGGAGCAGCTAAAAGAAGTTCCCCAGTCCTTCCAAATGCACCCTGCTGCCTTGTAGTGGCCTGCTCTCTTAGCCCATTTAGAATGGAAGGCTATGGGCCCTAGGTCTTTGGAGAGTAGAGTGTCACTCTTACCAAAGCAAATAGGAGAGGACCAGGTGTGGTCCAAGCAAGCAGCATGTACAGCCGTACATACTGAAGACCCTGTTTGAAAGGGGTTATTCATTTCCTGTGGGTGAGTCTATGGGGAGCAAATTGCCCTCTCAGAGGGCACAGGGTACAATGCACCAATAAAAGGTAATTTGGGTCAATACCTATCGTAAGTCTAAGAGCAGGGTGGGTGGGGGAATGGCTGTTCTGGAGTGCATTGACCCAGAAAAGATGATTTTGTTAATCCAGCCAGTGTTTATTAAGCACTTTAATGTTCTGGGAACACAGAACACAAAAATGAGCAACAACAATCTCTGGTCCCTGCCTTTGAAGCACTCATGTTCAAGTGCATAAAGTCATGGAGTGGAAGTGTATTTAACTTGGGGTTGTAGTTTAGAGTCAGCCCTTATGACAAAAATTGGAACAAATCTGATGAAAATTTTCACATGATCCTTTAAGAAAGGGCTGGGTTTTCCTCCTGTGTGAGAAGTGATTATTCTTTGATTGGGCCCCTGGTAAAGTAGTTGTCTTGCTGAAAAGTACATAAGGTTCATGTTATGGTCAGGTTCATGTTGTGTGAAAATAAAATATTTAAGCACTAGATTCTTCTTCAGCATGGGGAGATACCCACCTAAGAAACTGAGATTAGATGACATAGCCTGAGATTTATGTCTCCCAACCTAAACCCACTCTTTTTTCAATAGATATATTGCTTTTTCAGTAGTGTTGTCTCCTTTTGTCTTGCTTTTCCTCTTTCTTGGTCTTTTGATCTGCTCTCTCTCTGTGCCTTCCCAGCACCTCCCCCTTTGTCCTTGGTGTAGAGATCACATTGCATGAGCTGAAAACATATAAAAGGCAACTATTCTAGACCTCACTGTAAACAATCGAATAATTGCTATGATGGAATAAAAGTTGAAGCAAAATATTGCAGAAGATGGGTTTATGGTATATGCAGGAGTTAATCTGCTCTGGATTAATGAGTTATCTTAATTGCAAAGAGACACTATAATTGAGAATGACCATGAACCTCACTCATCATGTATCACCAGGGAGATGGCCAAGGCCTTGCTGAGGTTCCCCACCCTCTTGTACAGCTGGGTTTGGACCCCCATCACCAAACATTTATGGCAGCTGACAGGATCACCACTACTGTGTGCTGGAAATTCTGGCATAATGAGTCTTCATTTATTACAGCGTCATATTGGAAAAAATCATATGTTTATTTTTAAAATCCTTTTGGAATAATTCCAAGATTTGGATGCTTTTGATCTTAAAAAACAAAACAAAAAAAAACTACAGTGCTATTAAAACCACCAAGGAGCCAGCAGAAAATTCTGCCTGGAGGGTAAGAGAAGCCTTCATAGAATACACAGTCTTTGAATTTACCCTTGAAGGAATGAGTCTCAGAGGATTCAGGTGGGTGGAGGAGAAAATTGTTGCTGGTGGCAGAAGGACTGGGGGAATAGCACAAAGATATCCTTCTTTACTAAAGAAATAAAATCACAGAGTGAAAGAAACCTGCCTTGACCATTCTCTTAGCTCATTTTTGTCCCCATTTTGCTTGTCCCTAATCCCTCTTATCACTTGTCAGAGACATATATATACACACCCCCATATATATCTATATATACACATGTATATATACACATATATCTCTACATATGTACATGTGTATATATGAGTTTCTGCTAAATGAGTACAGTGGGTGTAGTAAACGCATGTTTACCAAGGCACATCTCTGAAAATGAAAATGAAAATGGAAATACAGGCTATTTAAAACCTGACAGCACAAAGGTAAGAGAAGAGGAGGTCCTGAAGCCAGTGTTTTCATCCTGTCATCACTTCTTAATAAAAACCATGTATCTTCCCATTCTTTCTTCTCTACTTTCTCACAAAAGGATTCT